>CM024264.1:11405124-11722595 GCA_013621005.1 Aeschynomene evenia | reverse complement strand
TTTGTCCCCCATTGTTGTCAAGATGTGTTTTATAATTTCATTTAATTAAATACTAAAACACACTTAACAAACAATTAGTCCAACCAAATTAAAACTTTTATTTTAATTAAGAATTTTATCATTCAAAACCTTCAACAATGAAGTAAAGGGTTCTTAGAGCTAACAATCAGTTCATGACACATTTGTCTTTAACCAAAGGAAATGTGAGACATTTTCAATTAATCAACAATGTAAAAATGTGTGTTATATTTTTTTTAATGTTGTCACTAAATCCATTAAATAAATGATAATGTTAATATAGTATAATTGTACTTTCTATTATTATTTTTATTTATTTTATATAACTAGATTGTAGTAATTTATGTTGACCTTGCCACGGTAAAGGATATTACTTATGGTCTTGATTGATGGTTTGCTTCATGTAGTATATTATTGTGATCATTGTGATTGTCATGTGTTCAATGTGATTTCTTAAGTACGTGGATAATGACTAAATTTTTATTTTTGGTATGGAGTTATTATGTTGTGTGGTTTATTATTTATGTTGCTCTTGTTAATAGGTATGGAATAAAGGTCAATGTGATTAACAATTTAAATTCTTGATTAACAATTTGATGTAATCATAGAAAAATTTGAATTTAAACCAAGATTAAATCATGTAAGGTAAAATATACATTTTTTATTTATTCTTCTCAATTTCCAAAGGGAGAATGTCACCCCTCTGTTGCAGCCTTTCTATCAGTCTATTAAGAACTTCAGTTACCAGCACAAAGAGGAAGGGAGATAGTGGGATCGCCTTGACGTAAGCCCCGCTGCATGAGAAAAGGCTTAGTTGGCACCCCATTTACAAGGATAGACATAAATGCTGTGGATACACAACATTTAATCCACTGTCTCCATATTGACCCAAAGCCCATATTTTCCAGCACAATATCAATGAATTTCCAACGAACACGATCATAAGCTTTTTGAAAATCAAGCTTGATTAAGAACGCAGGTCTTTTACTTTTCTTCAACCAGTGAACGACTTCGCAAGAAATTAGTGCTCCATCAACAATATTACGTCCTTCAACAAAGGCACTTTGGGATTCACCCACCAACTTGGGCGTCAATGGTTTGAGCCTATTAGTCACAATTTTTGAAATAACTTTGTATAAACAACCCACCATGCTGATTGGCCTTAGATCTTTCATATTGTTGCCAACCGCCCCTCCTTAGGAATCAATGTCAAGTTAAGTTAGCACCCTTGAGTAGCTTTCTGGTAACAAAGAAGTTAGAAACATCATTACAGAATTCATCTCCTATTTTATGCCACATCTTTTTGATGAAGTTCATGTTGTAACCATCTGGGCCATGAGCTTTAGTTGGACAACAAACTCCACACCGCCTCCTTTAATCTCCTCACAGTTAGGGACCACCTCAATCATCATCGCCTCCTCTGTGGAAATAGAATTTACCAATTCCTTATCAAAATTGATATTAACGAACAACTCTTCTGTGTACAGCCTCTCAAAGTACCCCGTAATCCCCTCCATAACCTCCGCAACACCCCTATGGATCTTATCTTCTACTTCAACCACTTCAATAGTTTTCTTTCTTCTCCTCACATTGGTGATTGCTTGAAAGAGCTTTGTATTCCTGTCGTTTTGATTTGCAAAGTTTGATCTAGCCAATTGCTTCCAATAACAATTTTGTCTTGCATATCAATCATCAAGCTCCCCTTGGACCTCCCTCCTCCTACGTTGCACCTCCTCCAATGCCGCACAATCACCAGCACAATCGACAGAATTATCGATTTCTTTCAATTCCAGCTCCAGCCTATTAATATGCAAATCAATGCCAAATACTTCCCTGTTCCACAATCTTAATGGAGCCTTAAGCTTGCATAATTTTTCAAGGATGCCAGGCAACTTGAGTTTATCCCATTCTGATTCCACAATTTTTAAAAAAGTCTCCATGTGTGAACCATGCATCAATCACCCTAAAAGGTTTAGGACCCTAATCAGTTGTGATATCCTCTACCAAAAGGGAGTAGTGATCAGACAAGGCAAAAGAGCAACCAGAAAGCCTCAAGTTTTGAAACACTTCTTGCCACTCAAGGTCAATGAACGCCCTATCAATTCTGCTCCAAGATCTCCCATTGCTCCAACTGTATTTTCGATCAAGGAGTGGGAGTTCCACCAACTCCATCTGCTGAATCCACTCACGAAAATCACAACAATTTGTAGATAAACAAGTGCTGTCTCTACCTCCACTTCTTTCCTCAGGCTCAACCACCTCATTAAAATCACCCAAGAAGAGAGTAGGTACATTGCATTCTTGCTTAAGACCACCCAATTCATCCCAGAAGTTCTACTTCTCAATTATGCTATGAGGTCCATAAACTAAACAGATTGCACACTCAAAATTATTCCCAGACATCACCCCCTGATTAGCATACTCCTTCAACCCTTAACACATTTGTAATCTGTCAAAAAATTTCCTCCCAAAGGCAAAGTAAACCTCCAGCCGTATTCACAGCCAGAACAAATTCCCAATTAACTCCATCACCACCCCACAGTCTACGCACAAGATGTAACATCCTAATAATTACCTCTTTATGCTTAAGTCATATCGAGTTAATCATTAGCATTTATCATCTTGTTTTAGAACTTATGTTTGAAAATAAGATTACATGGAAAATATGGCCAGTCATTTTTATAAAGAGAACGCAATTAAAAAATATCGGCTTGTACGCGACGAGGTATAATCTGATACACCGAACTATGAACCTGTGAAATACATATATCCAAATACCATAACACAACAGTGGCGTAATACATACATATAGTTTCACGTACACAAGGTATACACATAGAAGCGTAAATCCAAAATAGATATTACAATATTTAAATATAGAATTTCTAAGAGAACCATAAGCTTGTACAATCACTTATAATTCCTTATAAATTCTTCGAGTATATGTAGTACATAACATAATAAACATAATATATGAAAATAACAAAATCCTCAGTGTCCTAATCTCTTTAGATATCGAGCCTCAGTCCTCTTGCCAGTTCTAGATCTGTTCACTTAGCAGGGTACCTGTATCTCGATCTGAATCTAAAACAAAGGGTGGTGGAATTGGGGTGAGCTCCACAGACTCAATAGGGGATCACTCCGGTTATTATGAAATAAGTGAAACATGCATAAACATATTAATGATAATTTCACAAATATTTATATCTAGTTCCGGAGTGTCTTGCCTATATACTTCTTGTTAATTATATAAATGCTATGCAACATAAAGAATCAACATTACGCCGACATTGGTCATTGAAAACATGTTCATTAACGTGCAACGGTTGCATAATCAACATTATGCATACGGTCGCAAGTTTAAATATAACTATTCATACAATGGTTGCATAATCAACATCATGCATTCGTTAATGTGTCATGTGTTATAACTTTCTGGATTCAATGGCACTACCCTCTTTCTTTCTACCTCGCATACACCTGGCCCTTAGGCTATGAGCTCATACCTATCTAGTTTTCTACTAGATCTCTGTGGGAAGAGAGTTTGTTCACTTCCCCTCACAATCGGTATTGGGACCGAGGTGCCAACCTCCCTTGCCAATCCCGTTGTAGAGGAAGCTACTCATATATTTCATTTTCTTGATTCACATGACCTTTCACAATCTCTTTATAACATCAGCATGCATAATACACATCATATTTCAATTATATCACATATGTCATAAGAATCATCATATACATGTAATTACATAACATAGATGTCCTCATATATCATTCTTCATCAAATCAATCATTTTCAATAATCAATATTTATTTCTAATATATATATATATATATAATATATATATATATATATATGTTCATCATGGTGTTCCATTTAAAATCATATATAAGTTTAAAATAATCAAAATATCAAAATATCAGAAAGTACAATTCTGCAGAAAATTCTGCGATCTGGTCGCTAGTGCGTCCCTGTGGCCGCTAGCGCCCAAGTCGGTTCCAACACCCGCTAGCGTCTGTAACTTGCCGCTAGCGCGTGTGTACTCGCTGGCGGCTCTGATCTGGCCGCTAGCGCGTATCTCGACTCTGCACTCATATCAGTTTAAGAACAACAACCATTTTTATGAAATAATGATATTTAATCGAACCTTATGCATGAAAACACACTATTACATAACTTAACATAAATCTAAACCCCTACCTCTTGTAGTTTTTCTTTATCCAAGCTAGAAACCACTTTCTTTTCTTGGATCCTTGCTTAATACTCTACCTAAGCTTCTTTAATGATGGTGATGATAAACCTATTGTTTCAGATGATCTTTGTTCGGTTAGAATGGAAGGAAATGATGAGAGGATTCTGATTATGGAGTTTGTTCTTTGATTGATGAGTTTTTGTGATGTAGAGGTGAAGTTTGAGTGTTTGTGAGCTTAGGGAGTTTAAGAGAGTTTTTGTGTGTTCTTGGAGGATGGAGGAGATGATTCTGATAGGTTTAGAGTCTCTTCTGGAGTTATAAGGTGGTTCTGATGGAGGGACCTATGAGCAATATAAAAAAGATGAAGGTTGGGTCTAAAATGCAAAATGACAGAAATTCTGTTCTGTCACGATGCTGGCCGCTAGCGAGCATTGTGCGGCCGCTGGCGACAGAATCCATCGCATTATTCGCTAGCGCCTTGTCACCGTCGCTAGCGACGTACTTCTACCGCCTTACCCGCTAGCGAACTACAACTGGCGCTAGCGAGCATATGCTGATACATGACAGCAGCAGTGGTTTTCATGTTCTAAAACTCCAAATGCAATCTAACACACTCTAAACCAATATCAACACTCTAAACAATATTTTTACACATATACAAACTTGTACACAATCATAATACTAAAATCTCTCGTGATTGCTTATTAAATCCTCTTCCTAGATTCTTATTCTATATATCATACTTTAACTCATATGCACTGCATCTATCATCATCTCATACACTTAAAACACATAGTGCACATAACACATATCAAACAATGCATACACATCAAAATGCATCCCGATCACTTACATATTCCAATTACGCCTTGACAAAGTAATTATGACCAAGTCCCTTTAATCAGGTATAATTAGAATTTGGGTTTACACAAGATTCTCATCAATCTTTTCTTTTTTGGTCTCAATTAGACCAATAAAACAAATTTTCTTCTCTGTAATGAACTTCTTTACCATATCGACTTTCCCGCACCCCCCAGTCCCCTAATATTCCAAGCAGCAATCTTCATTTGGAACACTTGGAGCCACCTGATTTTCTCTTCAAGAAAGGCTTCTTCATCATTTTCCCCTTGACCTTACCATGAACTGCATCCATGAATTCCACTTTGGATGAACTCAATCCTCCTGACTTCTTTAACTCACACAGAACCTTTGCTGCCGATTTATTTCTATCCTTGTTCCTTGTGTGATACCCCATATCATAGTATCCCTTAGGAATGACTCTCTTTAGGGCACGTCAGAACACGTCAGCAGGTTGCTGACAGAGGGGACTCGCTAGCGAGCAATCAGCTTCCGCTAGCGAGTAGTTGGTCGCCAGCGACCACGTGGGTCGCTAGCGATGGGACCTAGTCCACATCGTGCAGAACGAACGTCAAGACGTTGCTGTCAGAAGGCGATAGCTAGCGAGCAGCCAGTGCCCGCTAGCGATGAGCTGGTCGCTAGCGAACGTATGCTTGTCGCTAGCGACCGGACCGAAGTCCCACATTGGTTACGTTTGGCTCAGCCTTCTCCCACTCACCCTATATATATGAGAGTTATGTCACCTCACAACTCACATCTCACACTCAGCCTTTCAAGTAGTGCTTTGGGCATCCTTCGTATTGAGGATAGTGTGAGTTCGACGTTTTGGGGATACTCTGCTAGAGCGAATTCCCGACGGTGAGTATAAAGTCTTTTATGTCCTTTCTACGTGATGGTCGCCAGCGAGCAGGAGGAGCTCGCCAGCGACCTGGCCTTCGCTGGCTAGCTATGGCGTGATCCGCAGCAGTAGTTCAAAGTTTCGTTATTTCTTCTTTTAGCGGTTCTAATATGTCTTTTGCACGACATGTGCAATACGGTTCCAGTAGCTGGGGACGGAGCGTTCGTCCTCTTCAGCCTCAGGATTATCCAGGTGAGTGGAGATCTTGTATGTAGTTCAGCATTTTCAGCATATATATTGTGTGATCACTAGATAATTAGGCAAGATAATAATAAGTCATATATATTGCATGTGTTGTAGTAGTAGAAGTAGTAGTAGTTAGTAACATGTTAGGTGGTTAAGTGTAGTGATATGCTAGGTAGTAGTGACTTAGTAGGTGATTATAGGAATTAGTTTTCTAAGTTATGTTATATTATATATGTTGACTGGATGCTGGATGTTATATATTTCTGTATATTCATGATAACATTGTAATGTAAACCCTCATTTGGTTTGATAATAACAAAACTAATGTAACTTTAGTTTGAGAAGCTTCAGTGGATGTGTTGGTATAGATCAGAAGATTGATGTAATAGATAAACCAGTGTTAGTATTGTATATATGCTTCTAGAGCTTTAAAGTGTAATGTTTGTATTTTATATGAGAAGCATGGTATAGGATTAGTGTTGTAATAGGTTATATAATGTATAATCTTGTAATACACACTAGAGAAATGTGCAATAAGTAGTTCAGAAGCTTCCGAGGAAGATCAGAAGCTTCAGAAACTGGTTTGAGAAGAATCAGATTTAAAGGAGCTAAAATCCAGAAGATTGAAAAGTCAGAAGATTGGAGAACTGTGTTGATTGCTGAAACAGTTCTATAGCTGATACTTCTGAAACTTCAGAAGCATGCGCAAGACTTTAATTTGCTGAAGTTATTTTCTGAAATTAAATATGTTAAATCTGAGTTAGTTAAATGTAATTTTAATTAGCACATGTTTAATTGGGTGGTTAGTTAATTGTAATAGTTAGCTAATAGTTTTCCCCCAAAAGTTTGTTAGTGATCATTTGAAAGAGTTCTCTCTATATATAGAGAATCTCAAGTTGTAATCTGTAAGAGAAAGGAAAAAGGAGATAGAAACACAAGTGAGAATACACGATCATACACACTCCTCAAAGAGAGAGAAAAGAAAAAAAAAAGGCAAGAGCTGAAAAAGAAAGAATTGCTGTGAGAAGAAAGAAGAGAAAAAAGGAAGATAACAAGCTTTCAAGAAGATGCAGAAGCATTGCTTCTGATGCAATTAGAAAAGGAAGAAGATTCTGAAAAAGAAAATTTCAGATGGATGAATCAAGCTCAATGGGTTTGAACTAGAAGAAATCAAAATCTGGAAAATCAATTCTCTACAATTGGGTCACAAGAAAGAGGGTTAAGAACAAGATTGCTAAAAAATCCTTGAGGGGATATCAAGGTGGAAAGTCTTCTTGGAGGGTACATCCTAGGAGCAAGAATCTTTCTAGTGGGGATATCTAGAGAGTGTCGAACCTGAGAAGGTTGAAAAATATATCAGATTGATTGTAATTGTTGTTCAAGAAATCTTGTCTAGTGGAACTCAATCGGTTGAAGATTGAAGAACTGGATGTAGGCTCATTTATGGCCGAACCAGTATAAATCTTGGTTTAATTCTCTTACCCTTTATCTCTTGAATTCATACATATTGAATTTTGCATTCATAAATCTGTTTTGGGTGTGTTTGATAATTCTGAAATCTGTGAAAGAATCTGCAGAATTCAGAAGCATGGTTATTTGCTTTTAAAACTTAAAGAATCTTGTGAAATAAACAATCTTGGTGATATAAGTGTTTTGGTGTAATAATTTGGTTGTGTTAACAAGATTAAAACATATAGAATTGATAAAGAAATCAGAACTGAGATTGATTTAGAAAGGATTAAGAAAACTGAGTCAAAAGCTTTGTGTTCTTGATCTTGTAAAATCTGCAATTTATTGTGTTTGTGTCTGATACTTCTGATATAGTTCTGATTTTAATTTTTACATGTTTTAAGTGTTTTAAAGGTTTAAATCATATGTTTGTATATTGATTTAAGTCTTGATTAATTGATTTGATCATATTGACATTAAAGAATTGAATTTGAGAAGTCAGAAGATTGAAACCTGCTGCTGCAGAATTCAGAAGATTGAATCTGTTTCTGAATCTTCTGAGTTCAGAAGATTGATATTTCTGAATCTGTTATTGCTGTAATTGATAATTCTAAAATTGATTTTCATATCTTGATATTGTCATTTTAATTGAAATTAATTCAGTGATTTGATATATCTGTGAAAAGTCAGAAGCTTGATGCAAAAGTGATTTGAATTAATTGGTTGTGTTAATCCGCTGCATATACTTTGAGAAACTTTATTTCTTGTGTTTGATTTTATATTTCTGACTTGAAACTAATTCTTGACAAGTTGAGAAGCTTGATCATATTTTGAAGTGCAAAAGTTTTAATATACAAGAAAAAGTTACAACCAATTCACCCCCCTCTTGGGTTGGAAAGCATAGCTTTAGAGATTCTCCAAAGAGACTCTCACACCATCAATTGGTATCCAGAGCTCGGTTCTTTGCTGATTTCTATCAAGGAAATTCTCTAACAAGAATTAAGAGCAAGATCCAAAGGGAAAGCTATGACAAATCAAGGAAACTTTCAAGTCTCTGAAGGTCAATCAATAAATAGACCTCCATTGTTCAATGTACTGCCTATGCATATTGGAGGGACAAATGCAATTATTCATTGAGTACAATAGTCTTGAATTATGGGAAATCATTCAAAATGGAGACAAGATTCCAGAAACTTCAAGAGTCTTACTTGATGGATCAATTGAAACCAAGCCTATTCCAAAAGCCGAATGGACAAGGGAGCAAAACGAAATGGTCAGGTTAAATTCTAAAGCTAAGTATCTACTTATTTGTGCTTTAACTAAAAGTGAGTATGATAAGATCATTAGTTGTAGCTCAGCCAAAGAAATATGGGATAGATTAGCTTTATTGCATGATGGTACTGATGAGGTTAAGGAAACTAAGATTGATATGCTTAGATCGAAATATGAACAATTTAAAATGGATGAAAATGAATCGATTGATAGCATGATAATTAGATTTCTAGGCATCATTAATCAATTAAGGGATCTGAACTATAACATGCCTAATTCTGAAATTGTTAGAAAAGTTATTAGAAGCTTGCCTTCTAGATGGTTGCCGAAGGTAACAGCAATCTCAGAAGCTAAGGATCTCAAAACTTTAAAGTTTGATGCTTTAATTGGATCATTAAAAGTGCATGAAATAGAATTGCAAAATATTGCTAGCACTAACCATTTCAGGGACAATACGACATTGAAAGTGTCCAAGAAAAAGAAGAAGAAAAAGGAATTGATAATGAGGTCAGATTCAGAATCTGATTCGGATCTTGATTCCTCTGAAGATGACTTTGAAATTGATCCGGAACAAGTGGCATTGTTCCTCAAAAAATTCAGAAGAATGTTTAGAAAGGGGAGTTCGAGTAAGAAGAATTCAAACTCTTTCAAGAAAGACAAAAACAAATCGGATCAAGTCACTTGCTATCATTGCAATGAGAAGGGGCACATTAAACCGTAATATCCAAAGCTTAAAGATGCATCTTCCAAAACTAAAGGAAAGAAGAAGGCGTATAAAGCAACCTTGAGTGATGAGGATAATTCTGATGTGGATGAGATTGAAGTCTCGAACATGTGTTTCATGGCCGAATTTGTTTCAGAAGATTCGGATACCTCAGAAGCTTTGCATTTCGAATCTGAAATCTCAGAAGATAGGATTTCAGAAGATAGAGATGAGAAGGATCAGAGGCTGAGATGCTTCATGGCCGATTACAACTCAGAAACTGATGCCTCTGACTTTGAAGAGGATGAGGTAACATTCGAGGAACTCATGTCAAATTTCAATTCATTATTACATACTTATGAGAAGCTTCAGATCAATCATAAAAAAGTTTTGAAAAAATTCTCTGAAGTAAAGCATGATCTTGATTGTAAAAAACAAATCAATTCTGAGTTAATAATGGATCTGGAAAATTTCAGAAGCATTGAGTCAAAATCCAATATTGATTTTTCTAATGAAGAAAATGATTTGGAAAAATTAAGAAAAATTAATATGGATCTTGAGAGGGATTTAGAAAGGTTAAGAGAAGCTAATGATCTATTGATATTTGAAAAAATAGATTTGGAAAATGATATTAGCAATCTTAAGCATTCTAAAGACAAGTCAGAAGCTTCCGAAACTTCTGATAACTCAGATTCAGAAGCTAGCGATACTTCTGAAACTGATGCAGAAACTCAGAAGCTTGTTGATAAGTGCAATGATCTTTTTAAGACCAATATTCTCTTAAGAAATGATCTGGAAAAATTTGTGAATGGCACCAAAAATCTGGAAATGATTTTAGGATCACAAATTGCTTATTTTGACAAGAATGATATTGGTTATGTTCCTAAAAACAATTTTGCCAAAGATAAAAAATCTTTTAAGAAAACCTTTAAGAGGGCAAAGTGTTTTTATTGTTCTAAAACCAATCATGCTTCTGATGCTTGTTGGCTTTATAAATCCAAGGGAAAGTATGATTCCAAAACCAAAAATCCCAAGGAAACTAATCCCAAAGGATCCAATCGAATTTGGATACCTAAAGCTTAACTAAAGCTATTTGCAGAGATGCTTGAAAACAAAGACCATGGCCCTGAAGAGGTGGTATGTAGATTCCGGATGTTCAAGACACATGACTAGACAAAGGGACTACTTCATCCAACTTAGAAAAAAGGACAAAGGTCAAGTAAGGTTTGCCGATGGTACATGTGCTAAGGTAAAAGGGATTGGTGATGTTGGTAAGACATCCAATCATGTTGTTATTAGCAATGTGCTGTTGGTAGATAGGCTTACACATAATCTATTAAGTGTTAGTCAATTTTGTGACCTTAATCTAAATGTTCTTTTTGATAAGCACAAAGTTCAAGTCTATGACCCCACTAATAATTCTGTAAAATTCACAGCACATAGGATTGGCAACACATATGTTTTATACTTAAATGATTTAGATTCTCAAAATCTTAATTGTTTGCTGACTTTGGTTGATGATAAATGGCTTTGGCATAGAAAGCTAGGTCACATAAACATGAGATTAATTTCTGAAATATCATCTAAAAATCTTGTAAGAGGCTTACCTAAAATCCTCTATAATAAGGGTAAGTCATGTGATGAATGTGAGAGAGGCAAACAAGTTAAAACCTCTTTCAAACATATTGTTGATGTTGCTACTAAAAGGCCTCTAGAGCTTTTACATATGGATTTATTTGGTCCATCTAGAACTATTAGCCTAGGAGGAAAGAAATATGTGTATGTGATTGTTGATGATTTTTCAAGATTTTGTTGGACTTTCTTTCTAAGAACAAAGGATGAAACTTTTGAAAAATTCCGAGTATTTCTAAAAAGGGTTCAAAATGAAAAAGGGTACAAAGTCTCTACCATAAAGAGTGATAATGGAGGAGAGTTTGTAAACCATTCATTTAGAAGTCTTTGTGAAGATTCGGGTATATCTCACATTTTTTCTAATCCTAGAACTCCTCAACAAAATGGAGTAGTGGAAAGAAAGAATAGGAGTATACAAGAAATGGCAAGGACTATGATGTTAGAAAGAAACATAGCAAAGCATTTTTGGGCTGAAGCTGTAAATACATCTTGCTATATCCAAAATAGAGTGTTTATTAGGCCATTTCTCAAAGAGACACCTTATGAATTGTGGTTTAACAAAACACCAAATGTTTCCTACTTCCATGTTTTTGGTTGTGAATGTTTCATCTTAAACACAAAGGATAACTTGGATAAATTTGAAGCTAGGTCTGATGTTGGTATATTCTTAGGTTACTCTTTAAATTCTAAAGGTTATAGAGTTTATAATAAGAGGACTCTTACAATGGAAGAGTCTATACATGTAACATTCAAAGAGTATTCCAAAGATTTTGCAGATGTAGATGGAACCAAGGATGATGCTTCTGAGAATATAATTTTAGAAGCATTAGAAGATGAAATTGAAGATCAAATTGTTGTCTTAAAAAGGTCAGATGCTTCTGGATAGAATTCAGGCGTTGTTGATGCTTCTGGGCAGTTTTCAGAAGCTTCTGGACAGATCGCAGATGCTTCTGATGTAGAGCTGCAGAACAGATCTGATGCTTCTGATCTCATTTTTACATCAGAAAATGCAAATTCAAATCAAGTAAATCATTTTTCAACCTTTCCTAATATTGTGGATACTTCTAGGGGTATGAACCGAGGTAAAAATGAATTAAAATCTCTTGATCAAAATCTAATCATTGGTGAAACTTCACATGGTGTTTGTAATAGAAGATCATTTAATGCCTTTGTATCTCTAATAGAACCTGATAATGTTGCTGATGCATTAGTTGATAAGTTTTGGCTAGATGCTATGAGAGAGGAATTAGAACAATTTGAGAAAAATAAAGTGTGGTTCTTAGTAGAGAAGCCGAAAGGAAAAACTATCATAGGCACTAGATGGATCTTTAGAAACAAGTTAGATCAACATGGTGAAGTGGTAAGAAACAAGGCTAGATTAGTGGCTCAGGGATATACTCAGCAAGAGGGCATTGATTATGATGAGACATATGCTCCGGTTGCTAGGATAGAAGCCATTCGTATATTGCTATCTTTTGCTTGTTACAAAAAGTTTATTTTGTATCAAATGGATGTTAAATCAGCCTTTTTAAATGGTTATATTTCTGAAGAAGTGTATGTCAAGCAACCCCCCGGTTTTGAAAATGAAAAATATCCAAATCATGTTTTCAAACTAACCAAGGCTTTATATGGGTTGAAACAAGCTCCAAGAGCTTGGTATGAAAGACTAAGTGCTTTTTTGATGAAAAATGGTTTCAAAAGAGGCTTAGTGGATAGTACTTTGTTCACCCTACATAAAGATAAACATTTGTTAATTGTGCAAGTGTATGTGGATGATACCATTTTCGGTTCTACTAACCCAAGTCTTTGTGAGTATTTTTCTAAGTTGATGAAACAGTAATTTGAAATGAGCATGATGGGAGAACTCAGATTCTTCTTGGGACTTCAAATTCAACAACTTGAAAAGGGTATATTCATTCATCAATCTAAGTATTGTAATGAGTTATTGAAAAAATACAATATGCTAGATTGTAAGGCTATGACTACACCTATTCACCCTTCACAATCACTTGAACATGATGAGAATGATGAGAATGTAAATGAATCCGAATATAGAGGCATGATAGGCTCTTTGCTTTACTTAACATCATCTAGACCCGATATTAAGTTTAGTGTAGGATATTGTACTAGATTTCAATCTAAACCAAAAACATCACACTTAGGATTAGTAAAGAGGGTTTTTAGATATCTTAAAGGTACTACTAATCTTGGTCTTTTCTATGAGAAAGGAGATGTTTTTGATGTAGTAGGGTACACGGATTCTGATTTTGCTGGTGACAAAGTGGAAAGAAAGAGCACTTCGGGTGGATGTTGCCTCTTTGGTAATAAATTGGTAACTTGGACATGCAACAAGCAAGAAACAGTAGCATTATCTACGGCTGAGGCTGAATATGTGGCTGCTTCTTCTAATTGCAAGCAACTATTATGGATAAGAAACCAATTCGAGGATTATGATTTGAGGTACAAATCTTTACCTTTATTGTGTGATAGTACAAGTGCCATATGTATAGCAAAAAATCCAGTTTTACATTCTAGAACTAAACATATAGATATCAAACATCATTTCATTCAAGATCATGTGTTAAAGGGTGACATTGAATTGAAATTCATTGAAACTGAAAATAATTTGGCTGATATATTCACAAAACCACTAGCTGAAGATAGGTTTGTATATCTAAGAAATAAACTCAACATTGTATCTATTTAACCTTTTTGATTATGACAAAAAGGGGGAGAATGATTAGATGTAATCTTTCTTCTTGATGGATGGATATAATCCTTCTCAAAAGCATTTGAGAGAGGGGGAGTTTATAGGTTCTGAACTGATAGTTCTGACTTTTTGAACTGATAGTTCTGACCTTTATAGCTGATGGTTCTGACTTGCAGTTTTGAAACTGATATTTCTGACTTTTATGTTTAGAAATATGATACCTCTGACTTGTATATCTGATAGTTCTGACTTTGTTTAAAGGTTAGGAAAAGATATATTCTTTATCTTATATGGATATGATATGTAGGGGGAGTTACATAAATCTGAAAGTGCTATATGCATTTCAAATCTGATATGATATATGCTATATTGTGTCAAAATTGAAATTGGTTCTGATACTTCTGAAAATTCTTTTGAGATAGAATTTGATGCATTTAAAATCTGAAACTAATAAAATGTCATACTTCTGAAAATTCATTTGTGAAAATGATTTTGAAACTCTCATCAATACTTGTTTTCATTTTAAAAAATCTGAGAAAGTATTGAAAGATTACATGAGTTTTGTCATCATCAAAAAGGGGGAGATTGTTAATGTAAACCCTCATTTGGTTTTGATAATAACAAAACAGAGAAAAAGAAACTTTGAACTACTGCTGCAGAACATGCTGTCATTAGCAAGCTACTGCCTCTCGCTAGCGAAGGGTCGGTCGCTGGCGAGCTCCTCTTGCTCGCTGGTGACCATCACGCAGAAAAGGACATAAAAGACTTTTCAACTCACCGTCGGGAATTCGCTCTTGCAGCGTATCCCCAAAACGTCAAACTCACATTATCCTCGATAACCAAGGATGCCAAAAGCACTGCTTTGAAAAAAGCGGGAGTGTGATGTGTGAGGGAAAAGATACTCAATCCTCTCATATATATAGAGTGAGGGGGGAAAGCTGACAACAAGTTGTGACCGATGTGGGACTCGGTCCGGTCGCTAGCGGCTAAATCATGGTAACTAGAGACCAGCTCTTCGCTAGCGGGCAACGATTGCTCGCTAGCTAGCACCTTCATACAGCAATGTCTTGACGTCTGATTTGACCGATGTGAGACTTAATCTTGTCGCTAGCGATTGACATATTGTCGCTGGCGACCAGCTGCTCTCTAGCGGGAGTTGACTGCTCGCTAGTGAGCCCCTACTAACAGCAACTAGCTGACGTGTTTCTGACGCGTCCTGAGAAGAGTCCGTCCTAAGGGACACTATGATACGGGATATCACAAGGTACTTAATCAAAACAGATTAATTTTCCAACTTCTATGATAACTTTCACTCTTGCATTTCTATTCTTTTGGTCTGATCATTTTTTTTTATGTTTAATCAACTATATTCCGGACTTAGTTATTGTGCATATTTAATAGATTTTCATAAAATTGTTTTTCTTCTGTTTGTTACATTATTCAAAATATTTAGTTGTTTTTGTCACTATATTTTTAGATTTACTTTGACCCAGTGATATTTTTTTTTATAACAAACATCCATTTTTTTGTCATATTTTCTGTTTCTACCCAAGTATAATATTTGATTTTTGAGCTCTGTATATTTGTTGTTGTGAATCTTGAAGGTCTTGATTTTTTTTAGAAATATTAATAAACATTTTTTTTAAAAAAACGTGTATTTTGTTATTGTTGGCAATGTTTTAAAGAGATTCCTTAAATAATACTGTAAACAAAATGAAAGATCACTTTATTTCGGTTCACTTGATTCATTCCACTTTTGAAGAAGATTTTCGTTTAATTTTTTATTCATTTACAAGCACACAATACACTATTCATATATACTGCTTAATTGGTTCAAGTTTGCCTAATATTTTTGCTCCATGCCAGAATTATTTATTTATGTTTGTAATGTTTATTAAGTTATTTTAAAATGTGATTTCCTTAAAATTAGTATAATCTAAAAGAAAGAAAAATCTATTATCGAGAATCATTGATAGAAATTATTGATCTGTTTTCTTTTTCTGACCTACTAATTAAAAAAAAACAGTCACATCCACAGTGTTTTAGAGTGCTCTAGAAGTTTTCATTACATCTAACACATTATTCCATGCTTCAGGAATCAGATTTTATAAGTGGTTCACAATTTTTTTTTTATAAAAAAAAAATTGCATATACATTGAACTGTGTTTAAACGATCACTTTACTTTCAGTATTTCTTACAAACATTTTTTGAAACTCGGCTTGAAGCTTTTTGCAATCATGATCAAATGGTGAGTTCTATTTTATTTTATTTTTTTTCAACTCAAAACAAACTTTGTGTAAACGTATCATCACTTTATACTTCAACCACTATCCACGTTTTCAGTTCATATTGTATTGTTTATTCTAATTATTATGTTCAATGAAATATTTGAATACATTTATTTTGTTGATTAGTCAATGCATCTCATAAATCTGTTTGATTTCTCATATTTTATAGAACATGCAAATAGTTTAGGTTCTTTGTTACTTTTCTTTCGTTTGTGTTTTTTTTATGTAAACCTATGTTTAGATAGCAACATCCCTTCTTATTCTTTGTGTATTTGTTTGTATATAACCCATTATTTGTTGGGGGCTTAGTAACTTCTGGAGCTGTTTTTTTGTTTATTGTTTAATAGTTTTAGATCTTATTTGTGGCTACTGCATTTTCTTCCTCTAAAAATTAATATTTGTTGATTTATATATTGATTTGTAAAATATTTTCGTTGGTTTTAAAAAACACAATCATAATTTTTTTTAATAACTTTATAGCTAATGGTTTTTGTTGTAGCAGTGCTTTTTGTTAATATTTTTTTGTTGTTTTCCATGGAATAAATTTTCATACATATAATGAATCATGTGTTTGTGTCATATCTCAGTTCTCTTATGTCGAGATAAATTACTTTTGTAGGTATTATTCTGTGATCTGCTTAATTTGTACATTTTTCACAAATAATCATTTAGATATTCACTACCTAATTTTACCATATGTTTTGTATCTATGCTTTATGTAGACTGATTCTGAAACTCATTCTATTATTGAACTCACATTGTCGGATGAGGACCTCTCTGGCAGCACTATGTCAGATGGACATGATGGTGAAAGGAATGTAGTTTCCCCTAGAAATCAACAAACTCCTGCAGCAAGAACTGTCATAGATATTACAAGTGGAGAGTCTGATTCAAATAGTTCAAGTTCTGACTATAGTCCCATGTTCACAGATGTAGATCATAGGTTCATATTCACTCTCACTCGAGCACAAACCAAACCAAACCAACCTTTGGTAATCTTTTCTGATCTGATCTTTGTATTATTTTCATTCTTAGTTAATTTTATCAAATATCATTTAAATTTTAATGTTTATTATTATTATTTTTATTGATGCATTAGTATATTCCTACTCGAATGCGGGATCTCCGATTTGACATTGACCAACCATATGTTCATGTTTTTTATGAGCACTCATATAATTTGCATAACTGGGAAATCATTTTGAGCATGAATCGAAATAGGCAATGTCACTTTGGGAAGGGATGATATGAATTTTGTATGAGACATAACATGGCTGAGGGTGATAGGGTTATTTTTGAATTTGATTTGTATGATGATAAGGAGTGTGATGTTTACTTCTTTAGGAACAAGGAGTGAACATGCTGCTTATACTTCTATGTAAGTTTGATTGTATTACGTACTTTTTGCTTTAAAGCCATTATTTTAAAACCACAAAGCTGAATGATGCTAATTTTTATATGTGTTGTGCTACAATTGTCAGGTTATTTTTTAGAGTTATCAGATTGTTTTTTGGAGGAGTTGGTGACCAAGGGTTGCATTCAAAACTTTATTTCATCCTTTGTTTTTATATGTCTGATGATGGAATCATACTTAGTAACTAATTATGAATTGTATTTAAGAACTTTTGTTTTGGTGTGTGTTGGGCTATTATGTTTACAGATAACATTAGATGGATTTCAAATGTTGTGGACTACTATATATTTAATGTTATTTTGGTTTTTATTTTTTTTCCTTATGCATGTGATGATTAATAGGTGAGCAATGAATTTCAAATTATATTTTATAATCCATTTTATAATTGATGGTTGATTGTACAAAAAGACTAAACTCAATACGCATTGTTTTTAATACAACCATAGTTAGTCATACAATTTGGATAAGTAATAATGTATATGCTTCTTTGCATTGACGTATAATTATATCCCATATAATTAGATAGTCAAATGCAATTATACTCGAAATATTTTAGTTTGCATTGTCCTGTGCATTCCACGGGCTGCCAACTAGTAATTATACATTTTAACTCATATTTTGAGCTTTTAATAATTCAAAAGCCATATTAAAATTGATTCCCCACATATAGAATTATCGAAAAATCATTGATGTATAATGTGTTTACTAAATTGTAATTTCATTAATTTTATGTAGTATGGAAGCTGAAAAAAGTTACTAATGTAGAAGGAAAAAATGAATATGATGTATACTTTAAGTGAACAATGAAAATGGATGGTCTAGTGCTTGAAATTCTTAAAGAGCAAAAGAATAAGCGTCAAAAGGAAGATAGTGCTTTTTCTGTTGAGGCTTAAAGAAAGGTCGTGGAGAAAATTAATAAGAAATTTTCTGTGAGCATTAATAACAATAAAGTTCTAAATCATTTAAAGACTCTCAAAGAACAAATGGTGCTAGCAAAAGAAATTAATAAAAAAAAACGAAGTAGGATGGAACGATACAACTAAAATATTTAAAGCTACACTTGATGTTTGGAAATCTTTATGCTTAGTACTTATTTTCTTTCATATATTTGTTTGTTTCAATATTGAATGTTATTTATGTTATTTGACATTTTCATATGAATTATTATTTGAGTTTGTTGCAGGCAAATCCTAAGTTTAAAGCTATTAGAGGAAAACTTCTTTATCACTTTGAAATTTTCAAAAAGATATATGATAATAATACAGCAAATGGAATGCAGGTTGAGACTGGTAAACAAAAGGTGAGAACATTGGAAAATGAAGATACATACATAAATATTGATGAAATGCAAGCAAACAATGAAGTACATTTGGAGAATTCTAATCCCTTTAATTATGAAAGTATGCTAACAACCCCAACCTCACAAGCTCCACCATCATTTATTCCTTCAATGTCTACAAAAGATAAGAATTGAAAAGTGCCAATAATAGATGAGTATTCGCAAGATATGAAGGAAATGACTATGGCAATGAAAGATATTGCAATTGTTATTATAAATTCACAACTTGAAGTTTGGCAGACATCGGATATGAGGGAAGCTTTAACTAAATTAGGCTTGCAGTGTTGCTCACTTTGTGAAGCTCTTAAATGGCTCGCTACTCATCCTACTATTGTTGGAGCATTTTTTTTGGCTTACCGAAAGAGGTTTGTCTTGAGTGGTTGAGTAGAAAGATGAATTATGTGTTTCAAAAACTTTACGACATTGTTTTTATTTTATTAAAAATTAATGTTCCCTTTGAGGTTGATCTACTGCTTGTTTGGTTTCTCCCCATTTTCCCGTTGCGTTCACCAAATCCAATTCATTAAAATCACTTTGTGTTTGTTTGGTACAATTTTTATGAAAAAAAGTGACGTGCGTTGTTGGATAAAAACACTTTTTATTAAAGCTTCTCCTTCTAGCTTTTAGAATATAGGATTATGAGTCTAAAACAAAATTCCAATTTTACCTATATTTAACAACTCACTTATTATCTACCAACTCTCATCTTTCTTATATTATTGATTTCTTTTTCATTAAGAACATACAACAACTAAAGAGTAAAACTACTCTAATCCTATTCATTACAGATAAATGCATAAAGAGTAGAACTACGTGATTTTTGTGTGCAAATTAAGGTTTTCACTTCAATTCAAGTTAAAAAGAGAAATCTAAACTAAATTATGTCCTTTTTGGCAATTGTATAATTTAAGTAATATTTTTAAATAAAAAAGATAATTCACTAATTCACTTTTTTAACATCATTTCCAAACACAATTCAATTATTTCAAAATCAATTCTCTCAAAATCAAGTCTTTCAACATCAATTATTTCAAAAGCAATTTTACTCAAATCTAAACCAAACGGGCCCCTACACGTTTATGTTATGTTTTAGTACAACTAACGATATGGATTATTGTAATACCTCGAGTAGTTTGAGTTTGTTTGAGTAAGAGATTACGATACATCCCGGGGAGACAGGACACCTAGTGGGCCCCACCTCCCCTTTTCTCTTTCTTTCCCTCCCCTTTTTTTTTCTTCTCCCATAACCCCACCTTTCCCCCTCATTTCACATTTCTTCTTCTTCTTCTTCACCATTTCTCTCCTCTCTAATCTCTCACCCAAACTCCATAAATCATCAAAATCAATTTATCAATCATCATCTAGTATAGTGTGGGTAAGTGTAGTGTATTTCTTTTTCTCTCTTGGTGTATATTCTCTCTAATTTTCGGATTGGGGGTTTAGGGTTTATATTTGGGGTTTTTTTATTTTGTTGTGAGATTGAGGTTTGTGATGTGTTCTCTAGGGTCCCAACCAACTAGAGAAGCTCCGGGTGGTGTCTTGGAGCTCATTGGAGTAATTTGTGAGTAATGGGTTATTTATGGTTTTTGATTGATATTGTGAATTTCTTGCTATGATAGTTGATAGGGACTGAGATTGGTTGATATATGATTGATATTGTACATTGGTTGTGTTTGATTTGGATGGGTTGTGGTGAAAATGTGGATTTGGAGATGATTTTTGAACAATTTTCTGCAGAATTTCATCTCTGACCCAGGCTGTAATCGATTACAGCGATTTGGTAATCGATTACTGTAATCGATTACCAAGACTCTGTAATCGATTACTGTAATCGATTACAAACTGCCAATTTTCGCAAAAAATTTCTTCAAAACGAAATTTGATACTGGTAATCGATTACAGAGGCCTGTAATCGATTACAGAGGCCTATAATCGATTACATCAGTACTAAAACTATATTTTTAAGGTTTTAACTCAAAATCTTTATACAATCAAGTTATGTATTCAAATCCATTAGTTCACCATTACCCCAAACTCGATACTGGCTGTTTATGATGTTATTATGATGATGATTTAAATGTAATGCGAATATGCGAACATGGAATGATAATGATTAAATGACGATTAAGGTTGGTTGGTTGGTTCGGCCTGAGGAGGGGCATAGCTCCCGGGGTCGAGTTTTAATGAAGTCTGAGGAGGGGCTGGGCTCCCGGGATCTCTAATGATAAATACACTTGTAATAATAATGAATAAGGCGAATTGCGAAATGTGTCGTATGGTGATTATGAGATGGATTATCCTGTCTGTGTATGCGATCATGATATTGTTGCATAAACTGTTTTTAATTTGTTAATCACTGAGCGTATGACTCACTCATTCATACAAACCATTTTCAGATTTAGGTGCAGATCAGGAGGCGAGCCCTTCCGTCCCTCCAAGCTCTTTGCTTTGGTGAGCCTCAATGTGTAGAGGCGTATCTTATGTCTGTTATGTCAGTAGTCTGCTCCATAGGTTTACAAACAGGATTGTCTAAGTTATGTATGTGTTGTAGTCTATATAAGACTTGTTGAATTCCCGTTGTGCTATGTTGACTTCTGGGTTAAGCAGGATACTATGACAGCTTTATATATGTATTATGAATTTAGGGGTGATACTTTGAGAAGCCTATTTTATGTATGGATTTGATATATGTGTGCATGTTAAAGTAGTTGTGGTTGTTGTTGTTTAGCTGGATTGTTGTGTGGTAAACAGGTTAAGGCTGACATGGGACTCGGTGTCCAATGTGCCGGTCATGGATCCGGGTTGGGTCGTGACAAAGTTGGTATCAGAGCCTAGGTTGAGTTTTGTAACTTATGGAGCAATTGTTCTTCAATAGGATGATAATAGTGTAAATGGTTGCCGGCCCATTTTCACAAATTGTGATTCTAGTGAAGGCATTTTAGGGTGTTGTTGTCTGAGTTAATTTCCTTGAATGCTAATCCCTTTTTGAATCGGGGATGTTTCTCTGTTATGTCTCTAAACGATTGATTGTTTGTGTAGCCGCTCTTGGTTGACCATGCCGCCTAAGCAGGGTACCCGAAGACGGGGAAGGCCTCGTACCACAAGGGACCCCCCTCCTGTGCAGGGGGATGATGAGCCTGTTGGAGGTGGTGCAAAGCCTAACTATGGTGCTGAGATGCAAGGGGTTCGCCAAGCTCTCAACACCTTGATTCAGATGATGCAGAATCAGAATCAGAATCAGGATCAGAACCAGAGGAGGGAAGAGGTTCCTCCGAACATGGACTACTAACCACCTAGGCCTGGACCTCAGGTTTTTGGTACTCATGAGGTGACGCTGGAGGCTTATCTGAGGCTGAACCCACCGACTTTTTCGGGGGAGTCCATGGAGGAGGACCCAGAGGATATCTTGGATCGGGCCACTAGAGCTCTGCGTGCCCTTCGATGCCATGATGTGAGGGCCGTGGATCTGGTGACCTACACCCTTCAAGGAGTTGCTGTTCACTGGTATGAGACCTGGTTGATGGAAAGGGCTCATATAAGGAGGCCGCCACCAGTATGGGAGGAGTTCACTGAAGCTTTCAGAGCAAGATTCTTTTCTGAGAACTGAAGGGAGCTCCTGGTGGAGCAATTTCTCAAGCTGAAGCAGACTCCGGGCATGTCCGTGGTCTAGTATGCTACTCAATTTACTCGATTATGTCGATATGCGCCGCATGAGATCATCACTGAGGATAGAAAGGTGAGAAGGTTTGTGAAGGGGCTCAGGGAACCGATGCGTTCCATCCTACATAATGAGATAGGGAGGAAGTCCTTCTCTCAAGTGATGGATACCGCTGTGGGCATTGAAAGCTCAAGGGAGGAAGACAAGCCGAATAGGGGATTTGACAAGAAAAAGAAGACTACAGGGCAGTTCTCCGGAGGATCTAGTTCTGGTGGGTCTCAAGGGTACTAGCATCAGAGGTTTGCTCTGGGGAGTGGTTCTAACTCCTCAGGATCCGCTCCTAGGGCCATTTCTGGGATGAGGCCCCAAGCAAGCAGTGTTTCCTAGTCAAACACACAATGGTCTGGACCCCAAGGTCCTCAGCGCCCTCAATGCAAGCAGTGTGGGAGATTCCATCAGGGGGCGTGTCGCCCAAATCAGAATGTATGCTATGGATGCGGTCAGGCCGGGCATTTTATCAGAGAGTGTCCTCGCCTTGCTGGGGGAGCTACTGGACATCAGGCACCCATCTTGCTTACACCATCTCATTCAGCTATGTCTCCGGGTAGTTCCTCCGGACAAGGAGGTCGAGGTGCAGCCAGAGGAAACAGAGGTAGAGGTCAAGGTGGAGGAGGAAGAGCTCACCCAGGGTTTTTGCGTTGACTCTTCAGGATGCTCAGGCGTCAAACACTATTGTGGCAGGTATTTTGAAAGTTGGCTCTTCTTAGGCTTATGTGTTGTTTGATCTGGGCTCTACACATTCATATGTGTCCCCGTTCTTTGCTTCTCGTTTTGGCGAGCAACTCACAGCGTTGGAGGATCCTTTTTGGGTTAGTACTCCGGTGGGAGAACCCCTCATGGTTCGGTTGGTTTGTAAGTCGTGTGTAGTGTCGGTGAGCGGGATGGACACTTTGGCCGATTTAGTGATCCTGGATATGGTGGATTTTGATGTGATCCTAGGCATGGATTAGTTAGCTTCCTGTCATGCCTCCGTAGACTGCTACGCTAAGTTTGTCCGATTTGTCCTCCCCGATGGCTCAGCCTTTGAGTTCCAATGGGATCGATCTGTGACCCCCGCTTCTTTGATATCTGCCTTAAGTGCCATGAAGTTGATGGATCATGGGAACCAAGGTTTTCTTGCATCAGTTGTGGATGTGGAGGCTAGAGTGCCGGACTTGGACCAAGTCCTGATTGTGTGGGAGTTTCCATATGTCTTTCCAGATGACTTACTAGGGATGCCGTCGGATAGGGAGATAGAGTTCGGGATTGACTTAAACCTTGAAGCTCAACCTGTTTCTATTCCACCATACCGTATGGCTCCGAAAGAGTTGAATGAGCTGAAGGATCAGTTGAGGGACCTTTTGTTAATGTAAATCCTCATTTGGTTTTGATAATAACAAAACTAATGTAACTTTGTGAGTTTACATTGAGAGGCTACAGTGGATGAATTGTAATTGTTCAGAAGCTCTATGTATGAGAAAACCACTATGAGATTATGTTGTATATGCTTCGGGTTATTAAAATGAAATATTTGTAATTTGTAAGAGAAGCATAGAGATAGGATTAGTGTTGTATTAGGTTATATAATGTATAATCATGTAATACACACTTAAGAAAGCTAAGAAGAGTATTCAGAAGCTAGAAAAAGGCTTCAGAAGCTCGGAGTAGGCTTCAGAAGCTCGAAAGAAGCGTTAGAAGCTCGGAAGAGACTTCAGAAGCTCGGAGGAGGCTTCAGAAGCTCGAAGGAAGCGTCAGAAGCTCGGAAGATACTTCAGAAGCATTGGAGGAGACTTCAGAAGCACGGAAGAGGCTCCAGAAGCTTGGTGAATATCTCAGAGGCACGGATGCATGCTCAGAAGCTCAAAGAGATTCTGAGGTTATGAGAAAGCATGGTCAGAAGCTCGTGAGGCTCCGAATTAATTAAAACCTGTTCAGAAGCCAAAGCAGGCTCTGAAGGTTAGAAGCTGTATAGAGATTTAATAAGTCTCTATGGTAGATTGGTCACGTGCATAAAAGAAAAGAGAGGGAATATATTTTTAAATGTAATTAGTTAAGTGTTATCTAATTGTGTTTAATTTCCCGTCTAAAAATATGGCTGTTGTAATGATTGGTTGAAATGGGCTCTCTTTATAAGAAGAGTCTCAAAGTTGTAATAGAACACTAGACACAACACAGAAGAGAATCACACACGATCAAAAAGTGCAAAAAGAAGAGAGATAGAAAAATCCTCTGAAAAGAATAAAGAGAAAAAGGGAAAGTGTGAGAAAAGAGAAATCTGAGAGAAGCTCAGATACCCTTTGAGAGGGAAGAGAAAAAAGGAAGAGTCTTGTGCAAATTGAGGAAGAGAGAAGACTCTCAATAAATCGGGATAAAGTCCTGATCAATTCAAACGTGCATTGGAAAGAAAGAAAGGGATTTCAGAAGATAGAAAGTCTGAAATTGATCAAGCCAGAAAAGGTTTGAGATTCTTAAAGATCAGAAGCTGAAATCGATCGCTTAAGGAAATTGGTTCATAGATTTGTGTTCAAGAAGACAAGGTTCTGAGAAGTCCTCAAGGGTATATTGAGGCAGGAAATCTTCAGAAGGGGATATTCTGGAGTAGGCGAACTTGAGAAGGTTGAAAAATATATCTTGTATTGAATACATGTGTAATCTTGGAAAAAAGTCTAGTGGAACTCAATCTTGAGGATTGAAGAATTGGATGTAGGCACGTTTTGCCGAACCAGTATAAAAATCGGTCTAATTTTCTAAACTCTCATCTCTTTATATTTGTTTGTGTTAATTGCATTTGATTGTTGTGATTGAATTAAATTGTTTGCATGCTCAGAAACTGCTTTGACTACATCAGAAGCTGAAATAGTATTTGAAGTGTTAATTCGTTTTCTAGAAAATATCTCAAGAACAATCTTTAAACAATCTAAAAGTTAAAGAAACCGAAGTTAAAAGAATCTTTATGTGATTAACTTTGAGATATGTGATATTGATCATTTGGGTATTTGAATTTGAGATAAACAATTAAAAGAACTAACTTCAGATAATGTTCAGAAGCTGATTTTCTGAAAGAGTTATTTTGGATATTTGATTTGATTGTTTCAAAAGCTTAATAATATTTGAGTTGTGATATTTGTGATCATATTCCGCTGTGCAAAAGATAAAAATTAAATCATTGACATATTGATTTATGTGTATGTCGTATATGTGATTTAAGGTTCTGAGATAACAAACATAATTTTGATTCATTGTTTTGACTAATTCTTGACAAGTTTCAAAGACTTGATCAATCTTTGAGATTTTTAGAAAGTGTTGAAATTATAAAGAAGCATTCGCGAAAAAGTATACACAACCAATTCACCCCCCCCTCTTGGGTTGTGTGAAGCATAGCTTGGGGGTGTTTCTCAAGAGACCCTCACATCATCACCTTTTGGATAAGGGATTTATCCGTCCGAGCACTTCACCTTGGGGTGCTCCGGTTCTTTTTGTTAAGAAGAAGGATGGGTCTATGAGACTTTGTGTGGATTATCGGCAGCTTAATAAGATGACGGTCCGTAACAAGTATCATCTTCCAAGGATTGATGATTTGTTTGATCAGCTCCAAGGTGCTTGTTGCTTCTCGAAGATTGACTTGAGGTCGGGATACCACCAGTTGAAGATTAAGGAGGGAGACGTTCCGAAGACAGCTTTCTGCGCCCGGTATGGACATTTCGAGTTCCTTGTGATGTCCTTCGGTTTGACCAATGCCCCGGCAGCTTTCATGGATCTTATGAATCGAGTGTTTAAGTCGTTCTTGGACCGATTCGTCTTCATTGACGACATCTTGGTTTACTCCAAGAATGCGGCGGACCATGAGTATCATCTCAGAGTTGTGTTGCAGACGCTGAGGGATCATAGTCTTTATGCCAAGTTCTCCAAGTGTGAGTTTTGGCTTGACCGAGTGACCTTTCTCGGGCATGTGGTATCTAGGGACGGGATCATGGTAGATCCGAAGAAAGTCGAGGCAGTTCAGAAGTGGCCGAGGCCTACGACGGTGACCGAGATCCGTAGTTTCTTGGGTCTTGCCGGTTACTATCGGAGGTTTGTTAAGGATTTCTCAAGGATAGCAGCCCCTCTCACCCAGTTAACCATGAAGAGTGTACCTTTCCAGTGGTCGGAGGCTTGTGAGGAAAGTTTTCAGAGGATGAAGGAGTCCTTGACCACCGTTCCTGTCTTGGTGTTACCTTCGGGTTCCGGAGGGTATTCAGTGTACTGCGATGCTTCTCGGATTGGGCTTGGTTGTGTTTTGATGCAACATGGGAGAGTTATTGCTTATGCATCAAGGTAGTTGAAGAGTCACGAGCAGAACTACCCGACTCATGATTTGGAGATATAGCCGCGGTCGTTTTTGCTCTTAAGATCTGGAGACACTACCTCTACGGAGAGACATGTGAGATTTACACTGACCACAAGAGCTTAAAGTATATCTTTCAGCAGAGAGACCTTAATTTGAGGCAGAGGAGATGGATGGAGTTGCTCAAGGACTATGATTGCACCATTCTGTACCACCCAGGGAAGGAGAATGTTGTTGCCGATGCGCTGAGTAGGAAGTCTATGGGTAGTTTGACCCATATTGCTCCCGTAAAGAGGCCGTTGGTGGAAGAGATTCACCGTTTGGAGGCTGAGGGTATGCATTTTGAGCTGGGAAGATAGGGAGTGCTTTTGGCTCATGTGCGGGCTCAGTCCACCTTAGTGGATCAGATCAAGTCGGCGCATAGGGAAGATCCGAGACTTGTGGAGCTGGTGACGGAGGTTAGTGAAGGGAAGAATTCGGCGCTTTCTTTGGACTCGGAGGGAGTGTTACGTTGTGGGCAACGTTTGTGTGTTCCAGATGTGGGTAATCTGAGGAGGCTTATTCTAGAGGAAGCTCATAACTTCAAGTATTCCGTCCACCCTGGTAGTACCAAGATGTACCAAGATCTGAAGCAGTTGTTTTGGTGGGAAGGTATGAAGCGGGACGTAGCAGACTTTGTTTCTCGTTGTCTGGTGTGTCAGCAAGTGAAGGCGGTACATTGAAGACCTGCAGGGTTGTTACAACCAATAGAGATACCGACGTGGAAGTGGGAAAGGATCACCATGGACTTTGTGACAAGGCTACCTCGCAGTTTTCGAGTCTTTGACTCCATATGGGTGATTGTGGATCGACTGACCAAGTTGGCCCACTTCATTCCAGTTAAGATATCATACGGAGCGCCTCGTTATGCTCAGTTGTTCATCGAGGTCATTGTACGACTTCATGGTGTTCCGGTCTCCATTATCTCCAACAGAGGAACTCAGTTCACCTCCCGATTTTGGCGATCCTTTCAAGAAGCCTTGGGGACTCGTCTTAACTTCAGCACAGCTTTTCATCCTCAGACCGATGGCCAGTCAGAGAGTACCATTCAGATTTTGGAGGATATGCTCCGAGCTTGTGTGATGGATTTTGGAAATGGTTGGGAGCCGTACCTTCCGTTGGTTGAGTTTTCTTATAACAATAGCTATCAGGCCAGTATTGGTATGGCACCGTTTGAGGCTCTTTACGGTAGGAGGTGTCGATCTCCCATAGGTTGGTTTGAGAGTGGTGAAGCTGCTCTGTTGGGACCCGATCTAGTACAGGATGCCATGGATAAGGTGAAGTTGATTAGGGAGAGGCTCCAAGTGGCTCAGAGTAGGCAGAAGGCCTATGCTAACAACCGAAGACGCGATTTGGATTTTTCGGTCGGAGATCATGTGTTTCTCCGCATATCTCCGATGAAGGGAGTTATGAGGTTCGGAAAGAGAGGGAAGCTGAGTCCTCGGTATGTTGGACCTTTTGAGATCTTGGATCGGATTGAGGCAGTGGCCTATCATTTGGCACTTCCACCCGAGATGTCCTCAATCCATCCCGTCTTTCATGTGTCTATGTTGAGGAAGTACCTATCTGATCCGTCTCATGTGATCGAGCATCAAGTGTTACCTTTGGATGAGAATTTGGTATACAAGGAGGAACCGGTGGCTATTGTTGATCGGCAGGTGAGGAAGCTCCGTTCTAATGAAGTGGCTACAGTGAAGGTGGTTTGGCGGAACCACTCTGGTCAAGAGGCTACGTGGGAGCCCGAGGAAGCCATGCGGAATAAGTATCCGCACCTCTTTCATGATTCAGGTAATCTCTTTTCCCTTATGTGTTTGAATTCGGGGTCCGAATTCTTTAAGGGGGAAGATTGTAATACCTCGGGTAGTCTGAGTTTGTTTGAGTAAGAGATTACGATACATCCCGGGGAGACAGGACACCTAGTAGGCCGGCCCCACCTCCCCTTTTCTCTTTCTTTCCCTCCCCTTATTTCTTTTCTTCTCCCGTAACCCCACATTTCCCCCTCATTTCACATTTCTTCTTCTTCTTCTTCACCATTTCTCTCCTCTCTAATCTCTCACCCAAACTCCATAAATCATCAAAATCAATTTATCAATCATCATCTAGTATAGTGTGGGTAAGTGTAGTGTATTTCTTTTTCTCTCTTGGTGTATATTCTCTCTAATTTTCGGATTGGGGGTTTAGGGTTTATATTTGGGGTTTTTGATTTTGTTGTGAGATTGAGGTTTGTGATGTGTTCTCTAAGGTCCCAACCAACTAGAGAAGCTCCGGGTAACTTATCCTAGCTCCGGGTGGTGTCTTAGAGCTCATTGGAGTAATTTGTGAGTAATGGATTATTTATGGTTTATGTTTGATTTTGATTGATATTGTGAATTTCTTGCTATGATATTTGATAGGGACTGAGATTGGTTGATATATGATTGATATTGTACATTGGTTGTGTTTGATTTGGATGGGTTGTGGTGGAAATGTGGATTTGGAGATGATTTTCGAACAATTTTCTGCAGAATTTCGTCTCTGACCCAGGCTGTAATCGATTACAGCGATTTGGTAATCGATTACTGTAATCGATTACCAAGACTCTGTAATCGATTACTGTAATCGATTACCACGAGTTTGTAATCGATTACAGACTGCATATTTTCACAAATATTTTCTTCAGAACGAAATTTGATACTGGTAATCGATTACAGAGGCCTGCAATCGATTACATCAGTACTAAAACTCTATTTTTAAGGCTTTAACTCAAAAAATCTTTATACAATCAAGTTATGCATTCAAATTCATTCGTTCACCATTACCCCAAACTCGATACTGACTGTTTATGATGTTATTATGATGATGATTTGAATGTAATGCGAATATGCGAACATGAAATGATAATGATTAAATGACGATTAAGGTTGGTTGGTTCGGCCTGAGGAGGGGCATAGCTCCCGGGGTCGAGTTTTAATGAAGTCTGAGGAGGGGCTGGGCTCCCGGGACTAAAGATCTAAGGAGGGGCTGGGCTTCCGGGATCTCTAATGATAAATACACTTGTAATAATAATGAATAAGGCGAATTGCGAAATGTGTCGTATGGTGATTATGCGATGGATTATCCTGTCTGTGTATGCGATCATGATATTGTTGCATAAACTGTTTTTAATCTGTTATTCACTGAGCGTATGACTCACTCATTCATACAAACCATTTTCAGATTCAGGTGCAGATCAGGAGGCGAGCCCTTCCGTCCCTCCAAGCTCTTAGCTTTGGTGAGCCTCAATGTGTAGAGGCGTATCTTATGTCTGTTATGTCAGTAGTCTGCTCCATAGGTTTACAAACAGGATTGTCTAAGTTATGTATGTGTTGTAGTTAAGTAGGATACTATGACAGCTTTATATATGTATTATGAATTTAGGGGTGATACTTTGAGAACCCTATTATATGTATGGATTTTATATATGTGTGCATGTTAAAGTAGTTGTGGTTGCTGTTGTTTAGCTGGATTGTTGTGTGGTAAACAGGTTAAGGCTGATATGGGACTCGGTGTCACATGTGCTGATCACAGATCCGAGTTAGGTCATGACAATTATGAGTACTTTTTCTTTAATTAAACTTTATTATATTTATTGTGTTGTAAATTCAACCGCGCTTTTACTTTTATATGTCTAAAGGTATTATCTTATTTAATGGACAATTGATTATGGAATTAGGATAAAAGTGTCTAACGAAACAAGAAATTTTATTAAATAAGATGTAATCTATATCTATACTATATATAAAGAGGATTGAAAAAAATAACTATATTTCTGGTGTCCACCCTCATTTGGATAATTATTTTTTCAATTCTAGAATTAAAATTCAAAAAATACAAAAATAAAATAACTGTAAAAGATAACTACTTCTATTTCTATATTATTTCTTTTACTATTTATTTTATTTTTTTCCATTTTATACAAAAAATTTTAAAATAAATAATATGACTCGAAAAAAAAATGCGGCTTGCGTGCCCGACAAGACGCTAGTATTAATAAGGCACAATCTTGTTCATTAAAAGAATTTAATTCATTTTATAAACATTCCAAATATTAGAATTCAATTTAATTTTTTAATTTTATTAAAACATTCAAAATATTCAAACTCAATTCTATTAGAAATGCAATTCTTAAAAAAGAAATTAAAAACAAATAGAATTCAATTCTAATTCTATTTTTTTTAAGTTTTCTAGAAAATAAAATTTAAGTTCTAGCATCTTTCCTGACATAAATATTGAAAAAGAATATAAAAGCAAATTTAAAAGTTTAATTTTGATGTATTAACATTGTAAAAGTATTTTACAGTGTCATCAAATCAAAACATTCTGATCGTATGAGTGGAAGAGAAAAAACACAATCATATTTGATATGATAACATATAATTAGATGACTATGTAAAAAAGTTATACCGTAAATAAAAATTAAATCCTAAAATTTAATTACAACCCGTCTCCAAAATTCAATAAATCAATGAATATTTACAAACTAAAAATGGAAAGAATACATGTATGAATCCAAAACCAAAATTGCTTCCTCAGAACAGAGAAAGATCAACTTGAGGTGCCCTGTTTCCAAACAACAACTTCAAATCATTTTCCAGCGGTGTCAAATTCAAGTCCATGCCCATAATAACCCTCTTACTACTATTTGACCTTTTCAGAACCGGTGCTGCTTTAATTATTATATCTTGGCATATAGAAGAAGAAAACCCTTCTCCATCAATATTGGTAATAGCAGCTACTCTATGCTTCCTCATGTGCCCTCCCAATGCTTGTCCCAAAGAGAACTCTATGCCACAAATTGAGCACTCGTGCATTTTGGGTTTGGTCCATTTATTGGCCTCTGATTTGATGTGTTCTTCCCTTTCATCATGTTTTGGTCTCTTGTGGCTTGCCCTGTGCCCACCAAGTGCTTGAAACGATGAGAATTTGCGGTTACAAGTTTTGCACTCGAATTGAGCAGGAGGAGGGTAAGTTTTGTGAGGAGGTTTGGTACTACTTTGTATGGCACTAGAGAGAAGCATGAGACTATTTGCCAAATCTATGGTCTGATCTGTTTCTTCGTTTTCTCTTTGTCTCTTGATGATGGCCATGTATAGAATGAAGTTGAATACAAGTGGATTTGTTTCGGAATCGATGTGAATGTGGTGTTGCGGACTCGCGGGCGGTAGTGAGGAATTGTTGAACTAGACACGAAGTATTTATAGTCGGTTGGAGGAAGAAGTCGAAAAGTAGAACGTGGATACTTGTTCTTGGTCAACTTCGGAACGAAGGAAACTTCTGAGCACAAAATAATAAATTTTCATCCGCTTATTATTTTTTTACAAGTCATTTAATCATTTATTATATTTGTTATTATTGTAATTTTTTTCTTTTTTAATATTTAAAAATTTATATAAATAAAGTATTTTGATTAGATAATAATATAAATCAGTATATCAAAATTAAATTCTAATAATACTCTATTAAAAAAATTAATTACTTTTTTCTCCAAAAATAAAATAAAAAATGTAAAAAAAAATAAACTAAAAAATAATTATTGTCATAACATTAATTACATTAATTCTCTCTTTTCTTTTCTTTTTCTCTTTTCATTTTCGTTATTTTTTCTTTTTAAAAAATATTATTATTTTTTATAATCCTCTTCTATATTATTTATTTTTTTTATCTATTATCTTAAAAAATTTCAAAAACTAAAAAATATGAATTGATAGAAAAAATAAAAAGCAAATTCATGCGAGTGCTTTTAAAGTCACTAACAATAATAACAATAATAAATAAATAAATAACACTTGAAACTTACTCAATTTTATTTTTATTTATAAAATTGGGTCCAATTTTTTAAAAAGTAATTATGAAATTAATACATTGGCATTCTTTAAAATTATAGTATTAAATATGAAAATTATACCGATCTCTTAAATGGTACTCCATCCGTCCACAAATAATTGTCTTTCTAGAAAATTCTCTTGTCTAATATTATTTGTCATTTTAAAATTTTAAGAAAGCATTTATTATTTTTTTCCAATTTTATCCTCACATGCATTCTCTCTCATATCTCTTATAATAATTATTTCACAAAAAACTAAAAGGACAATTTAGTCCTTATATATCATTTTTACATATGAAGTTGTGTGCTTTAATTACATTCTTAATAATCGTGAAAAGTCTAAAACGTCATTTATTGATGGACGGAAGGAATATATTTAAAAAGGAAAAGTCTAGAGGTATAACTACCCTAGCCAACTAGTGTGCCAACCTATTTAATGTTTGTTCAAAAAATTAAAATAAAAAACATAAATTAAATGCTTGATAATAACCAATCAATATGTCATTAATTACTTAGATAATTATAATTATTATTTGATTTAGTTCTAATATATATTATTTTAACTCATAGAAGATCGGATGACTCTAATACCTTTACTTTATGTGTAAATTTCTGTATTTGTAATTCACTATATTTGATATGTGTAATACCTTTTATTTGGTATGTGTAACATCTTTTATTTGGTATGTGTAATACATTTTAGCTGGTATGTGTAATATATATTATTTTTATATGTGTAATACTCTTTTATTTAATATGTATAATACATTTTATTTGATACGCATAATGTCCTTTATTTGTTATGTGTAATTATTTGCTACGTGTAATAATATTTATTTTGGTATGTGTATTACTCTTTATATGGTATGTCTAATTCCATTTATTTAATAGGTGTAATATGTGTTGTTTTTCAAAAGTAAAATCCATTTTTTCAGATTTGAGTAACATAAGTGCATTGATTTTGTGACTAGTTAAAATTGTGAGCGATTTTTTTTATTTGAATGAGAGTTTGTTTTAGAAAGTTTAAATGATGGATTGTATAATAAATACTATTGTTTATTTATCATATTAATTACAGATTATATATATAACTCATATTTATTAGTTGGCTATTAGTTGACTAATTTAGTTCTACGTGAGCGTTACTGATTTAAAAAATCAATATAGAAAAGAGGTAACCGAACTAAATTTTATTTAATATCATATAGATCGGAATGAAGAAAAGGAAAGAAGGAATGAGCGTTTGAATTTGAAAGTCTAGTTTGTTCATTAATAAAATGAAATTGGACTTTTTGACTTGTTATAATGACGTGATAGATTGCATGATTGTCGATCATATCTACTGGCATATTGCAACTTGGAACATTTTTTACTTATTTAATTAATTTAAATTTTTAATATCATTTTGATTTATTTAATTTTTAAGACCGACATAACTTAAAGAATGGTAATTTTATATAGGTTTTATTAATAATAAGTATCGTGGACTTATTACCAATTAAAGTATAATAAAAGGAAATATTTAATTTAAAGGAAATATTTTTATATCTTCTATTTTAATTGATTTTCATAATATTTTAAGTTTTATTAAATTTTACTATTTTCAATATTCTTAGTATGATACTTATTAATAAAATTCTTCTAGATATATGATATCAAGTTGCAACTAGCATTTCCAATTTTAGGAAAGCGTGCTCTTTTGGTCATCGAATGTTTACGTGTATTAATACACATTCAAATATAAAAAATGAATTTAAAATGTATAAATATGAGTCTTATTATAAACTTTAAAGCTAATATTGAATAGAATTTAATTAATTGTGATGCATGTTAAAGTAAAATAATATTTATATTAATATCTCATTACGTTCTATCAAATAAGTAGATATATTTAATTTTTTGAAATCTATTATCTTAAAAAAGTTACTTTTATTAACATGATATATCACGTACGTAATTGAATATTAGAATAAATTTTTTTATATTGAAAATACACTATACTATCATTTCAAACATTCACTCATTTTAGTCAAGCAATAATATTATTTGTACATTTATTCATTCTAAATATCTGATTTATATATAAAATATACATACAAATTTTATATTTTCATTATTTACTTTTCTTCCTTTCAATATAATTCATTCTCTTCTCATTTTCTCCATGAATCTATTTAATAATTTGTTGGATTTTACCTCTAACATAAGATGCTGAAGTATATATGCACCTTGTTTGAAACTCAAAGAATTCAATTATACTATTCTATTGAATTGAATTCAATTTCTTAATTTGTTATTAAAATTCTATTTAAGAGACTTAAGAATTGAATTCCTTTTAAGAATTGATTTCAATTCAATGGTTTGGTATTAAAATTAGACAATAAATTAAAATTATATTAATTTAAAAATTAAATTCAATTTCATTGAAAATTTCAAAAATAAATTAGACCTAATTAGATGTGATTTGTCTCAAGAATTAATTTAATTTGAAACTTAAAATATTTAATATTCAAAATGTCTTTTTTGCTTATATTTTAATTGAGTCTTGCTAGATGTACAACATAGAATACTTACAATGTAAAAAACAACGTATAATGCGGAAATCATGCACCAAGATTGAAAAACGCGTGTTTCATATACCCACTCTCACGGACGCGCGTGTACAGTACGCGCGTAAACTGAACACATACCAACACATAAAATGAACACATATTTCAATAGAAAATGAACACATTTGATTATCATAAATGACATATTTATTCATTATAATAAACACATTTAAGTAGAAAAAAATGAACACATTTACTTAAAAAAGCATCTCAAACTCATTAATCTTATCTCTTTGCATTATATTATGTTTTTAATTAGTTAAGGTGTATGCATGTGTTCATTTGCAGTGTATTATGTGTTCATTTGCAGTGTATTATGTGTTTATTTGCAGTGTATTATGTGTTCAGTTACAATATAAATATGTGTTCACTTTGCATTGTACTATGTGTTCAGTTGCAGTATATTTATGTATGTGTTCACTTTGCATTATATTATGTGTTCAATTACAATATAAGTATGTGTTCACATTACACTGTATTATGTGTTCAATTGCAGTATATATATATATGTGTGTGTGTTCATTGTTTCATATATTATGTGTTCATTGTGACTTAACTTTAATATATATGTATTCAGTTGCTAATAAATAATTTTTTTATGACCGTATTACCTGATGTGTTCATTTTAGGTTGTCATATGTGTTCATTTAATTTTATACAATGTGTTCGTTGTGCAGAATTAGTTCTAATCTGAAAAGAAAAATAATGTTCTTCTTTGAAACTAAAACAACCTGAAATAAACAAAGATTGAGTTGTATGATGAAAAGAAATCAAGAATCTCATTAGATATCACAAGAATCATTGTTAAAAATGAATTTAGTTGATGAACATATGAAATCCAATTCTTCTTCATCATCACTTATGTCATGGTTATACAAGCAAGTTGCAGAAAAGAGTTACAAAAAAAATTCTAAAAGTAAAATTAAACAAAAACAAGAATCATATAAGAAAAAAAGAATGGGTATCTTGATTGAAAGAAGAAGAAGAAGGAAAAGAAGAAGGAGAAGAAGAAGGAGCGGAAGGAGGAGGAGAAGGAGGATGAGAAGAAGAAGGAGAAGGAGAAGGAGAAGGAGAAGAAGAAGGAAAAGAGGAAGAAGAAGGAGGAGGAGGAGAAGGAGCAGAAGGAGGAGGAGGAGAAGGAGCAGAAGAAGAAGGAGCAGGAGAAGGAGGAGGAGAAAAAGAAGGAGAGGAAGAAGAAGAAAAGATTGAAACGGGAAGTTAATAACAGCGCGTAGGTTTGATTTGTATTGATTTCGTATATATGGCCACTTATACGTTGTAAATTACGTTGTTAGTACACAGTGTTGTTGTAATACCTCAGATTTGTCTGAGTTAGTTTGAGTAAGAGATCACGGTAAATCCCGGGGAGACAGGACACCTAGTGGGCCCCACCTCCCCTTTTTCTCTTTCTTTTCCCCCTTTTCTTCTCTTTTCTCCCGTAGCCACACATCCACCCCCCTATTCACTTCTTCTTCTTCTTCCTCTCATCTCTCCCTCTCATATCTCTCTCACAAACCCTCATCAAAACTCCATTAATGTTCAAGATCAATTTATCAATCATCATCTAGTATATTGTGGGTAAGTGTAATGTATTTCTTTTTCTCTCTTGGTGTATATTCTCCCTAATTTTCGGAATTGGGGGTTTAGGGTTTATATTTGGGGTTTTTAATTTTGGTTTGAGTTTGAGGTTTGTGATGTGTTCTCTAGGGTCTCAACCAACTAGGGAAGCTTTGGGTAACTCATCATAGCTCCGGGTGGTGTCTTGGAACGCATTGGAGTAATTGGTGAGTAATGGGTTATTTGTGGTTTATGTATGATTTTGATTGTTATTATGAATTTCTTGCTATGATAGTTGATAGGGACTGAGATTGGTTGATATATGATTGATATTGCATGTTGGTGGTTTTTGATTTGGATGAGTTGTGGTGAAAATGTGGATTTGGAGATGATTTTCGCGAAGTTTTCTGCAGAATTTCGTCTCTGACCCAGGCTGTAATCGATTACAGCGAATTGGTAATCGATTACTGTAATCGATTACCAAAACTCTGTAATCGATTACTGTAATCGATTACTGCGGGTTTGTAATCGATTACAGACTGCTTATTTACGCAAAAATTTTCTTCAGAACGAAATTTGAAGCTGGTAATCGATTATAGGGGCCTGTAATCGATTACATCAGTACTAAAACTCTATTTTCAAGACTTTAACTCAAAATCTTTATACATTCAAGTTATTCTTTCAAATCCATTTGTTCACCACTACCCCAAACCCGATACTAGCTGTTAATGATGTTATGTTGATGATGATTGAATGAAATGCAAATATGTGATTATGAAATGATAATTTGGCATTGGATGAGATTGGATGTGTGAGAATTTAGAAATTTCTTTGTTTACGTAATAATATGATAAAGACATGATGATGATTTGATGTCGTTGTAATTATGATATGATGCTGATGATGTGATGATGAAACGATGATGCATGAGTGATATGTAAATGGTGTGATGATGATGCGATGACGATGAATCAATGATAATTAAGATTTAAGACATAAACCATATATTTATATACGAAAGGAATTCGAAGGCAGAATCAGCTTGGATCCGACCTAAGGAGGGGCTGGGCTCCCGGGGTCGAAGGACTTAAGGACCTGAGGAGGGGCGGGGCTCCCGGGGTTCTTAGGTTATTATGTCTGAGGAGGGGCGGGGCTCCCGGGACAGTAATGAGGATCTGAGGAGGGGCTGGGCTCCCGGGATCCATAAACGAAAAATACATATTGAGACATACGGAAATGTGAAACGAATCAACGTACGAGGATTTGTGATAAAGAAATCGGATCGTATGTGGTACGCATTATTGCATAAATTTGTTGATGCTTGTGTATGCTATATGTGTCAATTATAAACTGTTTATAATCCCTATTCACTGAGCGTATGACTCACCTATTCATACAAAACATTTTCAGTCACAGGTGCAAAGCAAGGGATGGACTCGTCCGTACCTCCGAGCTCTTAGCATTGGTGAGCCTCAATGGGCAGAGGCGTTATGTCCTTGTTTGTTGTCTATGTAGTCTGCTCCATAGGTTTACAAACAGGATTGTCTATGTTATGTGTATTTGATGTAGTCTAATTAAGACTTGTTGTATTATGTTGATTCTGAGTTAAGTAGGATGTTATGTTTGGATTGTATGGGTTATGAGTATAGGAGTGATACTTGAGGACCCTATTATATGTATGGATTATACGTGTTGTGTGTTATTAAAGTAGTTGTGGCTGTTGTTGTTTAGCTTGATATTGTGTGGATTCCAGGCTAAGGCTGACATGGGACTTGGTGTCCCATGTGCCGGTCACGGATCCGAGTTGGTTCGTGACAAAGTTGGTATCATAGCCTAGGTTTGAGTTTTGTAACTTATGGAGCAATTGTTCTTCAGTAGGGTGACAATAGTTTAAATGGTTGCCGACCCATTTTCACAAAATTGTGACTCTAAGGAAGACAATTTTAGGATGTCATCGTAGGATCTTGTCAGTATAGGTTTTCTCGTCGTTGAATCCCTACTACCTAGGGATATGCACACCTGGTTCAGTGTTTCCGATGCTTTTGTTTTCTAAGTGATAAGCCACCCAGATATGTGAGAGGATGTTACCTTAAGGATATGCTTGGTAGGGGGTATCCCCTTGTTAGGGAACCCTTACCCTTTTCATAAGGATGGAATGTAGACCATCCATGTTGAAGCGATAAGAGAGATTTATCGAGTGCTCAGCACCGTGATATAGATTTTGAATAGTCGGAATCAAGAAAGCGACAAGACGAGGCCCTACATGGAGAGGGCACCACAAGGGCGTGAGCCACAACCTGATGACGGGAATGAAGTGAGTCTGGAATTCTGCCTAAGGTTGAACTGCCGAAATTCTCAAGAGACCCCATGGGCGAAGAGCCTCAGGAGTTTTACACAGAGCTACCCGAGTTCTATAGGCCCTTCGATATCAGGATTATGTTGGACGTGGACATAACAACCTACTGTATATAAGGAAATGTTGTTCTTGGTACGAGGTGTTGGTGAAAAAGAGTCAAGTGACGCGATGCTACCGCCAGTGTGGGAGGAGTTCGGCAAAGTCTTCAGAGGAAGGATAGTCTCAGTTATTTAAGAAGGGTTGTTAGCATATTAGTTTTAAGCTCAAGAAGGTCCTAATTATGTTGGTATTTGAGTGCGCTATAGAGTTTAGTTGGGTTATGCGGCTATGTAATTTATGAAGTCACATGAGAAGGAAGGAAGTCAAGTGGATTACGAAGGGGCTAAGGAACCCGATGTGCTTCGATCTGTATTTTTGAATAAGAAGAATGCTTTTACCCAAGGTCACGGGTGTTGACCCTAGTATCGATAACACACAAGAGGAGTAAAGAGCAAATAAAAGTTGGAAGGATGAGAAGACAAAGGATAGTAGTTAGTAAGAATGTCTCGAGTGATCTTTACGGCTATTGGAACCGCTACCTTACTTCTAGAGGAAGATTCGGGTTAGTGAGGACCACAACTAGAGTCAGGTCGAGTCGGAGTCTTGACTCAGCAGTATGTTTCCCCCCATCATGCGATGGTTAGGGTCGTTTAGGCCTCATCGCCCTCTTTGGAACTTGTGCAAGAGGTTTCGTTCAGGGTTATACTGTCAGAGTCTGAACCTATGTTTTGGATTTAAAAACTTGGGACACCTTGTGTGGTAATGTCCTCGCTTAGTAACAGACCCCGACATTAACCTGACTCTACCTACCCTACCCTTCTGACACCACCTTGGATAGACGTATCTTCAGCTAGCGTTACGGGCAAGTCCGATGGAGGTGAAGCGAGAGGAAACCATGACTGGAACCAAGGTGGTGGATATCGATGTTATCCTTGAGTATGGACTTTTTGCCTTCTGTCATGAATCAGTAATTTCTACCTCAGGAAGGAATGATCTGTTTTTCCCTGTGGCGGAAGCCTGGTATATCAATAGGATTGGTGTGCAATTCCTGCCTGTAGATCTCGTCTCTGAGTGCTATGCATGGCTGGTTAAGGTAGGCCCCAAGAAAGAGGGAGCAATCTAGAAGTGGCTAAGGCTACGATGATAACCAGGAGTTTCTTGGACTTAGTCAGTCGTTGTTGACACTTCTGTTCAGGATTTCTTGGCAACAGTGGTACCGTTGACACAGCCAATCGAAGATGGTGTTCGCTCTCAGTGGTCAGAAGTCATAAACAGAGTTTCCAAAAAGCTTAAGGAGTGCGTGAGCACTGCCTCTATTCTTATAAAATCGGGATCAGGAGGGTCCCAGTGTAACGATGGTTCGAGTACAACTTTTGAGAGTTCTCTTGGGAATTATGGAAAGGTGTTGCCTATGTTTAAGAAAGTTAAAACAACGTGAGTAGAAACATTTTACCCACGAATGGAAGGTGCTTGTACTGAAGTTTGCTCTTGAGAATTGAGAATGCGAAAGTGGACACGATGTTTAAGGATTATGTGCACCGTTATTCATCATCTGGGAGAAAGCTAATAAGGTTGTTGATATTATGAGACGGAAGTTCATGTGTTGCTTATCTTCTATTGTTCTACGGTCCAACCCAAGTGGATGAAGTATGTCAGATTAATATGACGGGATTGCATGTTGAGTCAAGAAGACAAGGCGTAATTCTAACACACGATGAGGCTTAGTGGTCCTGATTCAGATCAGGATATTATAGAGAGAAGATCTGAGGGTGACGAAACTTAAGGCTAATATTGATGATGTAAGAACTTGGAATTTTCATTAGAATCGAAAGAGGGACGTTATGATGAAGTAGGAGTTTTGGTGTACCAACGTATGTGACTTGAGAAGGTTGATTGTAAATGACACCCACAATGTTATATGTTCGGATCACCCAAGAAATGCTAAGAGGTATTGAGACCGGAATGAGTTATTTAGTGGGAAGGCATGAAGAGGACTGTGATAGCTTGGGTTTCTCGTTGATTGGCATATCAGCGGGTTAAAGTTGGTAATGATTGACATAGATTTGACGACAACCTTACCTTGTAGATTTTGCGGCGTTTGACTCTATATGGTTTACGGTGGGCGGGATAAGCTAGTCGGCTCATGTCATTTGGAAAAGATGACTTATGTGGTACTCAGTTATGTTCAACTCTCCGGTAATGTTATTGTACAGCTACATGGAACTCCCTTCTCTATTGTTCCAGGCCGAGAGATTCAGTTCATCTGGTGTTGTTGGAGCAAGTTTGGGAGATTCGTGGAAACTGTCTCGATCTTAACAATGTCTTTCACCTTAGGCTGTGAAGGCAATTCAGATTCTATAAGGCATGCTCCGGAACTGTGAACGTGATTTTGGGAGAAGTTCGGGATCACGTGTGTCCTAGGTTTGGTCTTCTGGTAACATCAGTAAGTAGGCCAAGTGTTGACATGACTTCTTCTTGAGGCTTGTTAAGGGAGGAAGAATTGCGGAACCTGTGGGGAATGGTTCGAGAATGGCGAGGTAGCGATTTGGAGTTTCGACCTAGTGGAAGCCGAAGGTATATGATAACGACAAGAGATGAACCTGGAGGTACCCTTTTAGAGAGGCATGTATCCCTCTGAGTCACGAAAGTGAAGGACGTGATGAGGCTTGGAAGGTGATGGAAGTATTTATCCAACCTAGCTCGTGTTCTAGAGCGTCAAGTGTTACCCTTGGTTTAGCATGGACATAGGAGTAGGAACCGATGTTGATTAGTGATCAACAAAGTACAGAAGTTCCGTTCTATAGGAAGTTGTCAGGGTGGAGATGGTTTGGTGGGACCACTCAGGTTAGGAGGCTACATGGGAACTAGAGGAAGCCATGAGGGCTAGATATCCTCACCTCTTTTATGGCTCAGGTCATCATTCCTTTCCCTTGCATGTTTGAATTCGGGGACCGAATTCTTTAAGGGGGGAAGATTGTAATACCTCAGATTTGTCTGAGTTAGTTTGAGTAAGAGATCACGGTACATCTCGGGGAGACAGGACACCTAGTGGGCCCCACCTCCCCTTTTTCTCTTTCTTTTCCCCCTTTTCTTCTCTTTTCTCCCGTAGCCACACACCCACCCCCTATTCACTTCTTCTTCTTCTTCCTCTCATTTCTCCCTCTCATATCTCTCTCACAAACCCTCATCAAAACTCCATTAATGTTCAAGATCAATTTATCAATCATCATCTAGTATATTGTGGGTAAGTGTAATGTATTTCTTTTTCTCTCTTGGTGTATATTCTCCCTAATTTTCGGAATTGGGGGTTTAAGGTTTATATTTGGGGTTTTTAATTTTGGTTTGAGTTTGAGGTTTGTGATGTGTTCTCTAGGGTCTCAACCAACTAGGGAAGCTCTCGGTAACTCATCATAGCTTTGGGTGGTGTCTTGGAGCTCATTGGAGTAATTGGTGAGTAATGGGTTATTTGTGGTTTATGTATGATTTTGATTGTTATTATGAATTTCTTGCTATGATAGTTGATAGGGGCTGAGATTGGTTGATATATGATTGATATTGCATGTTGGTGGTGTTTGATTTGGATGGGTTGTGGTGAAAATGTGGATTTGGAGATAATTTTCGCGAAGTTTTCTGCAAAATTTCGTCTCTGACCCAGGCTGTAATCGATTACAGCGAATTGATAATCGATTACCAAAACTCTGTAATCGATTACTGTAATCGATTATTGCGGGTTTGTAATCGATTACAGACTGCTTATTTACGCAAAAATTTTCTTCAGAACGAAATTTGAAGCTGGTAATCGATTATAGGGGCCTGTAATCGATTACATCAGTACTAAAACTCTATTTTCAAGACTTTAACTCAAAATCTTTATACATTCAAGTTATGCTTTCAAATGCATTTGTTCACCACTACCCCAAACCCGATACTGGCTATTTATGATGTTATGTTGATGATGATTGAATGAAATGCAAATATGTGATTATGAAATGATAATTTGGCATTGGATGAGATTGGATGTGTGAGAATTTAGAAATTTCTTTGTTTACGTAATAATATGATAAAGACATGATGATGATTTGATGTCGTTGTAATTATGATATGATGCTGATGATGTGATGATGAAACGATGGTGCATGAGTGATATGTAAATGGTGTGATGATGATGCGATGACGATGAATCAATGATAATTAAGATTTAAGACATAAACCATATATTTATATACGAAAGGAATTCGAAGGCAGGATCAGCTTGGATCCGACCTGAGGAGGGGCTGGGCTCCCGGGGTCGAAGGACTTAAGGACCTGAGGAGGGGCGGGGCTCTCGGGGTTCTTAGGTTATTATGTCTGAGGAGGGGCGGGGCTCCCGGGACAGTAATGAGGATCTGAGGAGGGGCTGGGCTCCCGGGATCCATAAACGAAAAATACATATTGAGACATACGGAAATGTGAAACGAATCAACGTACGAGGATTTGTGATAAAGAAACCGGATCGTATGTGGTACGCATTATTGCATAAATTTGTTGATGCTTGTGTATGCTATATGTGTCAATTATAAACTGTTTATAATCCTTATTCACTGAGCGTATGACTCACCGATTCATACAAAACATTTTCAGTCACAGGTGCATAGCAAGGGATGGACTCGTCCGTACCTCCGAGCTCTTAGCATTGGTGAGCCTCAATGGGCAGAGGCGTTATGTCCTTGTTTGTTGTCTATGTAGTCTGCTCCATAGGTTTACAAACAGGATTGTCTATGTTATGTGTATTTTATGTAGTCTAATTAAGACTTGTTGTATTATGTTGATTCTGAGTTAAGTAGGATGTTATGTTTGGATTGTATGGGTTATGAGTATAGGAGTGATACTTGAGGATCCTATTATATGTATGGATTATACGTGTTGTGTGTTATTAAAGTAGTTGTGGCTGTTGTTGTTTAGCTTGATATTGTGTGGATTCCAGCTTAAGGCTGACATGGGACTTGGTGTCCCATGTGCCGGTCACGGATCCGAGTTGGGTCAGGATCATTGTACAAGTAGAATTTCCGTATTTTAATTGTTGTATTTCTTTTCTCCATTGTTCAACCTTCCAAGATAAATTCTCTTTCTTCTCTTCTCATTTTATTCATTCTAAAATATATCTCTCAAATTGCCACCGCCATTTTTGCAAGGATTACACTTTACAAATCATGACAGGATCACATAAATAAGCCACTAATTTCTTGGATTTTTTTTTTCAATTTAGGTGTGTTTTAATTTTTTTCACTCATGAAGTTATTCTTTAAATATTAATATTTGTTTGTGTGTCAAATATTTGTTGCTTTTTGTATCTTATATTTTAAATATGCTTGGTCATACTAAATGATGGATTTGATATAATTTTTTAGTGCACAATTGATCTTTATGCTTTTATGTTATGTTGTGGAGTAAATTGTGTGTCTTGACTTAACATCAATTTTGTTCTTCATTAATTTTGACACCCATGTAAAATATTAATTAAGGTAGTGTTTGGTAGCTGTCTCTAGGCACAAAAGATAGAGAGTGAGAGAGACTAATAATGTTTGGTGTAGATGATATAAACATAGAAGGACAGAAATTTCTGTCCATAGACATAAGAGATACAAAATTTGTGTCCACTCAGATGGTGGTGGATTGAGTTGGACAGTGAAGGAATGATTCATTTAATGAATTTTTCTTTCCAAATTACCCTTCATCATTTTAAAGATTTAATGAATAAAATTAAATTCAAACATACTCAAATTAAATTAAGTGAAATAAATATAATTTAAAAAATTAGTAAATATATTTAATTTAATAATATGATTTTTTTTAAAAATGAACAATTTTAATGTAAAAAGGTAATTATAGTCATTTTTATATGTCTATGTGTTGTCCACTGTTATCAAACACAATACAAAGATATTCTCTGTGTCATGTCCACCGGTACCAAACATAATAAAGAGACACAGTCTCTTTGGTCTTTGTCCTTCTGAGTCTCCGTGTCTTTGTCTACTGTGTCTTTGTCTACTGTGTCTCGGGACAACTACCAAACACAACCTAATTGATACTCTAATAGATATTGAGACATCTATAAAAATGACACTTATTTTATAATTAAAAATAAGAAAGTTCAAGTAAATAATTTAAATTAATTTTAATTGCATTCCAAATAATATAATTGAATTCAATTATACAACTTAATTATTAATTTATTTTAAATATAAAAATTCAAATCATAATATAATTAAGAAAAGTTGAATTCAACTCTATCCTATTAAAACATTTCAAATAATTTGAATACAATTGAATTTAACAATTTTATCCTACTAAAACATTATACTAGTGCCTCGTTGAGCATGAAGTGCCATCAAGCTGTAATTTTTATTTATTTAATTTGATAATAATATAAATTAAAATTAAATAGGTATATAATAAAAATATAGTTATTATTTATTATATTATTTTTAATTTTTATATTTATTTTTAAAAAAATATAATTATCTAAATAAGTGTGAACATCATCTAAATAAGGTAATTACTTTTTACAATTTTCTTTATATACTAGTACTTTGTGGCACTCTGTACCCACAAATCACATTTTTTATTATTTTATTTGAGTTTAATTCTATATTTTTTTATTTTTATTAGAAACCTCATCATTCACCGACTCTTACTCCCATCATCCATTCCTACTGTAATTCATTCTCACTTTCATATATTATTTCATGATAGTTGTCAAAATGAGCGTGGACAAAAAAAAAAAAAATTATTTTCTATGTTTCACTTTAACACAAAAAAAAGTTATTTTCTATATTTTCTTCTGGATCCTTGCGCCCCACGCACGCTCAACAAAGACCAGTAACACGTTAACTTTTTGGCTTCCTGTATTACGTGGATACCCTTGATTCTATAATATGTTTTTATTTCGTTAAAACTATTTTATTATGAATTTAATTTTCATGTACGAAAAATATGTAAAAAAATTTTATACAGTCATTTAATTATATACTGTTACATTAGTTATAATTGTGTTTTTTCTTTCACAAATGTTTGGGGCACAACAAAAAAATCAGTCAAAACAGCCAACAAAATCCATTTAACATTTTATGGCTCAAATAACACTTTAAATCATGAATATATTTTTAATGAGCTGAGTGATTGTGGCCCAAATTCCTATTTGTTGGCTGTTTTGACTGATTTTTTGTTGTGCCTCTAGCAATGCTCTTTTTCTTTTCTACTATCTGAAAAGTCATACAAACGAAGTGTTTTGATTGGACGATAATGTAAATAATCTTTATAGTGTATCAAAATTAAACTCTTTTAATATTCATTATTTCGTAATCACTTATACATCTAATCTATTACTTTATAAACATCAAATTTTATAAATGTCAATATTATTCTTTTGATCCTATCCAGTCACAACATATGGAAGTTTCTGGTTGTCATGTTTTGGAATATTACTCAGCCACATTACTTACTTTTCATTCTCAGTTCACATGAGGCCTGCTCCTCACGCTTAAAATAGTACTAGTCCTTATCCGCATAGATGCAGCGTTTCGCACCGTAAGCACTAAGCTAATAATAGTATAAGAGTTCCATGAAACTTGCATATATATATTCTGTTAATGCAATTTCTAGTGTATGAGAACATTCTTCAGGTGTGAATGCATAAAATGTCTGAGGACTATTGGTCTCCATTCAACACATAACTGCGGTGAAGTGGGTGAGCTAAAACAAACGGATTTCATCAAATGGCTAGCAAAATCATGTTTTTCTTTGTGCTTCTCGTTTGTTTTGTTTTTAAAAACAGTTTAACATCTGAAAACTCGTGATACAACAATCACATTGATTTATTTCGAAGAAATTCTTCATCTTCCAAAAGTATGCACATACTTCAAAGAATATTCTCGTTTTAATTTAGGATTACATAAGAATTTTCTTTATTTCGTTGCGTTTACACAAAGATGAAAAAACTAATTGTGCAGCCGGCTGAACCACGCGGAGAATATCTTACCAAGTGAAACTTTTTCACACTAAGTCAATTATGAAAAGTAGCAGCAGATTTCGTAAGAATTTGAATGTGGGTTTTACACACACAAGAACAAAAGAGCACATAGAAAAATTGACTTAGATTTTCAACATTAGTTCATCAACTTTATTCTTCTACAAGAAGGCTCATAGTGACACATCATATTTTCTAGACGAGCAAATTGCACACTATATGCTTACGTATACAAGGGATGGTGGTGCTCATCAGTTGATGAGCATTCCCTCGTATATAGAGAAAACTAATATTAGGTACTTTTTTTTCATATAAGCATAGGTAAGTTAGGTAGCGTTTAGTAGCTCTCCCAGAACTCAAAAGACAGACTGAGAGGGACTAATCCTGTTTGGTTTACATACTCCAAATTCTCAAACTAGCTGTCTAACAATTGTTTAGTTGTTGACATCTGCGAAAGGGGTTCGATTTGGAGATGCGGCTGGACGCGGGATTTTGCTTTCTAATTGAATCCATTTTGATTGGTTATGTGTGGAACTGTCTTCTGTGATCTGTGTCCTCATCTTCTCAATGGATGCATGGCTAGGGACTGGTACAGTTCTTTTGTGAGCTGTTGTGTTCACATCAACCTAAGAATAGAAAGAAAAGTCAACCAAAAAAATGTTATAGGGATTCTTACCGTGTGTCATAACTCATAACATACTGAGTAATGTTAATATAGACTAGGATTCACAGTGAATCCTTTACGTGGCAACATATTAACCATTCAAGACATAATTAAAAGTTATAACTATAATAATATTTCACCACGTGTAGGGTTCACCATAAACTCGAATTTATACTATCATTTTTCTAGCATACTATGAGATTTTTTTTAGCAACAATAACCAAGTCTTGTCTCATTAACTGGATTTACATGGGTCTTATATAATGTGTTGGGATTTATCATATATCATGAGATTTTTTTTAACAATCTATGAAAAATCTAATCCTATTTTACCAATTACTTGAAAGGTGCATTTATTTTGCTAACAAATATTTAAAGGGCACTTTCTTAAAGCAATAAAAGAGATACTAATGAAGTGCCCTTTGTTAAGGTAATAAAAAAAATTTGCTAACAAATATCTTAAGAACACTTTATTATAGTAAAACGGATAAATTTTAATTTAAACATACTCACTTTTTCATTTTCTATGGAATATTTTGAAGTTTTAAACTTCATATTCATAGTATCCTTAAAAAAAGTAGGGAGGAAGATATTTTACATGCAATGCAGAGAGCTCTTTTCTTCTAGCTCTTTTCAACAACAACATTAATAACCAAGTTTTGTTAAATAGCTCTTTTCAACAACAACATTAATAACCAAGTTTTGTTATATAGCTCTTTTCAACAACAACATTAATAACCAAGTTTTGTTATATAGCTCTCATGCAATGCCATAAAGCTCTATCATATTGTGATGAGATATTGTTAACAATCTATGAAAAAAATCTAATTCTATTTTTATCAATTACTCGAGATGTGTATTTAATGAAATGAGAAAAGAAAAAAAACTCCACAAAGTAATGATGAGGATTTCACATACCAAATAATCTTTAACAAGGCTCTTTTCTGCTTGGACATGGATATTTGATACACTCTCACTGTGCTTTTCTTGCACAGATTTAAGCTGCTCCAACAACAGTCTAGTCATAGAATCCATTTCCTTCTTATTCTCATGATCCATCATCAATGCACCTGGAATTATTATAAGTTTGTTTGTTCTCAGGCCTTAGTCAAATAAGAGAGACCAGAGGAAAAAAAAGTAAAAACTGAAATCTATGAATGCTTTAAAAATTACCATCTACATCTGCCAGCAGGTTGCAGGTTTCAGCACTATAGTTTGATTCCATAGATAATGATGCTGACACAAATTCTTGATTCAGAGCATGATTTTTCAAGATATTTTCCCTGTTAAGTGCCAATGTAAGTTACAAGTATTAGAACTTCACTTTTGTAGGACAAGGCTAAGGCATCACTCTAAAGATTAGAGATAAACTTGAGGTTGTGAGGAAATTATTACTAGTTCGGTACACTTTTGTGGCTCTAGTGTTTGGGTGGTGGAGAAATTTATAACACAAATTCATGTCTTTTTTCGAGATACTTCTATTACTTTGAAATTGTACTCTTTTTCTTCATTTAGATTTTAGGAGGACTATTAATGAGACAATTTCTAAGTACGGATCCACAAAGGTTAAGAGGATGAAATTCTCTCATGAGGTCCCTCCTTTTTGGACTCATGACTATTTATAAAAAAAAAGAGAAATTCACTTCAGATCCTATCCTCATTAGGAACAAAACTTATCCATGACACAAACTTACTTCACTTCTGATTCTATCTCTGCTAGATTGCTCTTTTGGAGACTGTTTAACGACATGTGCGCACTTTCCCACTGCAACTTCGAACGGTCCACTGTCGTTGAGCTGCATAGCATATATATAAGCAACGAATTAATACTCTCTTCCTCTGAGTATGCCAAGGGAGAAAAATTTGAAGTCATACTTTGGCTGTATATATTGATGAAGATGTTAAATGATCAAGTGTCTTAATCTCATGTCTGCAAACATATAAAAAAAAAGAGACAGAGATGAAGAAAAAAGACCAAATGGAAACTCACCACTCCAGGAGGAAGTTCTCCATATTTGCTTTAACATCATTTGCTGAGAATATCTGTTCCACAAAATGACTTTTCGCATTTTCGACATATTCACTAACTTCCTTAGTAGCATCTTTTGAAACTTGCTGCATGTTGAGCATCTCTAGCTGGAACCTCTTGGACTGTTGCACACTCATGTCCTGCATATTTCTTGATGCCTCTGAGACCTAATACATGTTTTTCAGAAGTCATTGACACTGTAATTAATACAATAAAATATGCAAAACGTAATGAAACAAAAGAGAAAGTGCAGTTTACTGACTGACCATAGCATTTCTCTTAGAAGTCAAGGCTGACAAAATTGCTGCAATTTTCTCTATGGCCTGTCCTTCATCTCTTGCAACCTCTTCCTGTTACAGAAAGGACATTATCAACCATTGAACTCTCAGCCAAGAGATCAGGGGCTAAGTACTTGTACTTCAATAGTTGTGCACTTGTGCTTACCTTGAACTTCTTCTCAAAATTAGCCAAATGGTTGCACCTCTCAATGTGAGTTTCTTCAATAATGTTCATCACTCTTGAAGAACTCAATTGAATGTCATTAAAGAAGTTCATAGTTGCCTCTGAAACTACTCGTGCTGAAGTCAAACTTTGCTGTAATCCCTATATTGATCAATGAAATAGCATGATTAAAAACTAGTTCTAACATCTAATTTCTTCCTCAGTAAAAATGACAATGTAAAGTTGTAAATGAAACATACTTCCTCCTGTTGTTGAATGGAGAATGCTAAAAGCTGCTTTTGCTCATCAAGAGAATTCTGGATGTTGCATATAACATCCTTGGCCTCATGAACGGCAATAGCAAGAAACTGCAAGGAGACAGAGGGAATTAGTTAGATTTAGTTAGTGTTCTAACAGAATCAGTTTTCAGGTATGTACTCTCTTTCCCTCATTCATGTATACGAAAGTCAGTTTTGTAAAGTTTGTACTATTCTGCATCTTATAAATGAAATACCGTTCATATTCTTTTACTCTCAATGCAAATAGATGAATGAATCAAAAGAGTCAATCACTAACGATCACCACCTACTCTAAGAAGGTGAAACTAGTTGTCTAGTACAAATAGGGGTAAGGGTGCTATTGGCCATGCCATATAAATGGTTTTCAATTTATACATCTAACATGGTCCTTTCGGGAGAGCTCTTTTGACTTGAAGCATGAATATTTATTAGAGGCTCCTCATATATCTTTCTTATATCTAAACATAAACAACCAACATTTAATAACTACTTACATTCTCGGCAGCCATAGTTTGTGATGAAATTTGACACTGTATCTGCTCCATATCAGTTGAAGCTTTCATATGCAATGTATTAGCTAGTTCCTTCAGGGTCCCTACTCCTGAATTATAAATCTCTGCCATTTTCTTGATCCTTGATTCTAGAGCTTGTGCTGCCTGAAAAAGATTGCCATGAAACAAAAACTGAGTGCAAAGAAATGGAAAACATAAACCTAAAACTGCAACATGATATCTTCATTTTTCTTACATTGCATTTGCTGGTGAGATAGGAGCAGGCATGATCTTCCATGCATCTCAGTTGTTCCTGCTGTTGACCAACAGATCCAATTATGGTCTTATGCAAATCTTTTAAGCTCTCATTGAGAAGAGAACCAAAATTCAAGATTATTTTTTGATTTTCTGCCTCCATCCTTTCTTTTTTATCTGCAAGAATAATTAAAAGAAAACAGAAAAAAAATCAGAAAGTGAAAAATGAACTAGTAGTGTAGATCAGTTGGGACAAGGCACACTCTTTCTTTCAACTACTTTCCTGCAGAAATGTTGCAACATATCTGTAAGGTCAAAAACATACTAAAGCTTTTTATAACTTCTACTGATATTTCCTATCTGGTTTCATACTACACATAAAAGATAAGATGTTTCAACATTCATTTTGAAAGTGAATGGAAGATCATACCTAAATTTGAGGATAGTAAATTAATATCCTCTGATGCATTCTGAAGATCAGTACACATTTCCTTTGCTCGCTCAATTAAGGTATTTTCTGTTTACACATAAAATAAAGAAAATCATGTATTGAATTGAATTGAACAGAAACAGCACAAAATCTGCCAGCATACCGCAACTTATTTTACCTGATTTCAGTAGCTTGGAAATGGTGTATTCCTTCTCCTTCAATGTTGCTACTACTAGCTTGTAATTCTCTTGGAGATCATGCAAGGTGTTGCTAGTTTTCTCCAAATTAGCCTAATAAAGTAATTTAATTTGAATTAAGATACTTTTTTTAAGAATTAACTATGGAGGAAATGTTCCTTGTTATATATACCTTGCAGTCCTTGAGATCACTTTCCAAATCCAGTTTCTGTTCTTGTTCTGTTAAATAGAGCTCACGGAACTTTTCTACTTGCTGAAAAACAAATGGGAAGACATTAATTCATTGACAAATTTCCTACACAAAATAGGAGAAATGCATCGAGATACTCAGGGTACCTTCTCACAAAGACTGAGGTCATTCTCTAACTGCTCTATCTTCTCATTCCTTGCCTGAAAAGATTAACAATAATTTAGACAAGGGAATTAAAATTCATCGAGATAGATATAGAACATAACATACAAGTATGCATTTAAATATGGAGCTCTCTCTCAGGAATTTCAGTGATGCATCATTGGTTGCATCAGTAAAAGATATAAGCAAACACAATGAGGCTTTGTTTTCCTAGATTATGTGATCATTTGCAAAATTCATGTTGTTTCATTATGTAGTTATTGAAAAGTAAATATATGACCTTCTTTTCAGCTTCTTCCTTGGCAAATCTTTCATGAGAAATGTATACACCATTCTTTTCCCTTGCTGCTCGAACATCTGCATTCATTTAGACAAAAGGTTTCATACAAGCTCCTCCCAACATTCCAACACTGAAGAAGATAATGGTGAATATACCTTCTTTCATTCTTTCAATTTCCATGTACAAGTCCTTCAACAAAACGGCCTTTGTAACTTTTTGGTTTGCCTATTGAAAACACAGGCTTCTTTCAGAAGAGAGCGAAATAGTAATAATCATAAAAATAACAATAACAAAATAAGGACGAGCTGCATTTAGAACATTTGTAAGGCAATAACAGTGGTAACTGACCTCAGGCTTGTTCTTTATGTTTTTGGCACGACTAGCATAATCAAGTGTACTTAGTGTTTCTTCCAAACAATAAGCAGAGGGGGAAATAGTAGCAATTATGCACGTTTTTGTTTTCCCTCCTAAGGAGTCTCTCAAAATCCTGGTAAGCTTACTGTCTCTGAAACAACAGAAGATCAAGTGGCATGCATATTAAGCTACACATCTTTCAATTTCTAAATATATTATGACACTTGAAACATGCTTTTAGGGCAAACCTATAAGGCACATGAGGAGAATGTTCCACGAGTGCATTTATGACACGTCCCAGAGTGAGTAAGCTTTTGTTTATCTCCCCTGCTTCCCTAGCACGGCCCTGCAATTTTGTTAAAAAGCATGACTAAGTTTGCAACTTTGCATCATTAATGCTTGCATGATAACATGTTGTACACTTAACTCCAAAATATTCGACCCATTTAGTATTCATAAAACAATCCAACAACAAAGATACACAAAGAAACAGGTTATACCTGGAAACTAAAACCAATAACCATCAGTGCTAATTTCATAACAAAATTCACCCTTATTTTGTATCTTTCTTCTATCAAAATTGCTCTTATTTAATCTCATTCATAAAAAATGAAGATAGTTACATTGCACATTGAGTTTAACATCAGATTGCACACTAATAGTTTGCATTTGATCATAGGGCAATGACAAATTACCATGAATTCATTACAAAAAATAAGTCAAATGCAAATTTTTCTTTACCTCACGTGCTCCTGATCGCAATATATTTTCTGATCCTGCCAAATCAACGAGATTAAGCTTGCCACATTTAATCAACTCCTCATCACCAATTACTGTTTCTTTCACATAGACAGTGATGGTGAAGACTGAATGTGAACGGCTGCACAAAAATAGAAATAATAATGTTCATTAAGACTGAATAATTAACAACATGAATTTGTTCACAAAATAATAATAATAATAAAAAGAATTTCAACAATTGTACTAAAAGGAAACCAGGCCTACCTGCTTCTCTTGTTAAGCAATGTCTCTGCAGTGCGCCTTTTTGACGCTCCACGTTCCAACAGAGTATAAATTTCATTGACACTGTACACTGATTCTTCTTCAAGGCCTCTCACAAACACACAACCCTTTCCATCTTCCATAAGGGTTATAGGTTTCTTCTGTTTTTCTTCCATAGTCTTAGAATTGTCATCAGGGGACAGTAAATCAGTTATTTCCTCATTATAAAGTTCAAGGAATGTGACTTTCATGCTATAATCAGCACTTTGTTCTTCCAAAATATCAAAAATTTGACGAACCGCTCTTGGAATAACACCAGCCTCAGCAGGTAAATCACCACCCTGCATATGAATCATGACATTTGAGACACTTTCTGTGATCAGAAGATACACACTGCCATAACAAGCGTAAGGAAATAAGGGTTAAGTGACAAAAATTCACACCTTAGTTCTCATCCCACCCTCCATTGTATAAGTTTTACCAGTTCCAGTCTGGCCATAAGCAAAGACAGTGCAGTTGAAACCATCAAGAACTTCATTGACAATTGGTGCAATTGCTTGGTCATATATTGATCTTTGTTGTGCTTTAGGTCCAAAAACCTTACCAAGAGAAGTAAGAACATGTTAACTAAAAAAGATCACACTATATTATAACTTGTAAATCCTCATATTAAGGTAGTTCAAGAACGGGATAGAAGCAAAGCAAGTATTATACCTTGTCAAAGGTGAAAAGTCTATCTACTTGCTTGTTAGCTAGAGTCTGCATAACAGTGACTTCCCTTTTGCTTTCATTACATGACACCACCTTAGGAACATTGGACTTTTGCTCATCATCGCTTAATGGCCTGGTATTTAAGAAATAAAGCTAATATTATGGCTACATTTGCTTTATTCAAAATTCCAACATAACAGCACAGAAAACACCAAATTTCGGATCGTAATAACTAATAAGAGTAAACCCTTAGTTCGGTCTCATATCAAAATATCTAGAGAAATAATCCCCTAGGGCTTGAAAATAGTAGTTCAAAATGTGTGATTACTTTGGTCCCTCCAATTTTGCACGATTAGGGACAAAAAAATGTACCACAACTTGAATGGAGAATTTGGGGATTAGAAAACAATTGTTTTAGAATTGTATAGTAATGCTTGTTTGTCATCTAATTGAAGTACAAACTGAAATAACCGAGTTTATCAAGCTCTCTTAGGACCCTAGTTGAGTTTTAAAGTTCAAATTTATCTAAGCTTCACAAATTTAGCTGAACTTTCGAGTATGATAATCTCAAAAATAAAGAAGAAAAAGAAGAAACCAATTTGGGTTGGTCAAGTGGTTAGATCCCCGCCTATGCAGCAACCCATTGGCCGCTTAAGTCGGGGGTTCGATCCCCGCCTATGCAGCAACCCATTGGCCAGGAAAACCCTTAAATGGAGCTCAGATCCGCGACGAATTAGTCCTTGGCCTTCCGGGCTGGGGAAACCGTTGGAAACCAAAAAAAAAAAAAGAAAAAGAAGAAGAATGGACCTGCACCGAAGCAAAACTTGGACGTTAGTCTCTTTGTCCTTGTCCTGACGGTTGGAGTTCCGATCTGAGCCTCTAGAATCGGTACGACGCCGTTCAGGGCGAGGTGTAAGAAACGGAGATGGAGACGCAGTCATCCCCGACCCAATTTTCTTGGACTGATCTGGCGTCATCGACATAATTGTTTTTAGCTAATGTTGGAACTTGGAAGCCTATGCCAATCGAAAAAAAAAAACATGTTAAACAAGTTCACATGATAAAACAAATCAGTAAAAGGAAAGAGCGAAGAAAAAAGGAATCAGAAAGTGATAGGGTGTTTTTCTGGGGAATTAAGGTGAAAGCGTACTTGTGGGTCTGAAGGGAAGCGAAGAGAGGATCGGAGAATCAGAGGAAAGAGTGGTCGGAAAAGAGATCCTTTCTTTTGTTTCTCTTCTTCAATTTCTTCTTCTGCGGCTTTGTGAACTTTGGGGAATTGAAAATGAGTGAGTGGTGTTGGAGCTGTGAAGCGTGTTTCAAATTGAGGAGAGGAAAAGGTGAAATGGCAACGGCTACTCGAGAGTGTATTTACTATTTAGTACTTTGAGGAGGTTGGGATAGCCGTTGAGAGATTTCCACTCTCCAGCGCCAAGGGCAAAACCCAATTTTCAAACTTAGGCTTTTACATTTTTTATTTTTATTATTTACATCTGATAATTTTGGACAGGCTTGAAAATTGGCTTTTTTTTTTTTTTATTTTGTCTTTTCCCTCTTTTGTACCGAAATGATTTTGAAATTCAATCAATAGTTAGTATTTTAGACGTACATCATTTCTTTTTGTTATTTTAGGCCGTGTTTGTTTTGATGTACAGAAAATACAATACACAAATACAGATACAAAAAATACAGATACAGAAAAATTTATATATTTTGTATTGCGTTTATTCTTTATGTACAAGACAGAAAATTTTATGTATAAAAAGTCAAATATACCCCTAATAATAAAATTTAAAAAAACACCCACCCAACCCCCCTCTCTCTCATCCCCCCTCTCTCTTTCATCCCCTTCTTTTTCACTCTCAGTTTCTCACCCCTCACCTATGTCCACCACCACCATCTCTCTCTTCTTCCCTTCTCTCTCACGGAGCCATGGTCGCCAGTGTCGCAGACTCGCAAGAAGCAGCAGTAGCAAGGTCACCAGTCTTCGAGCATCAAACATTGTCGCCGATCTTCGAGCAGTAGCAGCGGCGATGTTCGAGCAGCAGCAGCGGCGGCGACGCGCGACCTTAGACCTTGGAGCAGCAGCGGCGACACGAGACCTTGGAGCAGCCACATCGGTGACCTCGGAGCAGCGGCGACGGCGACCTCGGAGCAGCGGCGACGGCGACCTCGGAGCAGCGATGACGGCGGCCTTCCGAGTAGCAGCAGCGGGCAACCTCGGAGCAGTGGAGACGGTGGCCTTCCGAGCAGCAACACCAGCGGTAGACTTGGAAATTTGTTAAAAATAGTGAGGGTATGTTGGTCCAAAATTATTATAAAGTTTGTGTATTTGTGTATCTGTATTTGTGTCCTCTCCTTCAAGAGATACACAAAATACACATTTTTCTTGTACAGATACAGAACTTTGTGTATTTGTCTCACAAAACAAACAACTCAAATTTCTGTATCTGTCTCTGTATTTCTGTACTGTACCTCCAATCAAACACTGCCTTATAAGGCTAGAAACTTGTCAATTACAGACTGTTTTATAAACTTGTCAATTAGGGACAAATGCAATGTTTGATATAAATAATATTATTTTGAGTGATTTCAAAATATATATATATATATATATATATATATATATATATATATATATATATAGTGTTATAGATAACATGTTTTATTGACATATATGTTGAATTTTGAAGTAAATGATCATGTCCTAAATAATATAATATGAGACTTTTAATGTTAAATATAATGTATGAGATATGCTAAGTTTAAAACATATATACATTAAAACTAAGAACAAAAAAAAAAACACATTAAAACTATAAATAATATCTCTTTTGATAAAAACTATGAGAGTTTAATGTCACAATCATGGAAGAAAAAGAATAAAGACCGATATCATTATACCCAAGGAAAGGAACTTCATTAAAAAACATCTTAGCCTATTAACAAACTATTGTATTGCAGAAAAAGAGTGTTCTAATCGATTAGATTCGTGAAGTTATCACTAAGGGTGTGTTTGTGAGTTGGGTTTTGGATGGAAGGGGAGGGGAGGGAAAGACTTTGAGAGGTTTGGTTGTGTTTGTGAGTTGCATTGATAGGGAGGAGAGGTGTTTGAAGGATTTTGAAAACTCTTCAAAATCCTCCAAACCCCTCATTTTCAAGTTCCCCCAATATGTGGGATTTTAAAACTCACAAACAAGGAGATGTTATCTCCTCCCACCTCCTCCCTTCCCTCTCCCTATCTTTCCCTTCAAAATTTCCCCTCTCCAATCCTCCAAATTCCATTCCTTCAATCAATTTTACACTTGCAAACATAAGGAGGATTAAGTTTTCCTTCCCCTTCCTTCCCTCCTTCTTCCTTCCCCTCCAAGACCTTTCCCTCCCCTCCCCTCCAAATTCCCAAACAAAGGCTAAATGTTCTACAAGAAAATTCATAGGGTCTCACAACAAAAGCAACACAATAGTAGCAACAAAACAAACTTAGTGACATCTAGGTTGCGTATGTTTTTCCTGACTCTGGAGTCAAAGTCAGAGAGTCACAACATTTATGACTCTGTTGAGCGTTTGTTTTTAGTGACTCCTAACATTAGAGTACAGAGTCAGAGTGACTCTGGAGACAAAAATAGCAATTTAGTGACTCCCCAAATTTGGAGTCACAACTTTGGAGTCAGAGAGATTTATGATATTTTGTCTCTTTTTTACCCCAATTTATTTTTCTTAATTCCAAAATTATCCTAATCATTCCTAACCTAACTTATGCATCTCCACTCTCTTCCTTGCTTTATCTCCATCAATTCTCTGCAAGTGCTGCTACTCACTTCACCACTTTAATTTGTTGCTGCTATCTCACCATTGATTCTCTGCTATTGGTTCTTTGCTGCTGCTACTCTCGCTCACCATTCGTAGAGAGAGAGAGCACGAGTTAGAGAGAGAACAAGAGGGAAGGCGAGAACATAGGGGAAGAGATCTCTGGCGCGGCGCAATGGTGCGATGGTGAGAGGAAAGGACCGGTGCGGCGTGGCGGTGGTGGCTCGGGTAGGATGAAGGAGGTGGCGGTGATGAGTGAGAGTTTCGAGCGGATGAGAGAGAGAGATCTTGAGATAGAGAGGGAAATGATTCACAGAGGAAGGAGAGCAATGTTTTTTCTCTAGTGACAATGGCGCTGCAGGCGGCGGAGGGCGGCAATGAAGGTGGCAGAGGGTGGTGCTGTCGGTGGCAAAGGGCTAGGAGGGTGGCTAGGGTTTGGTGGGTCTGATTCTCTAATTTTTTTAAAAAAAATTTTTGGTTGAAGGGTAAGTTGAGGTAATTTTGACGGTGACTCCAATTTTATTGACTCTGACTCTGAATTTTTATCAAACATACAAGTGACTATAATGACTCTGTTGACTCTGACTCCGGTGTCAATGACTCCCTGACTCCGACTCCGACTCCGACTCCAGAGTCAGGAAAAACAAACGCATAGTCCCTAGTTCACATAATCAGGAAACAAACGCCCTAGAATCAAAGCCTCAATAGTCGTAGTCATTAACAATGAGAAAGGGAGCAAAGTTAATGTAGTTGGACATCAACAATTATGCAATTACCAACTCCAAAATGCAGGGAAAATCTGCAGAAAATAGATCCAAATTCAACTCTCTTATTTATCCATTACCTGATCCAAATCATCAATCAACATCAAATTAAAGTAGAGCAAATTATCACCACAATAGCACAAAATAACACCATAAAATTCCATAGAACAACAACACCACCTAAAAGTAAAAAGCATCACAAACCCGCAAAGAGAAACACATACATCATCAATGTAGCTAATGGTTGTCGAAAATGATGAACATCTATCCTGTATCAGCTAAGAATCCATATTTAAAACTATGAATAATATTTTTGACAAATTAAAAAGAAACATATTTAAAATATAATCATATAAAAACTTTGAAACACTTTATATTATATTAGCATAAACATATACACAACTCACCACAACACATTAGCATAATAATAAGATCTTAAATAAAAAATCAACTTATTAGAGCATTAATAGACACCTACGTAAAAGACATGTTACTCATATTGAGTTGAAATGCAGATGTGGACCTTAGTGAATCTTACTTCTATTTTTACTGGAATTTGAGCACTTTCAATTATTATTTTATTTAATTTTATTCTATAGTAACTTTTTTAGCAACCCCTTAGGAAGAAAATAGGCAAAGCATGTATCCAAGAGTTTTCAGTGATCATTCTAACATTGTCATCTTGATCATTTTCAGTGACTTGTAATTTAATATGAGGCAATACTAGTAATATCACATGTTTTTATGTTACAGTTTTATTAATAAAAGAAAATAAGGCTTACCAATTCTCTTAGGGTACGTTTGTGAGTTGAGATTTGGAGGGAAATGAATGGAAGAGGAGGACTTTGAGAGATGTGAGTGTATTTGAGAGTTAGATTGGTAATGAAGGAAGGTGTTTGACAGTTTTTTTAAAAAACTTTAAAATCCTCCAAATTCTTCATTTTTTAATTCCTCCACTTTGAAGGATTTTAAATCTCCCAAACAAAAAAAGGTTATCTCATTTAAGTCTCTCCCTCCTTTTCCTTCCTTTTCTTTCCCTCCAAACTTCCTTGCCTAGAGATATATTAACGAAAGGAAATAAGGTTTACCAATGAACATCATGATAATCATACATATACCATAAATCCATAATCAATTGAATTTCTATTAGCCACCATTTTTGCATATCTAATTACCTTATAATCTTTATATACATTACTTAGATCTTTAATTTTCAATTGAAACAAATTATAAATAAACCACAAATCATGTTTGTTTAAAATTACAGGTTTGTTAGAAACATAGGAGTGAAGCATAAGAATGAAATTTGTTGCAAAATTAAAAATTAACCGTTGATATAATCATATTAGTGGAACATGAGAGTGAAAAATGATAAGAACGAAAGAAAAGAAAAGAATGACAAGAGGCAATAATAGATTAAACAAACACACATAAATACCATCAATTATGCAATCATACAACTCTATTCAAATTGCTAATTAGTTTTTCATTATCTATATCTAGTGAAAGAAGAAAGACATGTATAAAAAGTGACATAAGAAAAGTGTTGTAGTTCTTATGATAATATATATATATATATATATATATATATATATATATATATATATATATATATATATATATATATATATATATATAATTTTTACAGATAAATAGGACACAAGCTACATATGCTACCATCAACATCACAAGACTTACTCTATTAATCTATTTTAACAACAAAATAAATAAGACATTTCATTAAAAATACACAATTTTGTCTGCATTGAAAATGATCTCGATGATGAACCAAGCAGCAGATCACAACCATAATATGACATACACATGTAGATCATAAACCAAATATTGCTAACGATATGTTATGAATTATGCTTAATAAGCTCACAGTTATCGTATCTCATATTTCAGAGACTATAAAATTTAAAAGAATAATACTCATAGCTATTTTGAGCAAAATAATAATAATAATAATAATAATAATAGTCTTTCCATTTTGATATTTTGTGAAATAAAATGCATGCATTTCAAAGACTGTAATATAAGATATTTTTCATATCTATTATATGTATTGAACTTTATTTTAAGGATCTGGATACCAACCTCCCGCCATAGCTATTTTGTTATCTGTTCTGGAGTTGTTCTGAATCAGCAATTTATTTTGTTCCTTTTCTTTTGTTCTGCAATTTCTTCTTTCTTGGTTTCTCCTCTTGTTCTTCAGATATATTGATGTTGTGTTGTCTGCACAAAAATAAAATAGAAACACAGAGCTCTTCTAATCTATGTATTGCATTACTGATGGAATGGTATTTTTGATGTATACTAGATTAGGGACTCGGATGGGTTTATATAGAATCAGTCTCTGCCCATCAAAGAGACTGATCCAAAACTTTGCTTAATTGGAGAAACATGTCTCCAGAAAATCTAATAACAGTGGAAAAACATGTTCCTAAAAACATGTTCCTGAAATCCAGGTTGGAAATGATGGACCACATCAGGCAAATTAAATTAAATTTAAAAAAGTCTAACATTCTCCCATTTGGTCCAACATTTCCACTGTAATATCCACAACTTAAACAGATATACTTTATGCTCAAATCTAGGAGACAAATTATATGAATCATAGCGATAGGTTCTCTTAGAACGAGTACTACCTTCCATGTACAATATAATAGTCTCATAGCAAAAGCACAAAATGACTGAATAAACATCTTTATGTCATTATTATAGAGTCCAAATATGTCTCTCTTAAACCGTATGTATACAACTGAAATGAGAGAACAATAAACTAGAGTTTCAAGCTGGAACCTTACATTATAACCTTAAGTCCCATATTCTCTACATGATCCTTAAATAACTTTGGTGGCATGTCTTTTGTCCGAGGATCCGTAATCATTAATTCAGTGCTGATGTATTCTACTGAGATCTCATTTGCTTTAATACGTTCTTTCATGGCTAAATACTTTATGTCGATATGTTTACTTAGACTTCCACTTTTGTTATTCTTAGCAAGAAAAATAGCAGTTGAATTATCACAATATATCCTTAATGGTCTCGAAATGGCATCAACCATTTGTAGACCCGAAATGAAACTCTTTAACCAAATACCCTGCGATGTAGCCTCGAAACAAGAAACAAACTAAGCTTCCATAGTAGAAGTAAAAACTAATGTTTGTTTTGCACTTCTCCAAGAAATCGCTCCGCCAGCCAAAATAAAAACATAACCAGTTGTTGACTCACGAGAGTCGGTGCAACCAGCAAAATCCGAGTTTGAGTAACCAACAACTTCCAAATTGTCTGACCTTTCATATGTAAGCATGTAGCCCTTAGTCCCTTGTAGGTATCTCAACACTTTCTTTGCAGGTTTCCAATGATCCAAACCTGGATTACTCTGATATCTTCCAAGCATTCCAACAGCAAATGCAATGTCAGGTCTTGTGCAGACTTGAGCATACATAAGACTACCAACAGTCGAGACATATGGAATGTTTGTCATTTGTTCCCTTTCAAGCTCATTTTTCAAGCATTGATTCAAATTGAATTTGTCGCCCTTTACTATTGGTGCTACACTTGGAGAACAATCTTTCATCCTAAATCTTTCCAGAATTTTGTTGATATAGGCTTTTTGAGATAGACCAAGGATTCCTTTATGTCTATCTCTATAGATCTCAATGCCAATGACATAAGATGCTTCACCCATATTCTTCATATCAAAATTCTTAGAGAGAAATTATTTCACCTCATGTAACAATCCCAAGTCATTTGTCGCAAGGAGAATATCATCCACATATAGAACTAAGAAAATTATTTTACTCCCACTGACCTTATCTAAATATACTACAATCACCAAGAGTAATTTGGAAAGAAATGTCAAGTGGCAGCCATACATCATTTTTGGACCCACATACACTACTAATGAATTTCTATTTAAGGAAACTAATTTTACTATCTAAATACTAAACTACATTCTATAAAATTTGGATATCATACACTATTGTAAATTGTAAATACCCACGTTTTATTTTTCTTCACAAATCCTACCGTAACCCAATCTATAAAATTTGGAATCCAAAACCTAATTACCCACGTTTTAATATAATCCTTCCTCTAACCTTTTAATATATCATCGATGCAACCCTTCCTCTACCATGTAGTCTGCACAGTTTTCCCAAATTGAAATAAATGTTCATCTGCTGTAGCCATTTCTTCTTCTTGAAACTTTATTCACATTCAAACCCCTTTTGAATATTATATTTTTTTGTGCAATTCTTTGTTTATATAAACACCATTTCTTTGATGGGCAGAGGTACATTTACAATGTTTATCGTTCTGTTCTCTATTTCTTTTGGTTGAAGTCTATCTCCTGTCGGTTGCTCTGTGGCTGGTGTTGAGTTCGACCGCACGAGGAGGCAGGAAAAAGGGCGATATCTTTGGCTTCTGGAGACTCAAGGACCTACCGGAGAAGGAAGTGGCACGACTGCAAGCGGTTTGTTTTCTTTCTTCTTCATTCATATTCTCTCTCTCTAACGTTTTTCAATTTTCCCCAAATCTCACTTTTAGGGTTTGATAGGGTATCGGCAAGTGCACCGAATCGTTCCCACGAGGATTAAAGAACCGAGCAAAAATTTCTTAAAGTAGATTTCTAATTAGACGAATCCAATAAAAGGTAATGAATGAGAATACAATGTAAATTCAAAAAGCTACTGAATATAAAAATGCAGTAAAAAGTTAATAAAAATTCAATTGATAAAAGGTTAGGGAATCGGGTTCACGTATTTTCCGAAGTTAATAAAACATGTGCTTGCCCTTAAATTTTAAAACCTCAATTCAATGAACGAATCTTAAGTTGTCAATTCCAATTCCTTGGTAATTTAACATTTTTTCTATGAACAATTAGTCAATCCCTTGATCAAATCATTTCAAAGAAAAGATAAAATATTTTTACTGATTCAAAGTTCACAAAAATCTTAATTCTATTCCTATATATTAATCTTTCTGGCAATTTCCCTTAAGCTAATTCATAAATTTATTTTCCCAAATAAACACATGAATCCAAGATAAGTTGAAAAGTGATTTTCCAATCCTCAAAACAACACAATACAAATAAGGTAATTGCTTGAATTAAATTAATAAAACTCAAAGGTTCACAAATATAAAATTAATTCATAGTAATACGATCCCCTTTCCCTAACAAAGAAATTAGTTGCTCATAATAAAGGAAAATAAAGCATAAAAATTGAAAGACATTTTTAAACACGAATAACTAATTTTATTAAAAATAGAGAAAAACAGAGTACTTGAACAAAGATAGAATAAAAGATAAAAACTAAGATACTCCTGAGCTTCCATTCTAGTCCTATATATAACCAGATAGTCCTAGAATTTAGATTATTCCTATCCCTAAAACAAAGGGAATTTTGTTTAAAGATAACTCAGAAATATACAAATAGATTTGCATTTGAAATGTTCCTGAATAATAGCACAATTTTAGAAATTGGTTATGGTGCTCTGTTCCAGCTTCTTCGGGCGCTGAGCCTCAGCCACACGCGGATCGCGATGGCAAGTAGATCCCCTAGGCGCGGAGTGAATGGCCGGCGCTCGGCGCAGGCTTCCAGGGCGCATTGCGCGCAGCATACGCGAGGCGCTGACTGAGGCGATCCTTGTAACACCCCGACTTTTATTAAGTCCTAATTAAGTGAGATTAAGGGTAATTGACCTTGGTTAGTATTTAATTCGGTTTGGATGGATAAGTTTCTTCTAGTCAAACCCTTATGTGTGACGTGATTTAAGTGTGTATATATGTGTTCATTCTATGCTATGTGAATTACGTGTGTAAATTATATGTCGTGATAATTATGTGTATTTATGTGAGTGTTCATTGTGTGTGAAAGAGTATGTTGGATGCATATATGAGTTTTAATTGATATTTAGATGATGCATGAGGTTAGGAATGATGATATAAAATATTTATATGAGTTACATGATGTTATTAGATAATGTTAGTGTTATATATTATTATTTATTTTATTTTATTTTATGTGCCTGTGTGTGTATTTTAATTTATATTTAAATATTAGAAAAATTATATGAGCATTATAGTATTATTTGGGGGGATTTGGAGTGTTTTAGTAATTTAAGTGACGGTGGGCCCCACAATGACTCTTGACCTAGCCACTCCCTATATAAATACTAGTAACCCTCTCCAATTGAGAAAAACACTCTCCTCCTTCTTCTTCTTCTGAGCCGTCATAGTCATCTTTCTCTCAAGAGCTCCCTAAGCCATTGATACTCCAAAACACGAAACACCCATCAAACCTCACCCAAACTAGAAAATAAATTCATATTCTTAATCCTCTCATCGAGCCGGAGCTTTCTACCGATTCCGTTTCTCCGTTAAGAGTCACCGAACCGTTCGTGGGGCGAGAGAGAGGTTTCCAATGAGAGCAACGTCGGGAAAGGGTTTCTCTTTGCATATTTCGAATTTGTCTTCAAAAGGTAGGGGTTAGGCATTCTATTTTCATGCATATTGATGATGATTTTATGAGATTAATGTGATGGTCGTTTTTCCCATTAGGAATTTTTGTGGCTTATAATTATAGTTATTATTATTATTATTATTATTATTATTATTATCACTACGTAGTTCTACGTAGATATAGCACATATATATATATATATATATATATATATATATATATATATATATATATATATATATATATATATATATATATATATGCGAGTGGCAGTGAGCATGCTTGGTTCTTGTTTTTCCTGGCAGCGTGAGTGTATATACATATATATATTCTACGTAGATGGCAGCGAGCATGCTTGGTTCTTGTTTTTCCTGGGAGCGTGAGTGTATATATATAAATAAATAAATAAATAAATAAATAAAGACAGTTTACTAGTATATGTATATTACTATTACATATTATTATTACATAAACTTATACCTATTAGCATGTATATTAGTTAATAACAGGTAGATAACAGGTAGAAACAATAATAATAATAAAAGAATAATGCAGTAAGAACAACAACATGTATAATATATGATATGTAATGATAATAGTAATAGTAACAATAATAGTATAGAAGACAAGATTGATGATGAATAAAATATAAGTTTACAAGATACTTAAGGGTAGAGTACAAAGTATAAGTAAAACTAGAATAAAGTATAAGTAAGAAATAATAATAAAATAAACGAGATCATATGACATGAAAGGTATAGAAGTACTGAGAATAATATTTATAAGTAATTGTATATCATGTTTATTTGATAAGGAGTTGTATTTATTTATTCTCCATGATATCAGAGTAAGTAAGTGTATGTGCTATGTTTATTCCATGATGTTAAAGAGTATAAATTGACATGTTTTTACCCTTTTTATGCTCTGATAATGTATGTTTATGTGATTTATGTGATGAGTGTATGTGTTATGTGTTATGTCTGAGACGTCACTGGGTGGCGCATGTATGATGTTAAGACGTCACCGGGTGGCGCGTGGTTAATAAAGACGTCACTGAGTGGCGCGAAGATTACAGAGTAGCCTTCGGCTTGTGATTGAGAGGCTGTAGGAGGGGGTTGGCATCCTTGGCGCTACAGGTCCTTCACTTGCAGTTGGTGAATATCCCCCTCTCCCCATTAGTTTAGGATGAGCTCATGCCTAGGGGTCGGTGCAGCGGAGGTTACAGGAGGGTGGACAGGCCATAAGACATAATAAGTGATAAAGTGATAATGAGTTACAGTTCAGTAAAGTGTCAAAGAACATAGTATGATGTTTGATTAAGTTCCCTATATGATTAGATGACACGTAGAGCACACACACGGAGGTTATAATTATGTATAATATATGTATGAAGTAAAATGAACAAGAGGCACTTAGGTAAGTCGTTCCGGGAAAGATGATTTTAGAACTTATAACTGAAATTGAATACATTCATGTTACACCGATTTTATTAATAAACTCGGAGCTGCTCCCCTACTAAGTTACTTCCTAGTACTCACCCCTCGTTTCCCCCCCCCCCCCACCCCATTTTAGATAATGAGATTCAGCAGGACACATGAGCGGATGAGGAGCCCGCGCGGCTTTAGTTTATGCAGTTTATTTACTTCTAGACTTATCAGTTCCCGTTATTACGTTATAGATTATGTTTATTTCATACGTTAGCATTTATTTGTGTTTACTCTGAGTCCGGACATATGTTAGCCGGCATTTATGTTTTCAGTTTATGGATTTGTATAGTGGAGTCTTATGGGTCTCAGTTTTAGGCTCATGTGATGACACATATTATTACTATTTACTTTCTTGATTGTATGTTTGGGGAAACTATGTTTGTTTATTTCTATTTATTTTATGAGGTATTATTCAGACTATATCAGGTGTCATATATTATCGTTATATTATGCGCAATGCCCTTATGTTTATATTCCGCAAACGATTTTCGAAAAATTCTCCCATGTATTTTCCGCGTACAAGTATTTTGAAAACAAGTATAAGTATGATAACAGGAGGTAACCCTTATGAAATGGCCCTAAATTACTATAGCACTAAGGGCTATCTAGTAGGGTGTTACATTTTGGTATCAAAGCAGGTCTATCCTACAGGGCTTGGGGTAATGGACCTGTTATGCTATTACTGCATGTACGGTAGTTATATCATGCGTATGCCTCTTATGTGTTTTAGTTAGTTTTGAGGTGCATGATCGTTTTGCTTGACTGTCAGAGTAACTGTGCATACCTAGCATTGATATGGAGCCTGATCAACTCAATGTTGATTGTTTTGTGTGCACAGGGACATGGCACCTAGCAGACGTAATAGGGACGATGCTGACGATCACGAGGATGCAGGACAGGACAACAGTGTTACTCCTGAGGCTTTCATGGAGATGGCAAAGGCCATGCACCGCATGGTGGACCAAATGACCCAGCAGCAGCAGCAGCGCCCAGCCGCAACGGCACCACGGGCACTTCCCACTCTGCCACCATGTGCCACGTGTGGAAAGCTTCACACGGGGGCGTGTCGCCTCGGTCAGAACGTTTGTTATCGTTGCGGCCAGTCAGGTCATTATGTCAAGGATTGCAAGTGGGTGAGATTCCAACCTTCTTCCTCCTCTAGGCCACAACATTAGGGGCGCGCGTTCACAGTAGGTGCAGAGAACGTGGAGCTGTCAGACGATCTCATCAGGGGTAAGCGTTTATGTTTTTCTTGTTTAATGTATCACGGTGGTGACTAGCCTTAATCATCATTGTTTGGAAACCCATTTAGTGCGTGAGTACGGTGAGAATTGTGTGATGCATGTCTAGACCTGACGCCAAGCTACTTGTAGTTTTGTTAAGATCTAGATGAGGTTGGTTAGGGATAGCCGACCTTAGTTAAGAGTTGACTACCTTGGCTAGTTAACCATTGATGTTTACTCATCTCTGGTTGATCTTGGCCTCCATATGTTTTCCTGTGTGTTAATCACACCATCGTCTTGTTTAGAAAACAAAGAGAAAAGTGTTTTCGAAAAGAGTTTTACATGCGAACTAAAGATCTATTTCCAGACTTGTTTTCCGCTCATGGTTTCAAAAGGAAGTTTTGCGAAACGTTTTCAAAAAAAAAAAACAAGAGTGTTTTCGCTTCGACCTCTTTCACAACCTCGGTGGGATTACCCTTAGGAAAGTTTCACCCCTTTAGTTGGACCTTTACACCTTTACTAGGTTTCCGTCACTGCCAACCACCAAACACTTCATTGACCATGTTATGTCCCACTCCTAATGCTTTCAGTATAGAAGGAAAACCTTACCTACCCACACCGTTTGCACGACCCTAGAGAGAGAGAGACCACACTCCCCATACATAGCCTACATCTTCTTAGAAAACGCTTCGACTACTCACATAGGTACCCACACAAACCCTACCACTACAAGCCACCCCATATATTCCGACTCTACCGAACCTCAGAATCCATTAGTCTCCCGACATCACATGCCGTTAGTGAGACCTAATAGAATCCTTGAGAAGCCATGTGAGAGATAGTTTTACCGTACCCCATCATGTCATCATGAGCACATTCCTCTTAGTGGCTTTGGATGTACGTCGGAGATGTTTAAACCTCTTCTTTGTTTTTGTTTTCAAGTGATTGCGAAAGTTTGTTAAAATGATGCTTGGTTTTCAACTTGGGTTTTAGAAAACGATTCCACACCCATCGATCTTAAGGTACGAAGTTCCTTAAGGATCTTTTTGCAAATCGTTTAGTTGCGAACTTGAAAAATCGTTTTTGTTTTGTTTGAAAATACTTGGGGATGTCTTACGGTGTCAGTTGTAATTATGAGTCGTAGGGTCCAATGTGTTTTCCTAGTTTTGTGGTTATTAAATTTATGTGTTTTGGGCATGGGTAGATGATTTCTAAAGTAACGATATAATATAAGTTGAAGGAAGTTTTCAAAAGTGATTTCTTTTATGTCTGTGAAGACGTATGTGATTAAAGGTCGTAGGAGTACAGAAAACATGTTTCATTAGTGTGGACGTGAGAAACTTTAAAATCTATTTTGAGAGCATAGGATTGCCTTCGATCGCAAGCAAAAAGGGGTTTTTGAGCTTTCTGTTTGGTTTTGAAAATTAAGTAACATGTTTGAACTACTAGGAATTGGGAATTAACTTGGGTTTTCGAAAATTCCTAAGATGATATTTTGAAAATGGGGATGAAGCTATTGAGGAGAACATTGATGTTGGATCATGACCCTAGGAACATAAGGATCAACTTGCCTTGTAAGAACATGGAATCATGTATTTTTCTTGGAAAATGTATTTCGGTTTTCTTTACGTTTATGCAACAGATGTTTTGTTTCTTAAGCTTGCTTTCCGCACGACCTGTTCATTCGGGTTAGATGCTTGTATGTGAGCCTTCCCTCGAGTCTTCACGAGGGTAAGGAGCTGTTATGTTTTGTGTTGTTCTTGGTGCTAGAAGTGTCAAATTTCGAGGACGAAATTCTTTTTAAGGAGGGGAGAAATGTAACACCCCGACTTTTATTAAGTCCTAATTAAGTGAGATTAAGGGTAATTGACCTTGGTTAGGATTTAATTCGGTTTGGGTGGATAAGTTTCTTCTAGTCAAACCCTTATGTGTGACGTGATTTAAGTGTGTATATATGTATTCATTCTATGCTATGTGAATTACGTGTGTAAATTATATGTCGTGAAAATTATGTGTATTTATGTGAGTGTTCATTGTGTGTGGAAGAGTATGTTGGATGCATATATGAGTTTTAATTGATATTTAGATGATGCATGAGGTTAGGAATGATGATATAAAATATTTATATGAGTTACATGATGTTATTAGATAATGTTAGTGTTATATATTATTATTTATTTTATTTTATTTTATGTTATATTTAAATATTAGAAAAATTATATGAGCATTATAGTATTATTTGGGGGGATTTGGAGTGTTTTAGTAATTTAAGTGACGGTGGGCCCCACAATGACTCTTGACCTAGCCACTCCCTATATAAATACTAGTAACCCTCTCCAATTGAGAAAAACACTCTCCTCCTTCTTCTTCTTCTGAGCCGTCATAGCCATCTTTCTCTCAAGAGCTCCCTAAGCCATTGATATTCCAAACCACGAAACACCCATCAAACCTCACCCAAACTAGAAAATAAATTCATATTCTTAATCCTCTCATCGAGCCGGAGCTTTCTACCGATTCTGTTTCTCCGTTAAGAGTCACCGGACCGTTCGTGGGGCTAGAGAGAGAGGTTTCCAATGAGAGCAACGTCGGAAAAGGGTTTCTCTTTGCATATTTCGAATTTGTCTTCAAAAGGTAGGGGTTAGGTATTCTATTTTCATGCATATTGATGATGATTTTATGAGATTAATGTGATGGTCGTTTTTCCCATTAGGAATTTTTGTGGCTTATTATTATTATCACTACGTAGTTCTACGTAGATATAGCACATATATGTATATATATATATATATATATATATTATATATATATATATATATGCGAGTGGCAGTGAGCATGCTTGGTTCTTGTTTTTCCTGGCAGCGTGAGTGTATATACATATATATATTCTACGTAGATGGCAGCGAGCATGCTTGGTTCTTTTTTTTCCTGGGAGCGTGAGTGTATATATATAAATAAATAAAAAAAAAGACAGTTTACTAGTATATGTATATTACTATTACATATTATTATTACATAAACTTATACCTATTAGCATGTATATTAGTTAATAACAGGTAGGTAACAGGTAGAAATAATAATAATAATAATAAAAGAATAATGCAGTAAGAACAACAACATGTATAATATATGATATGTAATGATAATAGTAATAGTAACAATAATAGTATAGAAGACAAAATTGAGGATGAAAAAAATATAAGAGTTTACAAGATACTTAAGGGTAGAGTACAAAGTACAAGTAAAACTAGAATAAAGTATAAGTAAGAAATAATAATAAAATAAACGAGATCATATGACATGAAAGGTATAGGAGTACTGAGAATAATATTTATAAGTAGTTGTATATCATGTTTATTTGATAAGGAGTTGTATTTATTTATTCTCCATGATATCAGAGTAAGTAAGTGTATGTGCTATGTTTATTCCATGATGTTAAAGAGTATAAATTGACATGTTTTTACCCTTTTTATGCTCTGATAATGTATGTTTATGTGATGAGTGTATGTGTTATGTGTTATGTCTGAGACGTCACTGGGTGGCGCATGTATGATGTTAAGACGTCACCGGGTGGCGCGTGGTTAATAAAGACGTCACTGGGTGGCGCGAAGATTACAGAGTAGCCTTCGGCTTGTGATTGAGAGGCTGTAGGAGGGGGTTGGCATCCTCGGCGCTACAGGTCCTTCACTTGCAGTTGGTGAATATCTCCCTCTCCCCATTAGTTTAGGATGAGCTCATGCCTAGGGGTCGGTGCAGCGGAGGTTACAGGAGGGTGGACAGGCCATAAGACATATTAAGTGATAAAGTGATAATGAGTTACAGTTCAGTAAAGTGTCAGAGAACATAGTATGATGTTTGATTAAGTTCCCTATATGATTAGATGGCACGTAGAGCACACACACGGAGGTTATAATTATGTATAATATATGTATGAAGTAAAATGAACAAGAGGCACTTAGGTAAGTCATTCCGGGAAAGATGATTTTAGAACTTATAACTGAAATTGAATACATTCATGTTACACCGATTTTATTAATAAACCCGGAGCGGCTCCCCTACTGAGTTACTTCCCATTACTCACCCCTCGTTTTTCCCCCCCATTTTAGATGATGAGATTCAGCAGGACACATGAGCGGATGAGGAGCCCGCGCAACTTTAGTTTATGCAGTTTATTTACTTCTAGACTTATCAGTTCCCGTTATTACGTTATGGATTATGTTTATTTCATACGTTAGCATTTATTTGTGTTTACTCTGAGTCCGGACATATGTTAGCTGGCATTTATGTTTTCAGTTTATGGATTTGTATAGTGGAGTCTTATGGGTCTCAGTTTTAGGCTCATGAGATGACACCTATTATTACTATTTACTTTCTTGATTGTATGTTTGGGGAGACTATGTTTGTTTATTTCTATTTATTTTATGAGGTATTATTCAGATTATATCAGGTGTCATATATTATCGTTATATTATGCGCAATGCCCTTATGTTTATATTCCGCAAACGATTTTCGAAAAATTCTCCCATGTATTTTCCGCGTACAAGTATTTTGAAAACAAGTATAAGTATGATAACAGGAGGTAACCCTTATGAAATGGCCCTAAATGACTATAGCACTAAGGGCTATCTAGTAGGGTGTTACAATCCTTCTCGGGCGCATTTTGCACAGCATGCGCGACGCGTTGGCTGGGCCAACTCCTTCGGGCGCGAGGCGCCAATCTGATGCGAGGCGCTGCCGGCATGGGCGCTGCGCGTGATGCTAGCGCAGGGCGCCTGACCCTTGCTTCTTTCTCCATCCGTTTCTGAGTTTGAGGCGCGAAGCCTTGGCAGGGCGCGAGGCGCCCATAACTTTGGTCCAAATACGCCGTAATTTCAACCATTTCCTGAAATTAATCACCAAAACAATACCCAAAACGTAATATAATCCAGGAAATTCTAATTTACTCTAAACTACTTAAATTACTCTAAAAACACACTGAAATTAACTCAAACTAACACAATTTCTTAGAAATTAAACTACAAAATTAAATAAAAATGCCAAGGCATCACAACACCAAACTTAAGGTGTTGCTTGTCCTCAAGCAACGAAACAAAACACAAAGTAGTGCACAGGAGTTAAGAGCAATAATTTCCAGAACTCGAATGATCAAAATAGTCAGGCCAACTCAAAGAAATAAAACTACATGCAATTTCTAATCACTTTATATCCTTCAACAATTCATTTTGCAATAGGGAAGACACTCAGAATTATACTCCATATCATGTTATAAGGGTTCTTCAAGAGATTCTATCAACCAACTCTATTTTCATTTTCACAACCATGTAGTGCAAAGACATTTACTTTTTAATTTCACCCACATGAATCAGCTTTCTCAATAATTTTAGTGGTAGTGCTCTTGCCTTTTTTTTCTTTAAGGATCATGACTCTAAATGCTTAGTCTCAGGGTGGCTCTTTAAGATGAGTTTTCGATTAACGTTCCCGGTCCAGTTGGCCCAAGACGCTAGGTGATGAAGCACCCCTCGAATCTAATTACCCAAGCCGTTCCCTGACACAATCACACCACAAGCACATAGCTAGGTTCTAAAAATATTGAATGAAGATGTCCCCTAGCCATTGGTGCTCAGAGCCTTAGATATTTTCGGACAAAGCCTACCCTTTTTCTTTACTCATCACAATACATGCATTTTCATCTATTTCTGAGAGACTTCACACTACATTTATGTAATTAATTCGTCAACTCAGTTGTCTTTTAGAATTACTCCAAGAACCCCTATAATAATTTTCTAAAGCATTATTCCTTTGTGGCCTATCTACTTACTCAGCATCATTTACTTAACATTTCATTCATGCATGTTGATCAAACTCTCGAGCTAGCCTTAACCATTATAATCACTTCCGCTCTTTTTACAATTGCTCATCAACTCCCCTACTCTACCACACAAACACAAGACACTAATGACGCAGGACTCGAACAACACAGAAATTGAAATTTATTCAAGCATCAGTTAGAAACTTACCTGAGGGGGGTGGTCAATCTCCCCCTTGATCCTCATCCTCATCATCCTTTTCTTCTTCTTTCTCTTCCTCATCATCCTCATCTTTTGATTGATTAGGCTCCCTGTATTCCCATTTTTTTTGCAACTGGTTTGACACTCAGGAAATTTTTCTGGAGCCAGCTTATGAAATGCATGAGCGAGATAAGTATACATTTCATAAGAATCAATTTTGAAGAAATTAAAGTCAGCCCTCAGCTTTTGCAGTTCTAATAACTCATTTTGGTTCTGACTCTGACTTGGTATGTCATCCATAGGCTCATTCGGATGAGGAAAAGATGGAACTTCAGGTGCCTTACCCGTATATTTCTTCTTTGATTTTCCAATGGCTACAACAGTTATTGGCCTAAGCACATGAATAGGAGAGTAACCTTCAATTACTACCCCTGCGGCTTCGGTGATGTGCTGAATGAGGCATGGAAATCCCAGGGTCATTCTTGATGAGTACACAAATTTTGATATACCCTTGGATAATAATGTACCCAAATCAACTTGCTCCTTTGTGATAAGGCAATGAATCATCACTGCTCTATCCACCGTTACTTCCGAATAGTGAGTGGTTGGGAGGATGGTATGATTGATGAATTCTAACCATCCCCTAGCCACAGGAATAAGATCTACTCTAGCTAGCTGATTCGGTCGACCTTGTTTATCCATCTTCCAGTTCGCCCCGGGTTTACAAATTTCCCGCAGTGTTGTTTGCAGCTTCTGATTCCCCTTCAACCGTGCACAATACCCATAGGGAGATTTTTCTGGATTGACTTCCAGATTCAGCACACTTTCCACCATTTCAGAGCTAAAATCAATTTCCTTTCCTCTAAGGAAGCTTTTGAACTCCCTTTCTTTAGTTTTTTCAGATTGCCAGGCATTTGCATAGAATTCCAGAACCCTTTGCATTCCCGCAATTCTAGGGGGTGAACAAACTAGCTCCCACCCTCTTCGAGCAATTTCCTCTTGGATTTCTGGAAATTTCCCCTCTCTAAACGTGAAGCCAACTTCCGGGATGATTGATTTGTTCACTACCACTGAGTTGTAGTAGTCTTCATTTTCTTTAGTCCGGAAACGATGAGAGTAATAAGAGAGGGATGCAGCCACTTCCTTCCCTTTTCTCTTTTTGGATGATGGTGCCATTTCCTGAAAAGAAATTAAACCAATACAGGAAGCCACATGACAGTAACACCATTAGCATTGTTAACTCAAGAGAAAATATATAACAACTTTACAATCTTAATATCATCCGTATCCACAACAGGGAATGTGTACAGTGAATAACATGATGTTCTCTCCAACACCAAACTTAAAATTTTGCAAAAATTTTAAGCTGTGCATTAGTGACAAGCATTTCTATCAACAATTAATTCTTCTTTACAGCCCAATAGATAAATTGATAGTCACTAAAGTTCTATATTATCTCTATTTACACTACCCTTCACTAACTCAACATTATTCATAATATCATTAAATCCCTCATAATATTATATATAAACATGCTTCATAGTTAATGAAAATTTTACCTTGAAAATAAATGGGTAGAGAAATCAAATGATGAAATGCTCACAAGAATGTATGCTCACAATGGTAGCCGAGGGGTGTATGTTTATGTGAGAATGAAGGTTTGGAATGAAGAAGAAAATTGTGTAGAAGTGAGGGAATATGAGTGGAGAAAGGAAATGATTGCAGGGCATCTCTTAATAGTGCCCCGAAGAGATTCCTTGTCAGTGCGCAAGGCGCGGGAATTTGGCGCCCAATAATTTAGAGCAAGGCGCCAAGCGCTACAGACAAGAGGGGGCAGGCGCGAAGCGCCATTTGACTGAAGCCCATCAGGCGCGATGCGCCAAGGAAAGAGGAGGGAAGAATCGGGCGCGAGGGAATGAGGCGCGGCGCCCCTCGTATGCTTGGAGCCGGAAAGAGACAGGCGCGGGGCGCTACAGGTCGGGCGCGAAGGGCGCCACAGGTGTGGCTTTACATCCTCTCGGTTATGTTTCCAAGGCGCTATGCGCTTGGCTCGCGCAGGGCGCGTGGTCGAGGGGAAAATAGGGGCGCGATGCGCCTGAGTGGCGCGAAGCGTGTGGTAGAAAAAAAAGAAGTAGGGCGCGAAGCGCCTTGTGCGCGCAGGGCGCCACTGAGCTTAGCGTGCTCGTTTTGGTTCTGTCTTCCAGACGCCTTGCGCCCTGCTAGCGCGATGTGCGACTGAAAAAGGTGAGGGAAGGCGCTATGCGCCAGAGAGATAGAAATATTTTCTTTTAAAGGAATAAATGAATAATACTAAAAATAAAATGAACAAAATTAAATAAAAGGATACTAAATTGGGTTGCCTCCCAATAAGCGCTTCTTTAACGTCACTAGCTTGACGTATGACTTTCTCAAGTGAGTGTTTGAACCGAGACAAGTCGGTCAATTTCTCCCCCAAGATAATGTTTTAATCTTTGTCCATTCACAGTGAACTTTCTTTCAGATTTGGGGTCCATGATCTCTACATGCCCATAGGCTGAAACCTTGGTGACAGTGAATGGTCCCGACCATCTTGTCTTCAATTTTCCTGGGAACAACCTTAATCTTGAATTAAATAAAAGAACTTGTTGCCCAGGTTCAAATTCCCTTGGAGTGATCTTTTTGTCATGCCACCTCTTGGTTCTCTCCTTATACAACTTAGCATTATCATAAGCTTGACTACGAAATTCGTCAAGTTCATTGAGTTGTAGTAATCTCTTGTCATTTGCCGATTTTAAATCAAAATTCAAAAATTTTATAGCCCAAAATGACTTATGTTCAAGTTCAACAGGCAGATGACAAGATTTACCATATAAAAGTTGATAAGGAGACATACCAATTGGTGTTTTGAATGCAGTTCTGTAAGCCCAAAGTGCATCATCAATTTTCCTTGACCAATCCTTTCGTGAAGCATTTACCATTTTTTCCAATATTCTCTTCAATTCCCGATTGGAAACTTCAGCTTGTCCACTTGTTTGATGATAGTACGGGGTGGCTACCTTGTGCTTGACTCCATATTTTTGCAGAAGGCTCTCCAATTGTTTATTGCAGAAGTGACTTCCACCATCACTAATCGAGGTTCTAGGAACTCCAAACCTTGAAAAGATCATCTTCCTGAGGAAATTCACTACCACCTTTGCATCATTAGTGGGAGAGGCAATTGCTTCAACCCATTTGGAAACATAATCCACTGCTACCAGGATGTACACGTTGGAGTAGGAAGATGGAAAAGGACCCATGAAATCTATTCCCCACACATCAAACAAATCCACCTCAAGAATAAATTGTTGAGGCATTTCATGCTTTCTTGATAAATTCCCAGTTCTTTGGCATCTGTCACATCTCTCCACAAAAGCTCTTGCATCCTTAAACATGGTTGGCCAATATAATCCACTTTGCAGAACCTTAGATGCAGTTCTTTCTCCACTAAAATGTCCACCATATTCTGAACCATAACAATGCCATAAAATACTATACACATCTTCCTCAGGGATGCACCTTCTAATTACACCATCATTACACCTTTTGAACAAATAAGGTTCATCCCATAAGAAGTATCTAGCATCATGCATGAATTTCTTTTTCTGATTTCCATTCATTTCACTTGGAACCCTTCCCCCAGCTTTGTAATTTGCCATGTCAGCAAACCATGGTGACACTTGTATGGCTAGGAGTTGTTCATCTGGAAACTCTTCATTCACTGGAACCTTAATCATTTGTTCCTCTCCATGTGTAATCCTTGACAAATGGTCTGCCACCAAATTTTATGAGCCTTTCTTGTCTCTTATCTCAATGTTGAACTCTTGTAGCAACAGCACCCATCTGATCAATCTTGGCTTTGCATCCTGTTTACTCATCAAATACTTAAGAGCAGAATGATCAGTGTAGACTATTACTTTTGAACCAACCAGATAAGATCTGAATTTATCAAAAGCAAAAACTACAGCCAATAACTCCTTCTCTGTTGTTGCATAATTTTTCTGTGCATCATTTAACACACGACTTGCATAATAAATCACATGCAACAACTTGTCCTTTCTTTGTCCTAAGACAGCCCCAATTGCAAAATCACTTGCATCACACATTAGTTCAAAGGGTAAGGACCAATCAGGAGGAGAAATTATTGGTGCAGTGACAAGCTTGGTTTTAAGAGTTTCAAAGGCATGCATGCATTCATTGTTAAAGTCAAATTGTGAATCTTTCATTAAAAGACTACTTAAAGGTTTTGCAATTTTTGAAAAATCTTTTATGAACCTTCTATAGAATCCAGCATGACCCAAGAAACTCCTCATTGCTTTGACATTCATAGGAGGGGGTAATTTTTCAATTACCTCCACCTTTGCTCTATCCACTTCAATACCTTTGGAAGAAACTCGGTGTCCAAGAACAATACCCTCTGTTACCATAAAATGACATTTTTCCCGATTTAAAACAAGGTTTGTTTCTTGACACCTCATTAAAACCAAAGATAGATGTTTAAGACAAGACTCAAATGAATCACCAAAAACAGAAAAATCATCCATAAATACCTCAATGAATTTTTCTACCATATCAGAGAATATAGAAAGCATGCACCTTTGGAAAGTGGCGGGTGCATTGCACAACCCGAAAGGCATTCTTCGATAGGCAAAAACTCCATAAGGGCATGTGAAAGTTGTCTTCTCTTGATCTACAGGATCTACTGCAATTTGATTGTAGCCTGAATATCCATCCAGGAAGCAGTAATATGGATGACCAGCCAATGAATGGAAGTGGAAAATGATCCTTCCTAGTAGCCACATTTAATCTTCTATAATCAATGCACATTCTCCATCCAGTAACTGTCCTTGTAGGAATTAACTCATTGTTTTCATTTTTCACCACAGTGATGCCACCTTTCTTTGGTACCACTTGTACTGGACTCACCCAAGGGCTGTCATAAATGGGATAAATAATTCCAGCATCCCATAACTTCAGAACTTCTTTTAACAATACTTCTTTCATGATGGGGTTGAGTCTTCTTTGAGGTTGCTCCACTGGTTTTGAGTCTTCTTCCATGAGGATTTTATGCATGCACATGGTTGGACTAATCCCCTTGAGATCACTAAGCTTCCATCCAATTGCCTCTTTATGCTTTTTCAACACTTCCAGTAATTCTCCTTCCTCTTTTTCATTTAGTGAAGCATTGATTATCACAGGATAAAACTCATCATTTCCTATGAAAACATATTTAAGAGATGGAGGCAATGGTTTTAATTCGGGCTTTGTAGGTTCTTGCTTCTCACTCTTTTTCTTCAATAATAGCTCCTATGTTTCTTGAAGTGTTAGGGAAGAATTTGACATATTGGGATCCTCTTGTTCTTTTTCATCATTCTCTTCCACCAAGGCTACTGTTTCTATAATATCATCTTCCCAAGTTAATGCAAAAACTTCCTCTACCAAAGGATCTATTGTGTCTAACCTCATGCAACTTTCTTGGTCCACTAGAAATTTCATAGTGTTGAAAACATTAAAGACTACATTTTCATCATGCACCCTTAATGTCAACTCACCCTTTTGCACATCAATTAAAGCTCTTCCAGTGGCTAAGAATGGTCTCCCAAGGATAATAGGAGTGTCTTCATTTTCCTCCATATCAAGCACCACAAAGTCTGCAAGAAAAATAAACTTATCAACCTTGACAAGTGCATTCTCTACAACACCAAAGGGAAACTTGATTGAACGATTAGCAAGTTGCAGAGAAATAGAAGTTGGTTTTACTTCCTCAATATTTAACTTCTTCATTATGGACAAAGGCATGAGGTTTATACTTGCTCCCAAATCACACAAAGCCTTCCCAATGGTCAAACTTCCAATAGTGCAAGGAACATAAAACTTCCCAGGATCTTTTAATTTTTGAGGCATCTTCTTTTGAATGACAGCACTACATTCCTCCATGAGCATCACTGTTTCATCTTCCTTGAGAGTTCTTTTCCTTGATAGCAAATCCTTCATGAACTTGGCATATAAAGGCATTTGCTCAAGAGCCTCAGCAAATGGAATATTTATTTGTAGTTTCCTAAATATGTCCAAGAACTATGAGAATTGCTTTTCCTGGGTTTGTTTTTGAAGTCTTTGAGGATATGGTAACCTTGGTTTGTATGGAGCAACTTTAACTTTTCCATTCTTTTCTTCCTGCATGGGTACTTCTTTTTCTCTCTCTTCACTTATGGGAAGTTCTTTTTCTTTTTGCTTTTCCCGTGCATCCACTTTTTCTTTCTTTTCTTCGTTTTGTTCTTGAATTGTTTTTCCACTCCTCAATTGAATAACTTTACAATGCTCCTTAGGATTTGGTTCTGTGTTACTTGGAAAAATCCCAGCAGGCCTCTCAGAGAGTTGTTTAGCTATTTGACCCACTTGTACCTCCAAGTTCCTTATAGAAGCCTCTTGATTTTTGAAATTAGCCCTTGTCTCCTGCATGAAACTTGAGGTTTGTTGCACAAATGTAGAAGTGGATTGAGTGAGTTTCTCCATAGCAATCTCCAATGAAGTTGGTTTAGGGGGACCTTGTGGAGGAATGAATGGGGGTTGTTGAGTTGGAACATTGAATTGCTTCTGCCCTTGATTACCCCACCCAAAATTTGGATGATTCCTCCACCCAGGATTATAAGTTTTGGAATATGGATCATTTTGTTGCCTTGGAGGGCTCCCCATGTAGTTCACTTGCTCAGGTAAAATTTCTTTGAAAAGATCACATTCTTCATTTTTATGAGTTCCACCACAAAGTTCACAAGATGAATTTGAAGGTCCTACTGCAGCAACTTGCATTTGTCCCATTTGCTTTGTGAGTGTAGCTAGTTGTTGAGACATCATCTTATTTTGTGCCAAGAGAGTATCCAATGTGTCCAACTTCATCATACCTTTCCTTAATGGAGTTCGATCACTTGGACATAAGAAGTTGTTCTCAGCCATTGTCTCAATCAGCTCTAAAGCTTCTTCAGGGGTTTTTCTATGCAGAGATCCTCCAGCACTTGCATTGATCATGACTCTTGAACTTTGAGAAACCCCATCATAGAATGTTTTTGTAGCCAGTCAGGGATTGCATGGTGTGGACATTTTCTAAGCATCTCCTTGTATCATTCTCATGCTTCATATAGTGACTCCCCTTCCTTTTGAGCAAATGAATTGATGTCATTCCTTAACTTCGCTAGCTTCTGCGGGGGGAAGTATTTAGCTAGAAATTTACTAACTAAGTCATCCCACGTACTGATGCTTTCCAGTGGCTGTGACTGCAACCATAGTTTAGCTCTATCCCTAAGAGAGAAAGGAAAGAGCCTCAACTTGATTGCATCTGAACTCACACCATTGCTTTTGATTGTATCACATAACTGGAGGAAAGTGGACAAGTGTACATTGGGATCATCAAGAGCTCCTCCACTAAACTGTTCTTGTTGCACCAATTGAATGAGTGAAGGTTTGAGCTCAAAATTATTTGCTTGCACTGGAGGCGGGACAATACTATTACCACACCCATTAGTGGTAGGTGTGGCATAGTCTCCCAAAGTTCTTCTTGGTCTGTTACCTTCGTCTGCCATCTCCGCTCTTTTCTTTGCTTTTCTCAACTTCCTCAAAGTCTTTTCGATTTCAGGATCGAAGTATAGAGTCTTTGGTGCTATTTTGCATGCAAAACAAACACCAAACTAAATGAAAGTGAGATACGGCACTCCCAACGTCACAGTGAAGGGAGTGCAAAGATAAAGTAAAATAAAAAAATATCTAATTTAGAAATCACTCAATTACTCTAATTGTCGGTTTCAATTAATCCCCGGCAACGGCGCCAAAAACTTGATAGGGTATCGGCAAGTGCACCGAATCGTTCAAGTAATAAAAACCACGGTGAGTGGGTATCATTCCCATGAGGATTAATGAACCGAGCAAAAATTTCTTAAAGTAGATTTCTAATTAGACGAATCCAGTAAAAGGTAATGAATGAGAATACAATGTAAATTCAAAAAGCTACTGAATATAAAAATGCAGTAAAAAGTTAATAAAAATTCAATTGATAAAAGGTTAGGGAATTGGGTTCACGTATTTTCTGAAGTTAATAAAACATGTGCTTGCCTTTAAATTTTAAAACCTCAATTCAATGAACGAATCTTAAGTTGTCAATTCCAATTCCTTGGTAATTTAACACTTTTTCTATGAACAATTAGTCAATCCCTTGATCAAATCATTTCAAAGAAAAGATAAAATATTTTTACTGATTCAAAGTTCACAAAAATCTTAATTTTATTCCTAGATATTAATCTTTCTGGCAATTTCCCTTAAGCTAATTCACAAATTTATTTTCCCAAATAAACACATGAATCCAAGATAAGTTGAAAAGTGATTTTCCAATCCTCAAAACAACACAATACAAATAAGGTAATTGCTTGAATTGAATTAATAAAACTCAAAGGTTCACAAATATAAAATTAATTCATAGTAATACGATCCCCTTTCCCTAACAAAGAAATTAGTTGCTCATAATAAAGGAAAACAAAGCATAAAAATTGAATGACATTTTTAAACACGAATAACTGATTTTATTAAAAACAGAGAAAAACAGAGTACTTGAGCAAAGATAGAATAAAAGATAAAAACTAAGATACTCCTGAGCTTTCATTCTAGTCCTATATATAACCAGATAGTCCTAGAATTTAGATTATACCTATCCCTAAAAAATAGGGAATTTTGTTTAAAGATAACTCAGAAACATACAAATAGATTTGCATTTGAAATGTTCCTGAATAATAGCACAATTTTAGAAATTGGTTATGGTGCTCTGTTCCAGCTTCTTCGGGCGCTGAGCCTCAGCCACACGCGGATCGCGATGGCAAGTAGATCCCCAGGGCGCGGAGCGAATGGCCGGCGCTCGGCGCAGGCTTCCGGGGCGCATTGCGCGTAGCATGCGAGGCGCTGACTGAGGCGATCCTTCTCGGGCGCATGGAGCATAGCATGCGCGACGCGTTGGTTGGGCCAACTCCTTCGGGCGCGAGGCGCCAATCTGATGCGAGGCGCTGCCGGCATGGGCGCTGCGCGTGATGCTAGCGCAGGGCGCCTGACCCTTGCTTCTTTCTCCATCCGTTTCTGAGTTTGAGGCGCGAAGCCTTGGCAGTGCGCGAGGCGCCCATAACTTTGGTCCAAATACGCCGTAATTTTAACCATTTCCTGAAATTAATCACCAAAACAATACCCAAAACGTAATATAATCCAGAAAATTCTAATTTACTCTAAACTACTTAAATTACTCTAAGAATACACTGAAATTAACTCAAACTAACACAATTTCTTAGAAATTAAACTACAAAATTAAATAAAAATGCCAAGGCATCAAGGTTTCCCCAAATTCATCTTTATTTCTATCAATTTATTTTTCAATTTTACCATTTACATGTAATCGTCATGATCATCCTCTTCGTTCTTCTAATTATTCTAAATTAGGTGTTTTTTGTTGTTCTCATGGAAGGGTTCCTAGCTACCGGGAGGAAGAATCGGGGGTTCCAATGCGAGACTATGAGATATGTTCATTTTCTTTTTTCTTTTGTTTCTACCTTCTTCTACGTGCGAATGATTGATAAAGGTGACTTTGAACATAGCAGGGATTTCAATGACATTGTAGGGATTCCTATGTGAGCTCTATATGATATTTGCTGTCTTGGAAATAATGATGTTAAATTAATGAAATAACATGCTGATAATATAATGTCTTATTTAAGCTAACCATTTTCTAAATTATAATAATTTAGGATTTGATTAGTCTTTGTTTTTTCTCAGTCTCAAAGGTTGTATAAGGGGAGACAAAGCCTCTCTTCTGAATTCAATTCATATGAAGCTTTGCATTCACCAATTCAACATCTTCTCTTTGTGTTGTCATATTTGGGTATTGCTTCTTTTCATTCTTCATTGTCTATTGGTTTTCATTTCTGTGTGACTTTAACATGACTTGGCTATGATTAATTTTAGGTGTAAGAGTACAACATGAATATACTAGAAAGAAGAAAAACATCTTTGGTCTGTTATTTGTGAATTATCTATATGACTTAGCCATTTGTAATTGTTGATTTTTTCTATTGTTTTGAAGGTATGTTTTATTCTCTTTATGACATAGCTAGCTATTTGTAATTTGTCTTGACATGTGAAACTATTTTAGATTAACTTTTGGGATTTCTATTTCCTTTTGGTTTGTTATATAGGTGGCATGATAGTATGGTCTTTCTTAGTTCGTGGTTTAAAGGTTATTTTTAGTTATATATAATGCATTTGTATTTGGTTAATTGTATTGCTATATTATCTAACTTATTAGATGATACTAAATGGTTTATGTTCATGGGAAAGCTATGTTTCTTCACCTTACTATCTTATTGGTATATTGCTTCTGTTTCTACAATTATAAAATTGCATCCTTATATTAGTTTTAAAAAAATGACTTCTTAATTAATTTATTTTTCTACTTATATTATTGATTTCTATAATCATCTAAAAGGTAGATTAGCTACCTCTGCACTAATATAGGCATGCCTTAGAGAGGTTGAGTCATTGTGTTTGGCCATATTTCTATATATATCTAAAGTTGCTTGCTAAACTTGCAATCGTTTCTATATATATCTAAAGTTGCATTTCTGAATAAATCTTTCCTATTTTGAAGATCATTTTCTCCATCATTTTTGTTGTTTGAATTGTGTTTCTTATGTTTTGTAACACCCCGCTACGGGGTATCACATGTTTGAAGTTTTGGGGAATGCATAGAATCACATCTTCTTGAAGTTCAAGAATTTGGAAAAGGCTACTAGCTAATTTTTGTTTTATGTTTTTTATATTGCATGTTTACATTTTCTAGGTTCTAAAACTCAATCCAAGAAGGTGAATTTATGTGAAAAGTAGTGTTCTTCAATGTTTAGATGGTTGTTGTTGTTATGTTGTTATCTTTTATGATTTCATTTTATATTTAAAGTTTATTTCAAAGATTTGTCTTTTGAAATTCTGATTTTTCAGTTTGGATTCATGTAATGGATGTTTTTGATCAATCTATTTTTATCTAATTCCCTTTTATTCAATTTGTGTTAAAGTTGTTGAACCTTACAAAATTTAAAAAATGTAAAAATGAAGACTGAGTTTGTATAAGTTGGTCACTACACTTAGCTGTGAGGAATAAGAGTTATAGTTTGTAATAGAAATTTTAGTCTCTTCACTTAGCCATGAAGAATGAGTGGTGATTATTACCAAAAGTTATAATATATAAGAATAGAAGTTAAAGCATTGTAAACTTTCAAGGTTATAATTTAATTTTATTTTAAGTTATGAAAAATGAAAGTTGTAATCTATTTTTTATATAGTCAATTTTCTATAGAAAATCAAATTAATGTTACATTTTCAAAGTTGTTGTCCCGTAGTGCTTTTATATTGATTTTTGGCCGGCAAATCTAATTATTAATGAGAGTATTATTTTCAATATATTTCTCATTTGTAATTTGAAGACCTAAAGACTATTATGTATGCATGGGAATTCGTTATTACAATGGGAATATTAATGTGCATTTATTTACTATGATAATAATTCTTATAACATATCTCTTATGTGCAGCAATTGTTATAGTTCATGTTTATATTTTCAAAAATAAATTCATGGATACTTTTTGGAAAATTCAATACAATGTAAAAATAATATAAGTTTTTTTTTTTACTTTTTTAAATAGTGTATTCATACAATGAATTGTAAAAATGTGTTTAATAATAAATCATAGTAAATTGTAAATGAACAATCAGATAATGAATAATGGCTTTTGTTTGATATAAGTTTTAGAAAGTATTCTTTTTAATTCATTTTCTCTCTTAAGTTTATGTATTATTTTCGATTGTTAACCTTATTTTTGAAAGGGATTAATGTTTAGTCATCAATGTGTAGGGTATAGTGAGTACGATATATTTTGTAACTTTTTTAAAATTATTTATTTTCTCTTATGTAATATTTTAATAAGTATGTCATTATATTGATTTTTTTTTCAATTTAGATAAAGTGAGAGAGTGTGATTTTAATTTTTATATTGAGATCATATCCGAATAATAAGTGATTTTAATTTTGGAAATATAAATTATATCAATATTTTTTTATGAAATGAAGCAATATCATCAAAATAAATTAGTAAGTATGACATTATATAATTAATATTGTACATGCTATTGGTTTTTCTCATTTTAGAAAAAGTAGGTAGTGATAATTGTATTTTTTATAATGGGATCATATCCTAATAATAACTAATTTTAGTGGGATCATATCCTTAAAATAAATAAAAAAGTATATCATTATATAATTCATATTGTACATGTTATTATTTTTTCTGATTTTAGCAAAGGTGGGAAGAGATAATTCTATTTTTTTTATAATGGGATCATATCCTAATAATAAGTTATTTTAAAAATATAAATTAAACAAAATATTTATATACAGCGGGATCATATTATAAAAATAATTTAATAAGTATGTCATTATTTAATCTATATTGTTTATGCTATTGATTTTTTTCTCATTTTAAAAATAGTGGGATAAGTTAATTTTATTTTTTTGACGAGATCATATCATAGTAATAAGTTATTATAAAAACATTTTTAAAATTATTTTTTTCCATTATGTAATTAGTTAATAAGTATCTCATTGTATGATCCATATTAGGTACACTATTAATTTTTTCTCAATTTAGAAAAAGTGGGGGTCAGTTTTTTTTTATATCTAGATCATATCCTAATAATATGTGTTTTTTTAATATTGTACTAATGATCTTGCTATGTTATTTGTTTGTTCTAAAATGAATTATTCTGAAAGATTGTTTGTTGTGTTGCACTGTGTTAATAAAACTCATTGAATTAGTATTCTCTTAATAGTGGAGTAATGATCTTGCTATGTTTATTGTTGTTCTCAATTGAATTTACTTTAAATTCATCCTTAGTAACTTATGTAACAATATAATTGTTCTTACTTGTTAAACTTTCAGGATTGTTGAAAATATTTTGCATTCGAGAGCAGCAAAATTGTTCACAACAAATTGCTGATTCATTAAACTTTACTTTATTGTCTACTAATGATGTATTGGTAAATAAGTATTTTTTTTTATGATATAGATAATTAGCATCATGTATGATTTGCTTTTCAATATACATTCTATACTTAACAACATCAACCATTTTATTCTATTTTATCTAATATTTTTTCTTATATTTAGATTTTATGTAAATATTCTTAGAACAAATACGCCCTGTGCATCGCACGGGTAAAACGTACTAGTGGTATATACATTGATCCATAATGTTCTCAACGAATCCGAATGAAGAGATATTATTATGGAATTTCATATACCACTGTCGAGAGGCCTGTTTTAGTCCATATATGGATTTCTTGAGCTTGCAGACAAGATAAGTTTTATCATTAGATGAAAAACCTTCAGGTTGTGTCATATAAACCTCTTCCTCTAAGTCACCATTAAAGAATGTCGTTTTCACATCCATTTGATGTAATTCTAATTAAGTTAAAGTGAGCAACTAATGTCATTATTATGCGAATGGAATCTTTCTTTGATACAGGAGAAAATGTTTCTCTGTAGTCAATTCCTTCTCTTTGAGTGAATCCTTTAGCAACTAAGTGGGCCTTGTATCGCTCAATGTTGCCTAATGAGTCTCTTTTAGTTGTAAAAACCCATTTACCCCATCAGGCAACTCTGCAAGATCCCAAACTTCATTATTTGCCATGGAGTTCATTTCATCTTTCATAGCATTATACCACAACTCAAAATTACTACCATTTATTGCTTGTGAAAACGTCTCAGGGTCATCATTAATTCCCAACTCACATTCAGTCTCTTGTAGATACACATGATAGTCACTAGAAATTGATGGCTTCCTTATTCTAGTTGATCTTCTTAATGTTGTATCAACAACTTCTTGAGAATGTTGTTGTTCTACTAGATCATCTTGATTAAACACAGCTTGATGTGGAACTTCATTAATTAGTGGTTCTCTATTTACTTGACTTTGATAAGAATCACCCAAAACCAATACCTTATAGTTTTGTAAAGGAATTGTATTCTCACATCGATTCTTGTCAAAATCTAAGTCTTGATAAAAGTCACTCCCACTAATCACATCATTCTCAAGAAATTTTGCATTACTTGATTCCACAATTCTAGTGCTATGAGATGAACAATAAATTTGTATCCTTAGAATTTCAGTATCCTTAGAATTTTCAGTATACCCAATGAAATATCCTTTAGATGAACAATAGAATTTGTATCCTAATTTCCTCTCTTGTGGATTATAAATCCTAACTTCAACTGGGCAGCCTCAAACGCGTACATGTTTTAAACTTAGCTTCCAACCTTTCCACAACTCAAAAGGAGTTTTAGGAACCGCTTTTGTTGGAACACGGTTCAATATGTACACTGCCGTTTTAAGAGCTTCCCTCCAAAGTGATCGAGGAAGTTTGGAGTTGCTAAGCATACTCCTTACCACGTCCATCAAGGTTCGATTTCGTCTTTCAGCCACATCATTTTGAGCCACACAATACCATGCTCTTGAAGAAACTTAGCAAACGGACCAGGTGTCTGTCCATTTTAAATGTATCTACCATAAAATTCTCCACCTCTATCAGATCTCACAATCTTAATTTGTTTTCCACATTGTTTCTCTACCTCAGCTTTAAAAATTTTAAAGGCATTTAACGCTTCATCTTTGTGATGAAGAAAGTAGAGATACATATATTGTGAGTAATCATCTATAAAAGAGATGAAATATTTTTGGCCTTGAGATTCCATATCAAGACAACAAATATTTGTATGTATGATTTCTAAAATTTCTGAACTTCTCTTGGCATCTTTGTTTCTTATGTTAGTTTGCTTTCCCTTTATGCAATTAACACAAGTATTAAAATCGGTAAAATCTAAAGTATCAAGTACCTTATCATTCACCAATTGTTTGATCCTTTCCATAGAGATATGGCCTAATCTTTTATGCCATAACATTGAGGAATTTTCATTCACAACACATCTTTTAATACCAGCACATTCTAGTACAACCATTAAATTGTATGGAACTGCGTTGGATAAATTTATTTTATGCAAACCATCAACCAACACACCATTTCCAACAACATCAGACTTAAGAACCAAATGAAATCCGGTTATATTAAAGTTTACTGAAAAACCAAACAGAATAAGTCTTGATACAAATATTAAGTTTCTGGAAAAACCAGGAACATAAAAGACATTATTCAATTCAAAAACAAATTCGGATTCTAAATTAAGTCTGCAAGTGCCAACAGCAACCACATGCGAACGTCCTTTATTTCCTGAATAGATGAAACGTTCACTTTTCATTGGTTTCCGCTTGCTTACGAAGCCCTGCATGGTATTACAAATATGGATTGAAGAACCAGAGTCAACTCACCATGTGTCATGACAAATATCAATTGTATTAGATTCATAACATATAAAAGTAAAGGCATTACCTTTCTTTCAAAGCCAAGCTTTGTACTTATAACAGTCCTTCTTTATGTGCCCTTTATTTTTGCAAAAGAAACACTTAGACTCTCGCTTGTTTTTGGAAACATGAAAGCCCTTCCTCCCATTGTCCTTATTCTTTTTCTTTCCTTGATCTTGATTATGGGTCACTGTAAGTGCATTTTCACTCATTTCTTGAGCAAGTCTCCCTTCCTCTTGAACACACATGGCCAGAAGTTCATTGATTGACCATTTATCTTTATGTGTATTGTAAGAGATTTTGAAGGGTCCATATGAACTTGAGAGTGAATTGAGAATTAAATGCACAAGGAAAGAGTCAGAAATATCAACCTCAAGAGACTTTAGCTAAGATACAATATCTCTCATTCCATAATGTGATTTCTCACACCTTTGACTCTAATGAGCTTCATGGAAGACAACCTTCTCATAAGTGTGCTGGCTAATGCCTTATTAGATGTGTCAAACTGCTCATCAATGGCTTTCAGAAAATCTTTGACCTTTTGGAATTCAGGGATTAACCCACGAATACTCAGGGAAATATTTGTCTTGATGAACATAATGGAAAGACGATTAGATCTTTCCCAACGATCATACAAAGTAACCTCTTCTGGAGTACTTACACTAGTAAGTTCAACAGGCTCTTCCTTACGAAGAGCATAGTCAAGGTCAGCACATCCCAAATGAAGGAGAATTTTGTCCTTCCAATCCTTATAATTGTCTCCAACGAGAACAGGAACTTCAATTTTATGATCAGAGACAATAACTACAATTAGATAAATCATTCTTACATATTAACTTCAAGGCAAAGTATACTTTCAAATGCAAGTTACACAAATATGAATCAACATGTCATCAAAGTCTACCTGTGAGTTAAGACTAACACAAGTAAGATTCATAATAATTTCTTTATGATGAAACTAACAAATTATTATTATCTCATAATACTTGTGGGCTAATTAAGAGACAATAAATTTATTATATCATCCTAATTAGTTATGAAAGTAATATAACAAATTCCTGTGGGTAAACTTATTATATTATTCATAATAATTACAAATTTTATTTATATCAACATGATATAATTTATTTATGTATTATCAAAATTAAGGATGTTGTGACTACTCCTTAATGAACATGCAGCAGAATATATAATACATAAATAATTCTGAAACTATCACATAAATGTAATTTATTAATTTAGTGATGTATGTAATACCCCGATTTTCATTAAGTCCTAATCAAGGGAAATTAAGGGTAATTGACCTTGGTTAGAATTTAATTAAGTTTGGGTGGACAAGTTTCTTCTAGCAAACCATTACGTGTTATGTGATTTAAGTGTATGTATGTGTGTTATATGATTTATGTGTGTTCATCATGTGCTATATGATTTATGTGTATGAATATGTGTATTCATTATATATTATATGAATTAAGTGCTATATGTTATTTATTTATTTTATTTTATTTTATTTATGTGCCTATATGTGTATTTTTAATTTATGTTTAAATATTAGAAAAGTATATGAGCATTATAGTATTATTTGAGATATTTTAGAGTGTTTTAGTAAATTTTAAGTGATGGTGGGCCCCACGGTGACTCTTGACCTAACCACTCCCTATATAAACACTAGTAACCCTCTCCACTCCAAAGAAACACTCTTCTCCTTCTTCTGAGCCGTCATAGTCATCTTTCTCTCAAGAGCTCCCTAAGCAATTGATACTCCAAACCACGAAACAACCCATCAAACCTTACCCAATCCAGAAAATAATCTCATATTCTTAATCCTCTCATCAAGCCGGAGCTTTCTACCGATTCTGTTTCTCCGTTAAGAGTTTCCGGCGTCACCGAACCTTTGGTGGGGCTAGAGAGAGAGGTTTCCAACGAGAGCAACGTCGGGAAAGGGTTTTCTCTTTGCATATTTTGTGATTGTCTTCAAGAAGTAGGGGTTTAGGCATTCTATTTTTGTGCATATTGATGATGAATTTATGAAATTAATGTTATGGTCGTTTTTCCCATTAGGGTTCATGAAAGTGTTACATATTTGTGAAATTATTTTAAAGAGGAAACCTTTTATTGATTAAAAGATAATAGGAATAATCTCACAAAAACAGTACAAGGTATGGTAATTTTCTGGAACGCATAAGGTATATATATATAAATAGACCCAAGTTACGTTCTTAGTTTAAGACTCTTACGATTGATTATACATAATGTTAGTAAAGTATCTTTAATTTATTTCTATATGATACTTAGTCTATCTTCGTGAATGCTTTTACTATATGTGTACATATTGAAAATATTTTCAACACTTATAAAATGTTTAGAAGCTAAATATTTTAATGGGTCTTGGAATATTAAATAAAAGTGTTTAATATATTAGTATCATGAACATGGAATAGTCATACATATATGTTAGCGTGTATATATATTAATAAATCGTAGCATAATGGTAATTTATATTCACAGTAATAAGATTAATAGATGAGGATAACAAAAATGAAAATAATAAAAGAATTTTCGATCATAATAAAAATAATAACAGTAATAGGAAATATGATAATAAGATATTATGTTGACTTTATAACATTAAGAACAATACAATAGAATATTAAATAAGATATATATAAGTATATGAGATAATATCTGATATATGATGATGATAATAATAATAATAATAATAATAATAATAATAATAATAATAATAATAAAAGAATAATACAGTAAGAACAACAACATGTATAATATATGATATGTAATGATAATAGTATTAATAATGATAGTAAAGATGATAGTGAGTATAATTAAGGATAACATTACATAAGACAAAGTTAGAAGTGAATAAGATATATATATGATTTATGCATGATTTATATATGATTATATGAGTTGTAAAATATGTTTATACATTATTGTAATATAAAAGTACGATTATATGATAATATATGTTACGTATGATTTATGTATGTTCATTATGTAATATTATGAGTTGTATGTGTGTTTAAATGCTATGATGTAATGTTAAGTTATGATATTACGATATAGTGTTATGTACATGTTTAAGATGTAACGGAAAGTTAAAGTAAAGTGCAGTAGTCTTCGGCATTACAATGAGAGTTGTTAAGGGAGGAATAACAACCTCGGCATGACAACCTCATTGTTAAGGGAATGTGAAATACCAAGATAAAACGTTGTAGCCTTCGGCATTACAGTGAGAGTTGTTAAGGGAGGGATGGCAACCTCGGCATTACAGCCTCATTGTTAAGGGAAGGTGATATTCCCCCCTCTCCCCATAAGTTTAGGATGAGCTCATGCCTAGGGGTCGGTGTAGTGGAGGTTACAGGAGGGCGGGCACAGGCCAAAGATTAATGCAAGATTAAAGTTTAAGAGAACTAAAGTTATTTAGGATGTTATGATATATTCTTTCCCTTACTGATATTTCGAAGCACAGAGTACACTACACAGAGACCTTTAATTATGATATGTTATATGTATTAAATAAAATGAACAAGACGCACTTAGGTAAGACGTTCCGGGAAAAGATTGTTTTAAACTTATATCTGAAATGAACTCATTCATACTTCACTTATTTTATAATTAAACCCGGGGCGACTTCCTCTACTGAGTCACTTTCCAGTGCTCACCCTATGTTTTTCCCACCTTTTAGAGGAGCAGACAGAGCAGGATGACGGAGCACACGAGGAGCCCGGGCAGACTTAGTTTATGATATAGTTCCTTAGATATCAGAGACATGTTTTATTTCCTTATCAGATGTTATGATTTTTTATGTTTCCGCTACGTTTATTCATTTAATGTGTTTTATGAGTCCGGACCTTTGTTAGCCGGCAGCTATTTATTTACTCGTATTTATGGTGGAGTCTCATAGGTCACAGTTTTTGGCTTATGGGGTGAGACCTAGTATTTATTTCATGTTTGTTACTTGATGGGAGTTATTTATCAGATGAGGTATTTTCAGTAAATGTTTGTATCGCTTATCATATGTGCAAAGTCCTTATTTTCTATTCCGCGAATGTTTACGAAAAATCTACTCCCGCCTATTTTCCGCGTATTATATTTTAAATATAAAGATAAAACATGATAACAGGAGGTAACCCTTATGAAATGGCCTAAAATGACTTAAACGTTAAGGGCTATCTAGTAGGATGTTACAATGTACATTTTTACAATAACCTTACAAAATTGCTAAATCCTCATGCAAGTCATACTTCAATTCACAATGGCAGTATCATATAAATTCATACAGTTGCATTCACAAAAAATGAATAAGCACATCAGTCTACTAGTAAGGTTCTTTATCACACTCAATGTGGTCCTGGGTTCAAATCCTTTGTATGTAGTCTTGTAATTTATGTTATTAATTTGACAGAATATAATCTTATATAAATTCTATGCTTTTTACATCAATAAGTCATGTGTCTTAGTGATCTTGATGCTCTTGTACATGGAGAAGGATCAAGGTTCAAGTCTTTGTTTTGATATTTTAATGCTCATAATATGCTTGATTTTATGGGCTTATCAAACAAATAAATAACAAAATAAAACGATATATATCTTGTTCTCAAATCTCAAGGAATGGTGCAATACGTGAACAACTCATCATACTATTCCTTCACATAAACCAAGAAAACATGTTGTAAATTACTACCATTTTATCATTCAAATTTATGTATATAAAATATGAAGGATAACAAAGAAATATTTAACAACCAATTATATTCATCTACTTGATTCCTTTATCCTTTTACTATATTCAATGTTATGCTGCCTTTTCTCTCTTAACAACAATAGTTTCCAAGCATAAGTAAAAGAGAATATGAAGCATCATTCTCTGCATAGAAAATTAAGCAAAAAATTATACAAGACAAAGTGCAGCAAATAGAAGAGCAAGAACAACATTAGTGCAGAAGTAGTCATGAACAAGAAATCAAATAGCAACAAGGAAGAAGTTGTAACAACATGAAGAACATGAACATGCTTTCTCTATTTATTTTATTTAAAGAACTAGGCAGAGATTAAATATGGCTCTGATACCAAATGTAAGATATTTTTCATATCTATTATATGTATTGAACTTTATTTTAAGGATCTGAATACCAACCTCCCGTCATAGCTATTTTGTTATCTGTTCTGGAGTTGTTCTGAATTAGCAATTTATTTTATTCCCTTTCTTTTGTTCTGCAATTTCTTCTTTCTTGGTTTCTCCTCTTGTTCTTCAGATATATTGGTGTTGTGTTGTCTGTACGAAAATAAAGTAGAAACACAGAGCTCTTCTAATCTATGTATTGCATTACTGATGGAATGGTATTTTTTATGCATACTAGATTAGGGACTTTGATGGGTTTATATAGAATCAGTCTCTGCCCATCAAAGAAACTGATCCAAAACTTTGCTTAATTGGAGAAACATGTCTCCAAAAAATCTGATAACAGTAGAAAAACATGTTCTTGAAAACATGTTCCTGAAATCCTGGTTGGAAATGATAGACCACATCAGACAAATTAAATTAAATTTAAAAAAGTATAACATGTAATACCACAAATAAAAAACATGACATGAACAAATTATCATACTAAACACAATGAGATGAATTAAACAATGAGATGGTAAAATAGAAAAGTTCAAAGCTTTAAATGAGATGGTAAGATACTTTGTCATGCTTTTTAATATATACAAATTGATCTATATACTTACCACTTATTTCACAATTCTAATTTCATCAAATATTTATAATTTTTCATATAAATTTATCTATACTTACTACTTATTTCACAATTCCAACTTCACATCATAAAATTATATTTTGTAGAACAGTATATTTTTTGAGGAGATAAATAATTAGGGAGAAAATCGAAAGTTATTCTCTCACCTTCAAAGATCAAAGAGTTCATGGCTCATGAAGAAGAAGCTGGAGTTGTGTAGTGTTGTTCATATTCTCTTAATTTCTTTAGCTCTGTAATTGTTGCTTGAACCTTATCTATGTAAGTGTTATGAGAGAAATAAGAATCCTAAAATAAATTTAAGTTGGTGACTGATGTGATCTGATCTGCTGGAAAGATGGGGAGTAAGAAATGAGAATGAATAATATTAGGATTGAAATAGCATAAAGAAGGAAGCTAAATATTGAGGTTGGAAGTAGAATCAAGAAGTCTCACCTGAAGTAGAAATCGCAAACCTTAGAGATGAAAGTTATGACCAAGATGATAAATTGATGAGGAAGGAAGAGTAATAAAACAAAGATAAAATGAAGATGAAAAATGAAGCTTGAATGTATAAATCACATGACTCAAAGCAGTGAAGAAGAAGAAGAAAAAAAAGAGAGAAAAAAATTGAAGGGTACATAAAAAATGAAGAAGAAGAAAGAGAACCATATTAATGAGGGGGTTTTCTCTGGTGAAGACATGACTTATCTTCCTGTATGGAAGACATGTGTTGTCAATCATTTGAAGCTTAAGGATCATTTGGGATAGGTGGGGTTTATTCGTTGTCCTTCATTTTCTCTCACTTAACCATGATGTAATTACTTGTATAACCCTTGTTTCTTCATATATACTCTGACTTACTGAACTACCTATTTATGATGCAAATATGATAAGTGGAGCACCCATTGATGTCTTCTTCCTTCTTTGTAGTAATAACTGTTATAAAGATTGTTGAACCCATTATCAAGCTCCATAACAATGGTGAAAGGCGATTGATGATGGTTTGTGTAATTATTCTCCTTTTCATAATCTGAAACAACTTATATATTTGTTTCAATATCTCTATCCCACCGTTTTGAAGTGATAAGCCAATCAATTTTATGATTCCAAATTTGTAGCTTAAGGTAATGTTTATGATTCTATTATTTCTGTAATATTCCTACCTCTCGTTGTTCCTGTTGCAAATATTCTTAAGGTAGTTGAATAAACAGAGGATGGGGCACTGTGAAAGTTGATTGCAAGTATACAAAGCTGAAGAAAATAGAGTAGAACGATAGATATACTGTCATAAAGAAAATATTTGTGACAAATTAATATACAGTGATGTGTTAATAGTTTATTTTGATAAGAAAAAAATTATGTTTTCAGCCTACATTGCCCATGTAGGATCTTTTGATGCAAAAAAACACACACAAAATGCCAAAATATTGATTCTTGATGCAAAACTTTGATGCATGTTGACAAAAAAGTGTCGCTTTAGCTGTTGGCGCTTTAAATTTAGGATACGATCATTGTACAATAGTTTGACTCATGAATAATAAGTTTTTATGCCAAAATAAATACTGCTTTTGATGCCAAATTATTGAACATGTAATGTTAAGTTTAATCTTGCTGGATTATTGTTGAAGAATAACAAAAGTATAAGCTGTATGTATGGTCAAAAGAAATATTGAGCTTAATGCTAATGGTTGAGTTAGGGGAAACTTAAAAATGTAAATGATTTGATATGAATTAAACTGAAAATATTTCATAAGACATATCACAAAATAATGTACTGTGATACTTTAATAATTTTTTGTCATACCCAATGTTTTATCCTATGATACAAAAATAAACATTGACGATGCCAAAATAGCGTGAGTTGATGCAAAAATAGCGTTAGTTGATGCCAAATTTTTTACACTTGATGCAGAAGTAGTGTTGCTTAAGCTTATGGCGGTTTATATTTACGAGATTAAGACAATAGAGTTGGTTGACATATGAATAATAAAATCTGATGCCAAAATAATTAATTTTGAGGACAAATTATTGGTGTTTCATGCGAAATTAGTGGAATCTAATTCAAAAATAAATCTTAATGGTTGAACGTACCTATTAAATCTGCAATTGACAATGAATGAAAGCATCGGATTAAAGAGGCAAGTTATATACTATCTATCAACTAAGGTATTATATAATTTACAGTATGACCCGATTAATTGATGATCGATGCTTACCCTAATCTGATTTAGGAGATCCTAACCATTGCATAAAAAATTGTGACGGATCACATAAGGCAAAATACAAAAAATGTGCAACTAAAACAACCAAAAATAAAGAAACAATTCTGATTAGGCAACCTTTTATTTCTTTCCTTTTCTTTTGTATCGCCTAGTGTATGGAGTTACAACATATGTGATTGGTTTTTGTTTCCTTTGGTTGTCTGACTTTTTAACCCTCTCGGTAATTGTTCTTGGAGGAGTATTCTCCACAGTAGCGGCATCATTTGTTGGAATCATGTTGGCAACCCCAGCTTTTTCGATCATTTCCTGTCTGACTTTGTTGTGAGGATCCAAAACTAACTTCATCAACAATTCTTTCTGTAATGCAGTGCAATCATGCTGTGTAAAGTTAAACGTGTTGTAATGTGCTAGAGGAAAATTTATCATAGGTTATGTTGTCTTGAATAGAATTTATTAGCACTTAAAATATTCCAAGACGACATGATGCATGTATCATCCCACATTTCCATGTATTTGATCATAAAAATTCCACAATCATCACTATAATGCCATGGGTATTATTTGTAAAATCAATTTTTAATAACATTGAAGTAACCAATATGACAACATTCTGGTAACCATTGAATATGTAACAACTTATCAATTGAGTTGCTTTGGTAGCTCAACATCTGTTAATCTAATGTCAATGTTATTGACATTTAAATTATGATCCAATATGGTTAATAGCTCCTTCATGCAAATAACCTGTCCAATGAAAAATAGGAGACGAGTGATAAACAAATACAATTACAAAATGATAAAGATCAATAATAGGAAACAACATTGTACATACCACAAGAGAGTCGATACCAACAAATTCTCCATTATTGTGCATTCCTAAAGAGTAAAGTACATACAAATATTTATGTTCCATTTCCAAAGCATAACACCATCAGTGACCTTCATACACCACGAGAGCAAAAACCTAAAAATGGTATCCTATGTTATGAATGCAATGAATATTTGATATATAGTACACAAATATATAAGTTTATCATACCCATTTGCATTTATTTATGAAGTTAACATTGATTGATTTCCTGTGCATGTCCAACCCAATCCATGGATCTAAATGTCCTTCCTTGAACCTTTTGATGTCCCCAATTGCAGATATCAATAGATAGAGATTTAGACAATATTGTGATGGGTTGTTTTTTGTCTTCTTAATCTGATTAAGATAACTCCCAACAAATCCAATAATCTATTCATGTGTGGAACAATTTAGAATGGAATCACATTGTACAAATTAGATAGTAAAATGCAACCAATGCAGTGTCAAACCATATTGTTGAACCATGTGCGCGGAGCCATTGTTCTGGAATCTTGTCTTGTTAGGAAATCATTAGAAATTTCAACGATGATACTGCACCAACAAGTAGAATACTTTTATTAATAATTAATTAAAATTTTGTACAAATGTCATATATAAGATGTAGGAGGTAAAAGTTGCTGGTCTTACTTGTCATCGGACAACTTTGTGTTTGCACCCACTTTTGCATTTCTAGTACATAATGGGTGTTTTTGTTTGCGGGGACAATAGGCACAAGAACACAAAGACAGTGACACTATCAATTAGTCATTCGTTTGTTAAAGGGGACACAGTAAAAATGAGGACAGAGACATAATAAAGAGGCACACTAAATGGGATTTTAGTGTGCTCTTCACAAGAAGGCACACTGAACCATGGAAGGGGACACGAGATTTTGGGGGACAATGAATGCATTTAATGAAAAATTCTTCCAATTTTCTCCCTGTCAATTTTTTAGAATTCCATTGAAATACCCTTGTCATCTCTTTAACCCTAATCCCCATTTTCTTCAAATTTGAGCCTTCTACCAGCCACTGCACTACTGGTTGTCACCTACCCACCACTGCACTACCCGTCGCCGTCGCACTACCAGTTGTCACCGCACTACAATATCTTGTGTGTGGTGTTTGTTCAATTTTTATGTTGCAGGTTTAATGTGCTTTTGATTTAGTATGCAAATCATATCATATACATAAAATAGATTAAATGTTGTTGCAGGTTTAATGGGGGAATGATTATATATGAATTTTGTTTTATTTTAAAAGAAAAGGGCAGTCAAATGTAATTTGTCAATGTCTTCATGATAATGTCATTGTTTCCAAACAAGTTACAGGGACTATTTTTTATGTCATGTGCATTATATCCAAACAGATCACAGAGACACATTGACTCATTGTCCTTGTCTCATTGTCACTGTCTCAGTGTCTCAAATGTCTCTGTGCCTATTGTCCCCATAAACAAACGCACCCAATGAGAACAATTTATTTTCAAGCTTGGGAGGGTAAGTTACCCAACACATTTCGCATATAGCCGGTACATCTCATACCATTCCTCCGAACTCTCTATTATATTTTTATAAAACTCATCTACACTAATACATTCATCCTTATTATTAAGTACCTCATTTTCAACCATATTGACCTCTACATCATTTCCATCGCCAATTACACCTTCACTAATATTAACTCTCCCATCATTAAACCCAAGTGCTTCTAACTCACTAACAATAATGACTGTTATCAGCAAAGTCTTACAATTGATCAAGTTCAACTACAAACATGTATGAATTTCAAATTGTTAACTAAACATTTCAACATTAATATTCCCAACAATAATTAACATCATAACGAATATAAAATCTTGATACAACTAATGACATAAGTCTTCTATAATTTTTCATAAATAAAATATTCTTTATTGTCCAACTAAAAAACATGCTTCTCCAACCGGGATTTCAAAGCTCAGAAAAATATTGAATATTTCAACTTAAATAATGCAGCTACTCAAATATGACTCAACAACTCACAACTAAATCCAACACAATTGTAAACTTTTGCAAGTTAGTTATATTATTTTTCCTATCGCTACAACCGTTCCCAAAACTACATCCATGCAAAAACTAGTTACTCTTTCATACATAAATCTACATGAACCACTTATTACAACAACAACACAACTAAAAAAAAAAACAATCATCATTTATTACAATTTAGAGCTAACATATTAGGTTTTTATTTTGGGGTAATTTCTCCACTAAGGTAAAAACTAAATCTTTGCCTATGACAATTATCTAATCCATCAAAATACAATATTTACAGCAAAATAATAATATATCTCCCAATTCATCGTTTCCTACTTCAATGTTATTTTAGTTCTCAACAGTTACTTAATTAAACTTTTCATATTTATTAAATATGAACGAAGACATCAGCTCGTGTTAAAATACGATATTTCATAGGATTGACGGAACATCTATCTTTTTGTGATACCTAATTCAAGTTTTTAGATACCAAATTATTGTTGCTTTAAACAAAAACACGTCACAATTTCAAAAACCAGGCAGCAAAACTAATGACACTTAATGCCAACTTCAACACACTAGATGCAAAAAAAAATTATGCTCAATGCAAAAATATTGACCATCATTGCCAAAATTTGTACGACTACTCTGTCCATTCAAATTAATTTATCTTCAATCAGATAAAATCATGTACATATTAACTAAACAGTTTAATCACGTAAGACAGTTTCTGGGGAAAAAACCAGGCAACAATCATAGTTAAATCTGTAAGTGCTAAATATTCCAGTGGAAAGATTTCATTTGTTAACTATTCCAATAAACTATGATGGATCCAATAAACATCATGTATGGAATTTATAGTGCTGCCTCAACAAAACTACAACATTAACATCACTATATCTTAATCTACTATGATGTATCAAATGTTTTGCACCATTAAAGAGTGAACCCTACACCAAATAAAAAACTTCTTCTCAATAAACTAAAGGCTTCTTCCCCATTCATCTTTACCAAACACACAAAAATAATTATCAAGTTCCCTGCCACTACTAAATTATTATTAAAAAAAGATTGTAAAAATCGAAATTCACTCCTATGGTAACAGAATTAAATTATTTAATTTTCCACACATATATCAGTGCAAAATGGGTTCTTTTACATACCTCCAAGACTAAGTGCACAATGACTCAAAGTGACTTTCACTCCTCAACGAAGAGCAGCGAAAACAGTCTTCCTACCGAGCTTCTCCTTCTTCAGCAAAAATGAAGAAATAAAGTGACATACATTTACTCTTCCTTTCTAGTAACAATAATCCATTAAGGTTATTTTGGTAATTAAATCAAACAAGTAAAAGCTTTAATGCTCCCGCCTACTACTAACTAATGTAATTATGGTAGTATAAAATATTGTTAGTCGATAAAAAATTATTAAGTAATTGCTTGTAAAAAAATTTTGTCACATAATTTATTTTATGACTATACTTAATTAATTTTGAAAAGAGACATATGATTATGATTTGTTATTCAGTATTTTATACTGTTAATTAAACCAAATGAAAATATATAAACCAAAATGGAAGTATATTTTTAGATATAGAAAAATTTTCATGGAATAAAAATCTCTTATATTTCAGCTCACTAATATATAGTTATATCTTATATGTGTTAAATATAAAATATCATACAATAAAATTTAGATAAAGAATGCTTTAGGAGATATTAACCTCTCGTTTTTCAATTTCCGATGCAACATGGTAAGAAAAGAACAATAATTGACATTTTTTAAATTAATTCTTTGACAACCACATTATGGAAAAATTGCATTAATATTTGAATCAGACAGATCACAGAATAATGAGTTATTGTTTACACCAACTCTTACCTAGGGATGACAGTGAAAACCCTACCCGCAGGGCACCCACCCTACCCTACCCACTCGGGTCGGGTTAAAAACCCACCCCGCAATGGGGCGGATTAGAGAGGGGCGGGTTTTGGTTGCGGGGCGGGTGCTGGTTTAGGGTGAACCCTACCCGCACCCCTATATCTATAAAATATAGAATTATAATATATAATCTTCTATTATAAAAAAAAAATATTACACACTTAAATTTTTTAAATCACCATGCCACATCACTCCTCTCACTCCTTACCACAAATTCACAAAGCCACAAACCTAATTTCCTAAACCCCTTTTATGTTTATATTTATTTTGGTATACCTTATATTTATTTTATCCGTACATTTTGTAATGAGATATCATGTTTATGTTTATTTTGGTATACTTTATCTATGTTTAATTAATATTGTTGTGCAGATCCATATATTTATTAGATTTTATAATAATTAAAATGTTATTTTTTAAAAAATTGAGGGGCGGGTGCGGGTTTAATTATATTAAACCCGCAGGTAGGGGTGAGTCGGGTTTTGATATATTTTAGAGTGTGCGGGGCGGGGTCGGGTTGAGGACAAACCAACCCCAACCCGCCCCATTGCCATCCCTTTACCCTTGCCAACAATGATTTGGACGGGCGTTTGTAAAACCAAACCCATATTCTTTCCCCATTCTTTTATATTGAACGCAGATATTTTTGGCTTGGCTAAATTTTTAACATTTCAACGTGACTTTGATTTATTCAGCTAACTTCCGTTCAGTTAAAGCAAAAAAATTTTGCTTTCACATTGAAAATACAATTGTATTTGAAAGGGTACCAATAAAAATGAAATTGATTATTTATTATCTATAGAAATTTATTTCTTCTTTTAATAATTCTTATATTTTAATTATTTTTTATATACTCTCTTTAATAATTTCACAATAAAAATAATTTTAATCTATCTTATTTAAATAATATTTATTTTATAAAAAATATAATAAATAAATATTAAAAGTATAACATCAAACTCATATTTTTTTATTAACTCTTATATTTTAATTATTTTTTATATATACTTTTTAGTAATTTCACAATAAAAATTGATTTTAATCCATATTTTTCAAACAATATTCATTTTATTAAATTCACTTTTCGACAAAGTTTTTCAAATATAAATTACGTTAGTATCAACACACTCTTACTCAAAATTAATTCTATAAAATCAACTTCATCCGAACTCCAGTTTACAAACGGGCTAAAACACTAAAATGAGCAGAGAGAGGGAGTTATACACGTATATACACCGTTTGGAAATAAAACGCAAAATTACACTTAATAGTAAACCGGAACACCCCGTTCCGGTTTATGCAAATTTATGTATTGCATAAACCGGAACACCCCGTTCCGGTTTATGTTTTATAAAAAAAAATTCCAATTTATATAAAACTGAATTGTTTTACGTATCATTCGTGTATAAATCATTAATATAAAAAAATGAATAACATAAAATAAATATTATAACCTATAAAATATTGAGTAACATGAATTTTTTAGATATAATAGAAATTGAAGATTATATATTTTAAAATATGAGATTTAATTATTTTTAAATCAAATTTAAAATAAAGATTATAACTTCTAAAATATTGAATCACATGAATTTTTTACATATAGTAAAAATTGAAGGCTATATATACTTTAAAATATGAGATTTTAATAATTTTTTTGTTGTATTATAAAATAAAAACTATAGATTTAGAATATTGAATCACATTAATTTTTCACATATAGTAGAAAAATTAATTTGATTTAATATTTTATAGGTTATAGTCTTTACTTTTATAATACAACAAAAAAAATTGTGAAATCACACATTTTAAAGTATATATCATTCAATTTTTAATATATGTGAAAAATTCACGTGATTCAATATTTTTATAGGCTATAGAATTTTTTTAATACAATAAAAAAATTATGAAATATAACATATTAAAGTATATATCCTTCAATTTCTAGACAAAAATACCTATATAATATGAGAGAGAATTTTTTTTTAATACAATAAAAAAATTATTCAATATGTTTTTTTTTATAAAACATAAACCGGAACGGAGTGTTCCGGTTTACTATTAAGTGTAATTTCGCGTTTTATTTTCAAACGGTATATATACGTGTATAACTCCCTCTTTCTGCTCATTTTAGTGTTTTAGCCTTTACAAACGTTAATCGAGGCTAATTTACTAATATAGATGAAGAGAGAAAGTTAATAACTTGACTACACTTTTTGGAAAAAAAAATTTTAGTCTACACTTTTGGAACATATTTTTATCACATATAAAACGGAATGATCCTTTCCGGTATATGTTTTTTTTAAAAACCGGAACAGGCATTTCCGATTTATGCTCCACGACAGTGAGTATTGGTGTTGTGCTAATTTTAATGCACTCTTCTCAAAGAGTTCCCTGCAACATTTATTATGAGAGTTATGTTTCATCTTTTACCTTGGAAATCACAATAATCATTTTTCCTACAATTTCTTTTTTCTTAACATGCTTTTTTTTTTTATTAATCATGCGATTTGTTGAATTTTGCTTTAACGTGCCATAAGGTCATAAGGATTCATATTGATTTCTCTTTGTAAGTGAAGGAAAAGAATCGTGTTTTGTTTTATGTTTTTTTTTTCAAAAAAATGTGTTGTTATTTCTCATTTTTTCTTATTGACTAGTATTTTTTATCCGTGCAATGTATAAAAAATTATATTTTAATATTCAAATTTAGAAAATAAAGTTATGTATAAAATATTAAAGTAACATATATTTTGTAAAAAAATTAATATCAACATATATTTGTTATATAATGGTTAGTCATTATTGATAAATTACTATGCATATAAGATATTTATTTATATAAATGCATAGAATCAATTACGTAAAAATTAATATAAAGATAAATATTTAAATTAAAGTAAACATTTATTTTCACATGATCCTTAACTCTATGGATGTCAAAATTACATTGAAATGAAAATAATCATAAACTTAGAAAATTATAAATTAATTTAATATTGATGGAGACAATAAAGTGAAATATAAATTTTAAACAAATAATTAATATAAGCCTCAATTTATTAATTTTGTGAAATATAAATATTTATTTTATCTGTGCAATATATAGAATAAAGACACAAATTAATATGCATAATTATTTTAGATAATTTTTATTTTATAAATATGTTAAAATATTTTTTTTAAAAAAATGAACTTATGTAGCAATATTTTATCATTCATATCCATGTAATATTTTATCATTTATACATGTACAATAATTTAAATAATTTTCTAATTTAAACATTATGAATTTCAATGAGTAATTATTAGTCAAACTAAATTTAAAATTTAATAATTATCATAAAATTAAACATATTATATTATTTATTTTGAAAATACTACATTCTTAAAATATAATAGTAGTATTGTTTAGTACTCAACATTTAGATTATTATTTAAATTTAATTTAATGTAAATTAACATAAAAATTAATGAAATATACTTTATATTCGTAAAATATAGTACTTACTATTAAATAATTATTATCTTCATGTATCCTCTCTTCATGTTCTTTATTATTACTATAAAATAATTTTTAAAAAAATTACAAAAATATTATGTACAATATAAAACTGATTAATACATAATATGACTCAATTTAAAAAAAAAATCAAAATCATGCACGTCAGTAATAAAAATTCAAATCATAAAATAATTAATTTTAGTTATTAGATAATGTATGTTAGAAAATAATTATTATGAATTTCAAATAATAATGAATAAAATAAAAAAAAAATATTTTTCTCTTTTCTTCTATATTTCTATTTAACTCACAACAGAAAAAATATTTACTTTATTTTTTTGTAAAACTTTTTTTACATTGATATTGTATTATAATTAAACTCTTATTTATAATAATTTAAAATTATTTAATTTTTTTAAATATAAACATATATATCATTATTCCTTCAAACACTTATACCTATTGTTCACACCCCGGATTGCGGCCCAATTCGTTGGCCCAGTTCGGAACCCCAGTTACGGCCCAAACAAAGGACGACCCAAATCAAGCAAGTAAGGGACCTACCTGGAGCCCTAGGTCGGACCTCAGGTACACTCCAAGAAAGGGCCCAGTCCAGACCAAGGCCCAATAAGGAATGGGTAACCCAATGCAAGTGGGTCGCAAACGGATCCGGGTACGGATTCACCGACCCGACCTAAAGGACCTGAAGCCAAACCCGGGTCCGGGTATCATGACCCGACCCGAGGGAGAGATATGCACGTTCCCCCGAAAAGGGCGGACGCTTATCCACAAAGCGGATGATGACGCCGAGTAATCCGCGCTGCAACGGCACTACACGGGTCAACCCAGTACGCCGCAGAAAGCGGGATAGAGGTTATCCCGAGTCGCTCGGAAGCGAAAGCGCAGAAGGAGCTCACATCTCGCTCTATAAATAGGGTGTGACTCTCATGAACCAGGTACGCTCTCAGTTGAGTTCCCAAGCCTTGAGCACTTACTGACTTAAGCTTCTGAGTCCTTTCAGGGAAACCACCCCCCCGCCTTGGAGAGGAGCTGTGCGAGGAGTCAAAGTCCGGCGACAGTTCTTACCGGAGCAAAGGTACGGAACATTGGCGCCGTTGCCGGGGATCCACCACAGTCTCAGTCAAGGTCGGTTTACCTGCTAAGGGACCGAGGTTGTGAAAGTAGCTCTGGCTAGATCAAAAACCACATTTCGCATCATCCGCCCCGGTGACCCAGGATACGGCATGACAGGGACCTCGGAAGGACACTGTGAGACGGTCCACGAGACCAATGAACAATCGCAACGTCAGCCGTCCCCTAGGCCGGATGAACCGGCTGTAGTTGCCACTAACGGAGTCAAGACGCGCCCACAGCTGAAATCGGTTGTAGGAGCTGACCAAGTCGGACCAACCGTAGCTCCTGACTTACAACAGACCGTCCTGATAATTCGGGATCAGCAAGAACGACTGCGTGCTCTGGACATGTCGGATTGGCTCTAGTGCAAGTGGGAGTCTGTTGGTATATGCCCTAGAGGGCCAATCATAGTTGCATTTTTATTATGATATTGTGACATTTTATTTTATATATATATATATATATATATATATATATATATATGAGACATTGTTTTCATTAATTGTTTATTTATTTATTTTAATAAACATTATGATGTCCTTAGAATGGAATAAAGATTAGGTACATAACCTAATAGTGAGACTCCATTCTTAAATGTCCCTAGTCAAGTATTACTGTAAACAACAGGACAACAGTAATACGCTGAGACTAGTATGTGTATGGACTGATAACCTTTTCTCACAGGTTATGGATATGTGATATCAAGTCTGCACATAGGTATATATGGTGATATATATTGGACTGACCCGCCATGAGAACACCACATGGATAGTAATGTGAATGTCATAAGTGATTCTCATAGTGATGATGGTACATGTAGTCCTTTGACTTGAAGTTACTGCGATCCGCTACATGAGGAGTTATGTGCTTTGATACCGTCAAACGTTATCCATAACAGGGTAATTATAAAGTCGGTCATTAGGCATATCACGAGTCATGTGGGCGGTGCGAGTAACGTAGATAGAATTTGTCCCTCTCACATTACGAGAGATATATCTGTGGGCCCCTTGATGAGTAGGACTGGGTAAAATGTATGGCCATACTGAAATGAATTAATGTGTGACATTAATGTCATTTATTTTATCAGTCTACTCGGAGATCAAGAAACTAATGATTTAACTATACAAGATGACTAATTTCATGCTTGTGTTAAATTTGGATATTTGGACAAAGGGACTGAAATGTACGGTAACGTCAATCACAGAAAGGTTATGTCAAACCGTTGACTTTCTTATAACTTGGGTAGCAGTGATGTGTTGCTAGATACCGCTCACTGTTTATATTATTTAAATGGGATTTAATAATATTGCCAACGTTGTAAGAACCTATAGGGTCGCACACTAAAGCAGTTTTATATTGATGCTAAATTAGAATAAATTAGTGTGACTAATTTAATTGGGCTTCATGAGATGGGCCTAATAAAGAATAAGATTAAATTAGTGTGACTAATTTAATTGGGCCTCCATGAGATGGAACTAATAAGGATTAGGGTAAAAATTAGTGTGACTAATTTAAATGGGCTTCCATAAGATGTGCCCAACAAGGCTTAGGTTTAGGTCAAGTGTTGGCTATAAATAACACACCTAAGAAGCCTTTTGAGTTGTTAATTTTATACACTTTAGTCTTCCTCTCTAGAAATCCTTATTTCTCTGTTTCTCGCTACTAGCATAGTGAGTTTCAGAAAAGCATCAAGGTGAGTGTTTGACACTCACAACTGCTGTGTGGATATCTCTAGGCCGTTGCTACACTTGCAACGGAAGAGTTTGACATAGCTCTTTGTGAAGATTCAAGAATTCAAGAATTGAAGAGTTCAAGATTTGAAGAGTTCAAGAGTTCAAGATTTGAAGAGTTCAATAGTTCAAGATTTGAAAAGTTCAAGATTTGAAGACTTCAAGAATCGAAGAGTTCAAGAATTCAAGATTTCAAGAGTTGAAGAATTCAAGAACAAGAACTTTTGAAGAACTCAAGAACAAGTGTTGTTCGCATATTGTATTGCGATAACGCTTCAACAGGTAATTCATAGATGAATCATGTTCATTCACATGGGTCCTTGGGTGGGAATTGCATAAAAAATTTTGTTTTCCGCTGCGTCTTTATGCGTGATTTCCCAACAGTGGTATCAGAGCGTCTTGTGAAAACATGGTTCTCTTGAAAGAACTATCTGTTGTTTATATGATAAACACGATTTTTGTTTTTATGAACGAAGCGTTTTTTATCACATGGTGATGTGATTTGCGCAATATATATGTTATGAGATAACATTGTTTTGTATTCTTGCCGATAAGGATTTGCGAAAAAGATTCAAGAGTTGAATCCTTGTTTTTTGAAATCCTTGTTTTCGAAATTCTTGTTTTCGAAACTAATCCTTATTTTCAAAGTTCATCCTTGTTTTCGAAAAGTTTGGCGTTTGATCCTTGTTTTCGAAAATTGCTTGTTGTTTCCTTGTTTATTTTCGAAAATTACATGATGGATGGCTAGGATTTATTTGATTTGATCTTGATTCCATTTTGAGTGAAAAATAGATGTGATATGTTGATATCATATCTTTTTCAAATTTGGAAATCTTTTAATTAATGAGATTAATTAAAAGGGATATGTGTAACATATCTTTTTCAAATTTGGAAATCTTTTAATTAATGAGATTAATTAAAATAGATATTTGATATCATATCTTTTTCAAATTTGAAAATATTTTAATTAATGAGATTAATTAAAAGGGATATATGTAACATATCTTTTTCAAATTTGGAAATCTTTTAATTAATGAGATTAATTAATAGGGATATTTGATATCATATCTTTTTCAAATTTGGAAATCTTTTAATTAATGAGATTGATTAAAAGAGATATGTGTATCATATCTTTTTCAAATTTGAAAATCTTTTAATTAATGAGATTAATTAAAGGAGATATATGTATCATATCTTTTTCAAATTTGGAAATCTTTAATTAATATGATTAATTAAATTTTGCATATATATAAATATACCATATCTATATTTCAAATTTTGAAATCTTTTTAATTAATGGTTAATTAAATCACATACATATATATGAGATATATATGTATTTCAAATTTGAAAAAAATCGTTTTAATTAATGAGATTGTTTAAATCGAATAGTATACATATGGTTTTTCTGTCACGGATTCAAGATTCATTTCAATAAATCGTTTTATATTCCGAAAACGTTTTGTGCTTAGAGCAATAAAATCGTTTTAAATATAAAGCATTCGTTTTTAATTGGATAAAATGATTTAAAGTATTTCTTTTAACATGTCATGGGATGCATGTTTATATGTCCTCATATGCTTTATTCATTTTATTTTGTCATGTTGCATTTACATGTTATACATATATGTATGAGATACATATATGGATGTTATGTGTTAAATGGTTTAACACTACATGGTGAGATCAATTTATGAAAAACCCCTCATTGTAAAATATTAAGTCATGATAGCCTTCCGATGCATAGCACTCGTCAAGACTGTTATCAATGTAGTGTGGGTCTGCCAAAGCAGGGCACTCTTATCTATGGCAGTAAGGCGCGATAGGACAAGCAAGTAATGTCCGACTGCTAGCCATTGGGTTTGACTTAACTAAGTGAGATTCAATAGGATTGAGAGGCTTAGAGGCAACGACAGTTGGACTTTAATTTATAAGATGAATTAGAATAAGGTGTTATTCACCCAACTATCCAAGAGTTGTATATGATACAGTTGGAAAGAGTTTCCTACCTAAATAGTCGAAACTTTAAGCGATCAACCAAAGTTGACTTAAAGTTAGATGAAATATGGATCTTGGCCCACTATAAAATATTCTAAAGGAAAATTTTACGAATCAATGTAGAGGGTCATGTGTTTGAGTAAAATAGTGGGAGCAATATTTAATTAAAGTCCTAATTAAATATTATATGTCATGATACTCACTCTGCATATTTTCTTTCTGTAGTTACTATGGCATCACACTCTTCTACTAATCTGTCATTGCGATCTATCCTTGAGAATGATAAGTTGTCTGGAATAAACTTTCTGGACTGGTATAGAAACTTGAGGATTGTCCTCAAGCATAAAAGAAATTCTATGTCCTCGAGGAACCTGTTCCTGAGGCACCAGCTGCAACTGCTTCTAGGGCTAATAAGGATGCTTATAAGAAGCATCAGGATGACGCCTTGGATGTCAGCTGTCTCATGCTTGCTACCATGACCCCTAAGTTGCAGAAACATCATGAGAGCATGGAGGCGTACGATATGATCGTACACCTCAAGCAACTCTATCAAGGGCAATCAAGGCATGAGCGGTTTGAAGCATCTAAAGCTCTTTTCAGCTGCAAGATGTCAGAAGGAAGCTCCGTAGGTGCTCATGTGCTCCAAATGATTGGATACATTGAGAACCTTGAGAGGTTGGGCTTTCCTTTGGGCCAAGAGTTGGCCACTGACCTGATCTTGCAGTCATTGCCTGAGTCATATGGACAGTTCGTTATGAACTACAACATGAATGACATTAATAAGACCTTGCCTGAATTGCTGAGCATGTTGAGAACAGCTGAGCAAAATATTAATAAAGGCAAAGGCAAGGCAATCTTGATGATTCAAGATGGAAAGGGCAAAAAGAAGCGACGCGGCAAGACCAAGGGCAAGGGAAAGGGCAAGGGCAATGAGATTGCAAAGCCAAAAGCCTTGAAGCCTAAGGGTGCTGTGTCTAAAGAGGGCACCTGCTTCCATTGCGGTGGGACCGGACATTGGAAGAGGAACTGTGCAAAATACCTGGAAGAATGCAAGAAGAACAAAGGAAGTGAGACTTCCGCTTCAAGTATTTTTGTTATAGAAGTCAATTTATCTACTTCTGCATCATGGGTATTAGATACTGGATGTGGTTCTCACATTTGCACAAATGAACAAGTGCTAAGTGAGAGTAGATCGTTGACAAAGGGCGAAGTTGCATATTAATTTGTATCTTTATTCTATATATTGCATAGATAAAATAAATATTTATATTTCACAAAATTAATAAATTGTGTCTTATATTAATTATTTTTTTAAAATTTATATTTCACTTTATTGTTTCCATCAATATTATATTAATTTACAAATTTCTAAGTTTATGATTATTTTCATTTCAATGTAATTTTGACATCCATAGAGTTAAGGATCATGTGAAAATAAATGTTTACTTTAATTTAAGTATTTATCTTTATATTAGTTTTTACTTTTAATGTAATTGATTCTATGCATTTATATAAATAAATATCTTATATGCATAGTAATTTATCAATAATGCTAACCATTATATAACAAATATATGTTGATATTAATTTTTTTACAAAAATATATATTATTTTAATATTTTATACATAACTTATATTTTTTAAATTTTAATACAAAATATAATTTTTTATGCCATTGCACGAGTAAAAAATACTAGTCAATAAGAAAAAAATGAGAAATAACATCACATTTTTTTGAAAAAAAACAAAAAAACAAAACACGATTCTTTTCCTTCACTTATTACAAAGAGAAATCAATATGAATCCTTATGGCACGTTAAAGCAAAATTCAACAAATCGCATAAATAAGAAAAAAAAAAGCATGTTAAGAAAAAAGAAATTGTAGAGAAAATGATTATTGTGGTTTCCAAGGTAAAAGATGAAACACAACTCTTATAATAAATGTTGCAGGGAACTCATATGAGAAGAGTGCATTAAAATTAGCACAACACTAATACACACTAACCTGGAGCATAAACCGAAAATGCCTCTTCCGGTTTTTTAAAAAAAACATAAACAGGAAAGGATCATTCCGTTTTATACGTGACTAGCGTTTTGTCGGCACTTCGTGCCTATCAAGTCGCTTTTTTTATTTTTTTTCGAATCATATTATTTGTTTCTTAAATTTTTTGTATAAAATAAAGAAAGAACAAAAATAATAGTAAAAAAATTTAATTTTAGAATTCAAAAAATAACTACCCAAATGAGTGTGGACACCAAAATGATAGTTATTTTTTGTATCCTCTTTATATATAGTATATAATAGATAAAAAAACCGGAATTGTATGTTTCAGTTTACTATAAGTGTAGATTAGAAAATTTTTTTCAAACGGTGTAGTCAAGTTATTAACTTTCTCTCTTCATCTATATTACTTCCTCCATTTTTTTAAATTGTCCAATTTAGAGATGCGTGTGTTTTTTTAATTGTCCATTTCAAATTTTGAGACAAAATTTATTATTTTTTCTCCCTCTTACCCCTATTTAATACTACTCACTAATCTCTTTTACTCTTTTACAAGTAAAGTAATAAAGAGTAATTTAGTAAAGTAGGTGTATATTTTGTTAATTTTTATACAACATCAATCATTTCTTAAATACCCGCGTGCAATTAAAACTGGATAATTAAAAAAAAAAGGGAGAGAGTAGTAAATTAGCCCGTTAATCGAAACCATGGTTCTGAAAACCGGTTCGGACCGGAAACCGGTGAACAAAGCGGCTCAGGTGAGTTGCAAAAACCGCTGCGCCAAAAACCGGTATCGAATCGCTCGGAACCGGCCGGAAACCGCTAACCGACGATTTTGCTCAACCGGGCGGTTTTTAAAAATGAAAATCTAACACTAAAAAACGACGTCGTTTTTAAATTTTTTTTTTTTAAAAAAAAAAAAACACTCGAGCCTCTCACAATCACCCACACTTTCACTGTCTCACACAAACAAATCTGTCAAAATCCCTAATTTATTTACTCTTTTGAAGCTCCCGGCAGCCGAACCTTACCCTTGCCTTTGGAAAGGTCACAGCCGCCGTTGATTTGCTGCTCACCGTCGGCCGCCGCGACTTTGCTCTGCCCCGCTGCACCCTTCGCGCTGCCCCCGACCTTGCTGCTTCGTGTTGGATCGTGCTGCCCCGACCCTGCTGCGCCTTGTTGGAATCGCGCCGCGCTGCGCCGTGCCGCTGCTCCAGCCACACGCCGTCGCCGCGCCGGTTCGTCTCAGCCTTCCGTCGCCGTTCGTCTCAGGCTGCTGTCGTCGTTCCTCTGCACTTCCAGTGGCGGCTCTCTGCACTTCTCTGCCAGGTAAGTGTTTTTATTTTAATTTTTTGATATTTTGATATGTAAAATAATTTTGCTGTTAGATTAATTTAGTTATATATATATATATGTTAAATGGTTTTGCTGTTAGTTATATATATGTTAAATCTTAAATGGTTTTGCTGATAGTTATATATATGTTAAATGGTTTTGCTTTTAGATATACTGATATTGATATATTTGTCTTATATTGACATCACTAATTTACTGATATATATGTTAAATGGTTTTGCTGTTAGATATACTAATTTGTTGTTATATATATTTGTCTTATATTGATATTAATAATATAGATTAATTTGATCATTGATGGATTCCAATACTGATATACTTGTTTTATATTCTTTTGTTGTTGGATTATGTTGATGTTTAATATATTTTTTGTTTTTTTTACTTATTTTATAATATATTAATTATTTTTTATATTTTATATTATCCCGATTTGATCTTCCGGTTGAACCCCCGGTTGAACCGGTTGAACCTCTAAACCTCTCCTTTGACCGGTTTAATGTCCGGTCCGGTTTTCAGAACCATGATCGAAACACACACATAATGTTTGCCCTCTTTTGAACCCTCATCTGACCCTCACAGTAGCCACACCACATCTCACATCAGCCGCATCTCACATCTGCCCTCCTTCTTCCCTCTCAGTAGCCGCATCTCAGCCGCCGTCCACCTCGCGCGCCTCTCAGCCGCCGTCCACCTCACGTGCCTCTCAGCCGCCGTTTACCTCGCACGCCTCTCAACCTCTCACGCCTCGCCGTCAACCGTCGCCGCACAGCCACCTAGAACTCGCCTCGACCGATCTCGCCTCACAGCCGCCTCGACCTCGCCTCGCAGCCGCGGAACCTTTGAGAGAAGGAGAGAGGGAGCTGCCGCGGTTCGTTCATTCAGCCGTGGTTCCTTCATTCTTCAAGCATAGGCAACTTAACCAACCATCAGATTGTGTAAGTAAATCAGAAAAAAAAAAGACTAATGCAATTCACTAATCTCATGAGATTGTAGATGATTCATGTTTAGTTTAGTATAAGATTGAGTGTTTTGGACTACTTTTTCAGGGTGCTTCAGAATAACAACATAACTGGACCAATCCCTTCAGAGTTAAGAAAACTTCCAAAGCTTCAAACTCTTGATCTCTCTAATAATTTCTTCAGTGGGAAAATTCCACCATCTCTTGGTCACTTTAGAAGCCTTCAATACAAGTAAGCATATATGAGCTAATTAAGATTTGAAAGCTTAGTTAAGCTAAAGTTATTAATTTCAGTACCAATCTGTTTTGTGATGCAGTAAAGCTAATAAGTGTTACTAAAATTATGAAATGTATAAAAGCTTAAATAAGTGTGAGGCTCAATAATAACAGTCTTGTTGGTGAATGCCCTGAATCACTGGCTAACATGACACATCTTGCTTTTCTGTAATATTTCATTACCTTTCTATCTTTTTTCAGTATCTTGTGCTTGAATTCTGTTTATGGTCTTATAGTGTACTGATTTGGTGTCTCATTTCAATTCTAAATTTATATATATATAGTTCCAAGAAGTAAGAAAGGAATTAGAAAGATAGTGCAGTAATATCTTTATTCTTCATGATTGAAAATATGTTCCACAATTCATGTACTCGATTGTGGAACATTTGTATACCAATTTTATTTTTATTTTTTATTCAAGTTCACCACATAGATATATATATATATATATAATGTTAAAGAACAAACAAAGAAAAGAAATGTGTCAACACCTTTGTGACAGAATTGTTTGATCCTACTATTTAGTTTTGGACCCTTCATTAAAAAAAGTTTTCTTGATATATATATATATCTTTGGAGCTGAGCCATTTACTAGGTACTTGTCTATTTCTTGGGACACGTTCGGCACCACCTTTCGTAGTACATGTTGATTCTCTTGTGATGAAAAACAATGAATTATCAAAACACACGTACATATATACATATGGAAAATTACTTGCTTAATTTCCTCGTATTAATAATAAGAAATGATTGAAGGAACAGAAAATGAGACACGATATATTCGAGAAGAGATAATTTATATTTTTAGAAGGAGATTGATAAGTATAAGGCTAGCTAGCTAGATCGTACCATGAAGGAAATTAATTAACAAGATGGAACAGCTGGATCTTTGTTGTTGGTGCCTGCTTTTTTGTACGTCTTAATTATAATTAGCTTCTTGTATCATCAGTTGCATGTATACATATATACTTGAATTTGAAGATTCAAATGGTGGTGTGATTCATATTTATACTAGTGCATAAGGTGGTGGTGTAGTTGAGAATATAATAACAAAGTGTAAAGTTAGATAAGATTTATTATTATTATTATTACAATAATGCTAAGTGGACAATGAAAAACCAGCCCATACAGCCAATGAGTCTATTTTGGCTTTGGTTTTGACCCAAATAATCATTGAGATTGTAATGGGCTGAGTAATTATGGCCCAAATTATCATTTATTGACTGGTTGGGCTGGTTTTGTATTGCTCATTTAGCATCACCCTTATTATTATTGCGATATATATGCCTTTGATTGACAACTAACAATAAATAGAAAGGGGCTTTACAGGGTATGGTAATTTGTATTTGTACACAATCTATCATCGATCCTGCCCTTATTATTAATTGGTCCACTAGCCTGCTACAATAGTAATCAATAATAATCTTCTTGTAATTGAATATATATATATATACATATACACACGACGATACTAAATCATTATATTATAATATTATAATGCATGTAGAAGCAAGTTGATGCACTTTTTCACACTTATTATAATTTTTTAATCTAATCTCCATGGCCAATATTATTATAATTTTTTATATTAATATATATCAAAATTAAATTGTGTAGATGAAGCTCCACCTGAACATGTGGTGTGCTGGCTTAGCTTTTGACTGGTAGGACCATAACCACACAAAGCCATCCCTATATGAGGGCTGAGGGCTCATCCTTTCTCAAATATCAGGTAGTTCCACCTCCTATTGGGCCCCACCAATCAATTAATTCTATAACTAAATAAGAGATAATATAGTCCTTTTCTCTCTCTCTCTCTCTCTCTTTAATTTCCCTTTCTCTTTCCCATTCCATTCATATTATTGATAATCAATCTATAAAAGTCAAACAAATAATTTAGAACTTTATTCTTGTTGCCCATTTTGAGGTGAAAGCAGATTTGTTATTAGGATATATAGTGAAAATTGCATGTTAATTAAAATATTTAAAAATTATATTTGAAATAAAAACTAATAATGTTGCATTTGGATACTACTTGGAGATCTGACAAAGAGACTATTTATTTTTATATTATGTTTGGTTTATAAGACATGGACAAATTGCCTAAAATTGTTTATGTCTTCACTTGCATTTTGCAATTTTCTGTACCTCCGTATAGTTAGAACGGAGAAACAGAGATTACAGATAAAAATCGTTTTACAACATACAATGCCGCATTGAGGGCGATTCATTGAGAATACAAAATGTCCTTTTATCCTTATGACCATTGTCTTTGTCCATATAACTGAACGTGATATAAAGATTGTCATTTTTTTTCTTATTATGACCATCTTCATGTCTAACTTGTTGCTACATTGTTTTAACTTCATTCATAATTATGTTATTTCATATGGATTCATTTATTATGTATTTCAATATTTATTTTCAGAACCCTGTTGAAGCATTGAATTAATTTTAGGGCGAGGTGCAGGTTAGTACCTTTTATCCTATTGAATAATTAATGGTAATATATGTTAGGGTAGAGACTTATTATTTCTAGGATAGAGTTGTAGATTTGGAGATTGCATGTGCTGGGGGAAGGCTTAGAGTTCCTTCTCATTATTGTTTGCTGTGGAGATTGATTGTGTTTGCGGAGATTGAAGTTTATTGCATGATGTGGTGTTAAGGGGGTGTGTTTTAGAACAGTTATAGGATTGATTGAATTATTTGTGTGTTTGAACTATACTTTGATGATTGAATTTTCAATTTTGATTACACCATTGTTGGAATATCTTAATTTTAGGTGTGACTCTGGAAATTTTAATTAGTTTTGGAGTAAAATGTCATGAAGATTATTAAAATTGAACTCTTGATTTTATTAGGGTTTCCAATCAACAATCATGTCTCAAACGAACAGACTTTGGATGTATGATAGGTTGAATCCAGGTCGAGGGGGGGTTAAACCAAAATTCTACGTAGGAGTTGATGAGTTTCTAGTCTTTGCCTCTAAGTCACAACAATTTATGAATGAACGAAAAGTTAGGTGCTCATGTGTTAAGTGCTCTTGTAGAAAATATTATGATATTGAAAGTATAAGGTATCATTTGTACAAGGATGGGTTCATGGAGAATTATTATGGTTGAACTGAGCATGGTGAAGTCGCCACACATGATTTTCAACATGTTGGAGGTAGTTCAAGGGGGGTTGATGATACAAGGAATGAAAATTGGGGGCTCTGGACGATATGATGAAATGGTTAATGATGCGCTCGGTCATCAATTTAATGATAATGAAGAACCTTTTGTTGAGGCTCCTAATCCAGAGGCAGAGGGGTTCTTTTCTTTGCTAGAGGCTGCAAATGCTCCTCTTTGGGAAGGTTGTGCGCACTCAAAATTGTCTCTAGCTGTTAGAATGTTATCTATTAAGTCAGAGGCTAACCAAAGTCAGAGTTCCTTTGATCAGTGGGCCACATTGATTTGTGAGATTAGTCAAGACCCTAGCTCCGTACCTCAAGATTACTATCAGGCAAAAAAACTAGTTGCTAAACTTGGGTTGAAATCAATCAAGATTGATTGTTGTTCAAATGGATGTATGTTGTTTTATAAAGATGATGCAAACCTAAACCAAACCTAAAGGCTAGGTCCCAACAGACTCAACGTACCGAGACCGGCGAACTCATTCAGTGTCCACCCATTGATGAAGACTTGGTGTGGAATCAAACAGTCGGTGGTCCTAGTAACAAGAACCGCATATACGGGAAGGGAACTTACTATGCAAACAAATTGTCCGTCAGCTCTGAGACGGGAGGGTCTACCACTGTTGTTGATGATGATGTTCGTGAGCGAGTCCACTTGCTCAATTTAGAACTTTATGCTCAGACACAGGCACATCAAAGACAAATGGAGGCACTACAACAGCAGGTCGTGAGACTTCAAGAGGAGCGGAAGGAGAAAGAAATGAATGAAAAGGAGAAGAAGAGGCTAAAGATGGAGTTGAGGAAGGAGATGAGAAAGGGGATGTTTGAGTACATGAAGAACATCCAAGCCGGGAATTCAAATCCTATTCCTCTGATTATGAAGTACATGAGAAAGGAGATGATTAAAGTATACACTAGTAGATCCATTAACTAGGGGATTGACCCCTAAAGTCTTTCATGAGTACACTAGTCATATGTGTGTCAATGTTTTTGATATCTTGGTTTAGTGAGAGTTATTTTTTGTGTTGTATGTTTTATGATAGACACTGGATTATATATATTACATTTTTTACAAAATAAAGTTGATGATTGATATTATGTTTGCAATATTCATGTTGCAATGTCAATTTGATCTCAATAAAGTTTTAAAGTAGGAGTGTAGGGCCGAATGAAAGGAGACATGTGCGAGATCATTTTGCATGTAATTTCCATATTACTCATCCAAACTTGATCTATGTTGTTGCTATTTCAGTATAGTGATCATTGTGGTTCAGTTGCGACTCTAATGTAATGAAAGCTGGGGTAATTCTATTATATGAGATAGACTAGCTTGTTAAAGTAGTACGTTAAGGACTAATAACATTCATATATGATAGAATTAAGTGATTACTTGTTGGTTTGAAAAAATAAATGAGTAAAAATGGTCACTTTATTTCTTAGTCTTCCAGGGTTTGATGAAAACGATTGTCTAAGTATAAATAGATACTAAAAGATTTTGTCCAAAAGATATCAAAATATTTTTTTTGCAACTCTTACCCATTGGAGAATTATTCTTAAGTATGCCAAAAGACTCAACAGATTTTAGTTGAGAATGAGCACATACCACTTTCAATCAAATAGATCAAGAATCACTCATACATTAATAATTTATCATGGATCCAAATACGCTTCTGCATTCAATTATTTTTCTCGATGGATTAGACACAAATTGTCCTAAGGGTTTAAGGACTAAAATCCCTACATAACTAATTACAAGGTAAGTGTTATTTTCACCTTATACTTTTTGGTATAATAGGTATTTGATATTATTCGTCAAATGTTTTTGGGTCTTGTTTTTATGTCAAATCATGGTTAAAATAAGAGAAACTTAATGACTTGATTTATATTGACAATAATTGTTATGTGTTGTCAAAAACATGAGCAATGTCTAGGTTGTCTGGAGTGCGCTGCGGAGCGTATGCTTTTGTGCTCCTGATGTGATGCCCCTCATCGTGCTTGCTCCGATGTTCATTCCTCAATTTGGTGAGAGCGAGTGGGAGCGCCGTGTCGGTGTGTAAAAGTGGTCGGAGCGACATCAAACGATCCTGCATGGGTCCAATATTTTAGAAATACCCAGCCCAATGGAAAATACTAAATGAAACCCAAACCCTTCCAACCAAAAATTCAAAAACAAAATAACCCAACCCCTATTGCTCTGCCATTCATTCAACCTCACTCACTCATCGCCGATTCCATCCTCTGCCATCGCACTGCCGTAGCATCATAATCGCACCGCTGTCGCACCGCTGCCGATCTTTGCTTCTGCGCGCTTCTGCGATGCAGTTCTTCTGCTCGATTTGCTTCTGCACTACTTACTTCTGCTTCTTTGTGCTTCTGCAGTTATGCTCCATCTGCTTCTCTTGGCTGGTAAGCGCAAGCCTTGTATAGAGGGAATAATGTCAAGTGGAGGAGCTAATGAAGATAATAGTAGTAGGACACCTATTGAATCTGATTCTGGTACTGGGATTGTAGCTAGGAGTGGAACTGAATATTGTATTGTTATTGAAGATGGATTGTTATTGAAGATGATGAATATTGGATTGTTATCTTTAACTGCTAATGTATGAAATTCTTGATACATATTTGCTTTTTGTCAGTAATGTGAACTTTTTCTGATGTGTTCTTTTTTCTTGTGGTCAATGGCTTGGATATTCCATAGTGCAACTGCTATAGCTGAACAGAGTGAGTGTTGGCTTCAAAGACAAATGAATTATCTAAGGTATCTAGGCGCGCCAAGGCGCCCGATTTTCGCTGCCAGAAAGTATCTTAATGGTAAAGTTTAAACTTTAATGTATTCAATCAAGCTGCTCTTTTTAGTGGTGCTATTAAATTTCTGTGACTAGATGCTGAAATCAACATAGATGGAAGCTTGTAGGTTTTGGCTGTTGTAACCATGAACAGTTTTATGTCCTTTATCAGTCAAATAATATGTTGGGTAAATATAACAAACCTCACTTGAGGTTTTTCAGAACACTTAACCCCATTTGAATATCTAAAAGTAACTGTTGTTAGTTTAGTGATGCCTGTTAACCCTGGTTAACCTTAGCCTAGGTATCCCTTGTTAGTCAAGTATCGGACTGGAATTCACTATTTCACATTTTAGAGGTAGACAACTTTATATCAACAATACAGCAACCTGGCCACATCGCTTGAAGGCTGTAGGTAAGCCCCGATAAAAAGAACCATTATTGTCACACCTTGGGTTGTAACCTTATTTTAAGTGGTTGTGGATATTCTATTAGAATAAGAATATTCCATCAGTGTTAGAGTAAATGGCACGAAAATGGGTTAAGCGTTGTTTTTGAAAGCCTCGGGTGGTTTCTGATGTTTACCCTAATTGGCTTTATGCTATAAGCTGAAACACATGGATAGAGATGTAGAAGTTGAATGTATTTTTCATATACTGTATATATATCTCTTGCAAGTCATGTACATATGAATTCTTCTATGTAGATTTGTTTAATTTGATCATGCATAAACTGTGTATTTTATCAAATTACTCAGAAGTCAGAACTTATATTTTTACGGATAATTATAGTCAAATCCAGTTGTTCTATTTTTTCAATGCAGCATTGGGATTTTCCTCCCTTCATACATCATCTAATTCCTCAGTGGAACTTCACTCACAAGATGAGGAAGTGGTGATTGCTTTGGGAAGTAATGTAGGTAACAGGCTGCGTAACTTCAAGGAAGCCTTGAAATTGATGAAATCGTCAGGCATACACATCACAAGACATGCTTGTTTGTATGAGACAGCACCAGCTTACGTTACTGATCAACCTCGCTTTATCAATTCTGCAGTCAGAGCCATTACTAAACTCGGGCCACATGAATTATTGGCTGCTCTTAAAAAAATTGAGAAGGACCTAGGCCGCACAGCTGGTATAAGGTATGGTCCAAGGCCAATTGACTTAGACATTTTATTCTATGGTAAATTTAAAGTCAGATCGGATATTCTCACTATACCTCATGAAAGAATTTGGGAACGACCATTTGTTATGGCCCCTTTAATGGATTTGCTGGGATCAACTATTGACAGTGATACTGTAGCTAGTTGGCATTCTTTTTCTGGCCATTCTGGTGGACTTTCTGAGTTATGGGAAAAATTAGGCGGTGATTCCATTATTGGACAGGAAGGTATGTATAGGGTAATGCCCATTGCAAATGGCTTACTTGACTTGTCCCTGAGAACTTCTGTCATGGCCATTCTTAATTTGACTCCAGATAGTTTTAGTGATGGGGGAAACTTCCAGTCTGTGGAGTCTGCTGTATCGCAGGTTCGGTTAATGATTTCAGAGGGAGCAGATATAATTGATATTGGTGCTCAGTCTACACGACCGAAGGCATCTAGGGTCTCTGTTGAAGAAGAATTAGGTAGATTAATCCCTGTCCTAGAAGCTGTAATGTCAATGCCTGAGGTAGAGGGAAAGCTCATATCTGTCGACACTTTCTACTCTGAAGTTGCTTCAGAAGCAGTGAAGAGAGGGGCTCATCTTATAAACGACGTATCTGCTGGGCGATTAGATCCTAATATGTTCAAGGTCGTTGCAGATCTTGATGTTCCTTATGTTGCAATGCACATGAGGGGAGATCCATGTACAATGCAGAATAGTGAAAGCTTGAAATATGATGATGTTTGTATGGAGGTATCCTCTGAGTTATACTCAAGGGTTAGAGAGGCAGAACTGTCTGGAATCCCAGCCTGGAGGATCATTCTTGACCCTGGCATCGGATTCTCAAAGAAAACAGAACACAATTTGGACATCCTAATGGGACTTCCCGCTATCCGAGCTGAAATCTCCAAAAGAAGTTTGGCCATCTCTCATGCTCCTATACTTATTGGACCCTCAAGAAAGAGATTTTTAGGCGAAATTTGCTCGCGACCTGCCGCAGTTGAGAGAGATCCCGCCACTGTTGCTTCTGTCACAGCCGGTGTTCTGGGTGGAGCTAACATTGTTAGGGTCCATAATGTAAAAGATAATCTAGATGCTGTGAAGCTTTGCGATGCAATTCTAAGACGGAAAACTTCTACCATGAAACTTAGACAATGATATTGTCTTTTTACACCAATTCTGATGCCGATTTTTTGGTCATATGTAGAGCAAAGAAGCATGAAGGTAAGATAAAGGTGACACAATAATCAGCGTATCTTGTAACATTCTCAGGTTTTATTTTAGGCGCATTCTCATGTACAGGATTCATTGGTACAGTATTGATACAGGAGATATGTGGAAGCATGAGTGAGTGATAGTTGAGGATTGCTTTGGTTGTTTCTAACAACGTTAAAACTTAAAAGTAAACCCATCATTCTTTTGTTTTCTATTTTTATTTTATTTTCTGTTTTGGTCCTATGGAAATGTTTTTTTATTTATATTTTGTTCATCATATATTTGGTTATCTAACTATTAACTTATTTTTAAAATGAATTTAAATAAATTAAATTTATATATAGTATATTTAATTTAGTTATTAATTTTATAAGGTTATAAATCAAATATTGTTTATCATCATCTCATACACTGTACAACAAAATGATTCGATAAAATAATATTAAAATAAAAATAGAATATTTTTAGCTAACATTTTTGAAATTTTTAACAAAAGAAGTATTTGTAAAGAAGAATGGCACATGTATAATAAAAATGTATAACATTTATAATTAATGGATAATATTTTAGCTAGACTAAAAATACTGTATTTTTTTGGTAAGAAATAGAGTTATTTGTTTTTTTGTTAATTTATTTTGATATTTTCAAATTGTCCTTGATTGTGAGTTGTGTTACGTTTTTATCTATTATCACTCCAAGAATAAAATTATATTTTATCATTATACTGATTAATATTAAATATAAAAGTTATTAATTTAATTTATCAATTCTAAAATAAAATCAAGCAAGTTTATTGAAAGAGATCGGAACAAGCATAAAAAAGTTTTTAGCCTTAATCTTTACATGGTGATATTAAATATAATAATTAAAATGTGACCCGGATTGACGATGTGGAATTCAAGTTTCGAGTCCAAGAATCCGATGTCTTTAATTTGAGTGGTTGAGGGCCGAGAATGAAATCTACAAAGGGGCTCTGATACCTAAGTCCATAGTTATTAGACTCGATCCGGAATTCGACTCGGTCGAGGTACTGGGTCACTAAGTTAGTGGTTCGACCGGTCGATAGTTAAACTGGTCTAGTAAAAATATTTTAATCAATATATAAAATAAATTTTTTAAAATATTATTACATAATAAATATTTTTTATAAATAAATAATGCACAACATAAAACATCTCAATTATTTAAGATTATCTAAATGTCTCACATAATTTCATTGTATATCTTCATCACTTCATGTATTCATGTATTGTTATTTAATTTTTAATTTAACTTAAAAATAGATTACGTATATTATATATATATTAATTGGTCCCTTTATATCAAAGAAGCACCTTGCCTTAGTGGTCAGCAGCTCTTCATGCTGCCTCCTACCTGGTGAGTTTTGTGAAAATGATTTCCAATTTTCTCTCCTAGGTGGCTAGTCTTAACCGGTTTGACTGGTTCTTGATCGGTTCGGTTCAACAAAAATCGGCTAGTTGACTTCGAGTTTGACCAAAGTTTGATCGGTTCAATGCAGAACTGATCCAAATGCTCACTCGGACCGGACCAGCAACCGGTTCACGAGTTTTTCAGATCGAACCGGCCGGTCCTGTCCGGTTTTAACAATTATGCCTAAGTCAGTCATTACACAACGGTGATTTCAATGAGAAAATTGCGTACCTTGAGTATACTAGACTTAGACCTTTTAAACTAATAAGAACTCCTACCAACTTATCCGAGTTATGCACCAAGAATTGGATTCTGTGTACTATGGTGCACAACGGCCACGCCATAGGTTGTTGAGAGATTCCCTTTGATCTTATCCTCTTTTTCGATTAACGTTTCTACACTTCTTAACTTATGTCCAGGTTCATTGAACTTTTGCATAACTCGACTTCCAAGTCGGTCCAAATCCCTCTTCGAACCATAAGTTAGGAGGTTCCTCCCCAACACTCACCAAATTATCGATCACCTAGAATATAGGTCGGACCATATTACTATATTTTTAAGTGATTGTGTTTTAAAACATTTTCTTAAAAAAACACATGAATTTGAAATATGTATTTTTAAATTTTTTTAATCATCTATAACTCTTGATTATAAAATAAACAACATAAGATATTATAACTGATCAATTATTTTATTCATAATTTTATACATACTTTATGTATGTAATATTTATTTTTATTAAATTTTCTTATTAAACACGTTAGATTTTATAGTTGTTTATATGAATGCAAAAATTTGATTATTAAACAAATTTATTCTCTTGATCTTATAATATTTTTAAATTAACATTTCTTTTTCACTTTAGGGTTTTTACCCAAAATAATATTTTGTATTTTTCTATAAATATCATACAAAATAAAATTAAGTTAAGAAAGTAAAACATAATAAATTATAAAAAAAATTATCAATAATAATTTTAAATTATGGTTGATACTTACTGTCAATAATAAAAAATATTATCTGAAAATTAAAACATTCTAAATTATATACATATATCATTAAATAGTCTATAAATGATTAAAAAAATTACTTAACTTATTATTATAAAGTACGCAGCTATGTATATCATTGAGATATATAATTTATATATTTTTTGTATATAACTCACGTGTTGGGTCTAAGTTTAAAATTATAATAATTTGTTTGAATAAAAATATTATTTGAAAAAAATTGTTTTGAAAAACATTTAATTGCATTAAAATAAAATTAATTCATCAAATATTTTGATAAGTTTTTTAAAAAATTCATAAAATAATAATGGGTAAAATATAAATCATGATATATGTTAATTATAATATTTTATGAAATAATTTTTAGTTGTTAGTTAAGTTATTGATATCAATTAGGAGCTTTGGAATATAAAAAATAGCATTGATATTGCTATATGCACAATGAAAAAATGGTCAAAACAATCAATATAGTATACACAATATATATTACATTTGTGCACAACATATATATTGCATATTGTGCACAACATATATATTGCATATTGTGCACAACATATATTGCATGTTGTAAAGAAAGATAATATTATCACATGTGATATATGCTATGCACTATTTATTAACTGTTTTGACTAGTTGCTCATTATGCATTAAAAATTTCTATATAAAAAAAAGCCTATTTACTAGGGATTGATTATAAATAAAATGGAGTAGCAAGTGAGAATCTATACTATATATAAAGGGATTATAAAAAGTAACTATCCTTTGGGTGTCCACACTCATTTGGGTAGTTATTTTTAAAATTTTAAATTAAAAATATAAAAACCAAATAAATGTAAAAGATAATCACTTCTATTTTTATGCATATACTATTTTTTTACTTTATTTTTATAGAAAAATTATAAAAAAATAATATAACTCGAAAAAAAAAAATACAAGACAGTAGTTATATTAAAGAAAATTAAATTTATTTTTTTAATGTAACAAAAATAGCGGGGTCACGAGGTTCCATCTTCTTCCTTCCTTCTCATTCAAAAGACTAGCGACGACAGCAGCGAGTAGGTCGCAGTGCCGTTGTCCCTACACCAACCCCACTCATGCATTGTGGAACAACAAAAAACAAATGTAATGTGCACGATGGTCTTCGTCATAAAAAATCGTCGATGGTAGACATATAAAACACGCTTGTAAACAAAATTAGCTCTATGTTTTTGTTCTCCAAAAACAGATATGTGATTATTGATGAGACTGAGAAAAAAACATGTTCATTGTTTTAGTATTTTTTTGTTCCCTTGTTTTTAAAGAATCTTTATTAAAAAAATTAAATAAAGAAAATATATGGTGAGACTTTGCTGCATTGCATTACTCTTCTTCTTCAAGATGATGTCGTCTCATAGAATGCACAGCAGTTCAAGTATGATTTGGGTCTTTTCTGACTCCTAATTTTTTGTTGGTAGTTCTTTCTTTCGAGAAGCACCAAAAATGGAAATAAAAGAAAGTAAACAATAATAAAATAAGAGTATGTAATTTTAACGCCTATCAAAAGCAATCTCCAAGTGTCACCCTCTCATACTTCCACATACATATATACCTCCCGTACCAATTATGATTGGACATCAATTATTAATTTTTATTGGCGGATAGTGTAAAATAATTAAAATTATTCTCTTAAAAGTTAATTATTAAATGATTTATTATAAGAGGAAGATGAAAAAGTTAATTATTAACCAAGTGATCACTAAAAACCATTCATATAAAATTGGAAATTGAGTGAATGTGGAAGTGAGAACAAAAAATTTAGATTGTATAATAACAACAACACCAACAATAATAATAATAATAACTTTAAGGATCTTTGTTAGTAAAATTCTAATAATAATTTATACTATTATATAAAGAGAATTTTTAAAAAAGGAATAATTTTTTATATATTAGTCACTATATGTAATAATCAAACTTTTAATATTATACATTAATCCAATATTATAAATGTTGGATTAATAGTTTTAAAAAATTGAATTATTGCATATGGTGACTGATGATTAATAGATTTTATAATGTACATGTAACATTACTCTTTTCCAAAATAACTTTTTAGTATCTCAACTTATTAAGAAAGTTACTATTTTCTCATTATCTCAATCCCACTAATTATTTTTTATCTTAATTTATATAATTATTAAATTAAATTAAAAGTAAATGACAAAATAGTAGAACTAAAATTAAATAACAAAATAGTAGAACTAAAATTAAATAAAAATACAATTTTTGTGGGCATGAAGAACTAGACAAGGGACTAGTAGTAAGAATAATAATACATTGATTGTACTTAAATATCGTACAAATCATTCATAAAAAATTGAGTGAATATAGAAGTAATAACAAATTTAGATTATATAATAATAATACAGATTGTCATATTTAAAGTTAACTAATGGACAATTGGATTAAATACATCCCCACTTATATAAGTAGCGTTTGCTTTAAAGTTAGTACAATACAATACCGAAATACACATACAGAACAATACAATATTGTTCACACCTCGTACTGCGGCCCAATTTGGCGGCCCAGTTCGGAACCCCAACTACAGTCCAAAAAGACGACCCAAGTCGGGAACAACAAAGGAACCCACTTAAGGCCCAAGGTCGGACCTCGGACGCCCCCTCGAGGGATCCAGTCTAGAGCAAGGCCCAAGGATAATTGAATGGCCCAACGTGAATGGGTCATAGGTCAGACCCGGGTACGGATCTTACAATCTGACCTGAGGTGAGATGAACTCGACCACTGCTTAGGGCGGGAGCTAATCAAAAGTGGATGACGACACCGAGAATCCTGAAGCCACAACGGCACTACGAGGATCGACCCAGGGCGCCGCGAAAAGCGGAAGAAGCGTTATCCCGAGTCGATCGGAGGTGGTTACCGCGGAAGGAGTCTGTTTCCCACTCTATATAAAAGGGGGTCATTTCACTGCATAGGTAAGCTATTCAGCTAAATTTCCATATTAAGACCCGAACTGACTTAGGCATCAGAATCCTTGCAAGGAGACCCCTCCCTCTTGCTGGGAGGGGAGCATGGAGCAAAGGAGTCCACGGAGAGGAGCGGTGGCGCGTGGAGTTTAGAGACCCACAACTGTTCTAACCTAGGTGAAAGGTACGGAACAATGGCGCATCCCATCCCAAAAAATTCTATGAGACCTTTCCATCCCAAAAGTAATCCCAACGTTAAGGGTGAAGCGGTGTACGCGATCCCGACATATGAGGTCCAAAATCCTGACGTCAAGGGTGAAGCGATGTACACAATCCCGACGTACGAGGTTCAAAATCCTGACGTCAAGGTTGAAGCGATGTACGCGATCTCGACGTACGAGGTTCAAAATCACGACGTCAAGGGTGAAGCGATGTACGCGATCCCGATGTATGAGGTTCAAAATCCCGACGTCAAGGGTGAAGCGGTGTACGCGATTCCGACGTTCGAGGTCAAAAATCCCGACATCAAGGGTGAAGTAGTGTACGCGATCCCGACGTACGAGGTCCAAAATCCCGACGTCTAGGGTGAAGCGGTGTACGCGATTGCGACGTATGAGGTTCAAAATCCCGACGTCAAGTACAAAGGAAGCAACCCAGACGTGACTACACTCGGCGAGTGCATTAAGTGCAAAAGTGACGTTATAAAGTGACTCGATTGCGCATGAACCCGAGACGGCGAACTGAAAGCAACAAAATCGTAAACGACTCAATTGCAATTAAACCTGAGATGGTGACAAAGCAAAGAGATTGTAAATGACTTGATTGCAATAAAGGCCCAAGACAGCAGTAACAAGCTCGTGACTATATTTGAGAAACGACTTGATTGCAACAAAGCCCGAGAAGACCACCTGGTAAAGCAAGTAGCTCCGGTAAAAGAAAGCTTAAAATAGTTATAACAAACCGCGAGAGAGTAATGCATGGACACTTAGAAACGAAGCGCAAAATATTTCAAGTTAAGCTCATATGTTGGGTAAGACATTGAAAACATGCCAAAGAAGGGAAAAAGTAAGAAAAATGAGCTCCGGTGAATATCGAGCTAAGGTGAAAGCCGAGCTCCGGTAAATACCGAGCTCTGGCAAAAACCGAGCTCCAGTAAAAAACTGAGCTCTGGTGAATACCAAGCTCTGGTGAATTCTGAACTCAGGTAAAAACTGAGCTCCAATAAATACTGAACTACGGTAAAATCCAAGCTCTGGCCAAAAGCCAAGGTCCGGAGAATACCGAGCTCCGGTGTATGGCGAGCTCAGCTGAAAGACGAGCTCCGTTAAATACCAAGCTCCGGCAAAAGTCGAGCTCTGGTGAATACAGAGCTCCGGTGAAAGTTGAGCTCTAGCAAAAGCCGAGCTCCGGTAAAAGCCGAGTTCTAGTAAATACCGAGCTCTGGTAAATACCGAGCTCCGCTAAATGTCGAGCTCCTGTGAATTCCAAGAAAAACCGAGCTCCAGCCAATACGTAAAAACCAAGCTCTGGTGAATACACAGCTCCGGTAGATGCCGAGCTCTGGTAAATGGAAGCTCTAGTGAACCCCGAGCTCTAGTCAAATGCCAAGCTACAATGTATGTTGCGCTCCACTTAATACCAAGCTTTGGTGAAATTAAAGATGAGCTCCAGTAAATGCCCAGTTCTGGCAAAAACCGAGCTCTGGCAAATACCGAGCTCTGGTGAAAGTCGAGCTCCGGTGAATGCCGAGCTCTGATCAAGGTTGAGCTCAGGCCAATGCCAAGCTCTAGCAAATGCCGAGATCCGCTAAATACCAAGTTTCGGTAATTACCAAACTCTGGTAAATACCGAGCTCTGATAAGTATCGAGCTTCGGCCAATGGCGAGCTCCGACGAGTGCCAAGCTCCGGTAAAGCTGTAATGACACCTAGTAAAGGTGCATGTAGTGCGAAACAAATAACAAATGACCCGAAGTCGATGCAATCATCGACCGAGGTCATGCTGGCCCAGAAAAGCCAATTGTTCTCCTCAACCAATGCTTCAAAAGCATGCTCAAAGGATGAATAACAAAATGAAATACCGCTGAGAGACTCAAAAAGTCGTTCAATCATCAAGAAGTTCCTAGAGCAATAAGCTGGGGGCAACCAATCAACAATCAATGGGTCTGGGAGATAAAGTATCAAGCCACCCTACTTTGATACATATTTAAGTAGACCAGATTCACACACGGGGTAGACCTGGCCTCTCCTAAAGGGACGCCATAATTTGAAGATTCGACCCCGAGGTGTTAGGAAAAAGACGTGCTAACTAAAAAATAAGTCCTAAAAGGCTTGTTAGGGAAGTTGATGGAATCCACCTTGCGACCTGATGGATGAGGAATTACAATGCCGCTAATCTGACTCAAAGGTCGGAGCTAAGGGAGGCAACCCCGTATCCAGAGACGACTAAAAAGTCACGACTATTCAAAAGTCTTAAAGTCTACACATGGATTCGGGGACATAAAATAGAAAAGTTGAGTTATGAACAAAACCACTTCGCACTGAGACATAAGAAGACGGGATAAACGAGTTCGGTTAATTGGCATAAAGCTAGATAGACTCAACATTAACAAAACATTGATTCGAGGAACCCTAGAAAAGGCCCTCAATCATGGATGAAAGAGATGCTTTGAAACGTCTCTGGCATGGATTTTGGTGATGCCCATCAAACTCGGGGTCCTCCCGGACGATGAGAAAGTTGCCAAGATTGTAGTAAGAAGGCCATGTGTTACACCATACTAGTGCTCGTACCTAGTCCTACGACCTAGTTAGAAGGTCCAAAGGGTAATAGATCAAAATAGAGGATGGCACAATAATTGTGACCTAAACTCGGACCTCGATTGGGTGACCACATAAGGGAACCCGAATATACACTCTTCTTGTTTTAGGATCGATCTCCGATCTTAAAGGAGGGAGCGGGACCTGACGACTTGAACATGAGGCAAAGGAAAACATCTCCCTTTAGGGATGATTAGCCAGCACCATGAGCCAACATCGGACCGTTTAAGTCCTAAGATTGGCCCCAAGGTGGAGTGGACCTTGTTATTTTCTAAAGGGGGCATATAGGTTGCTAACCCAAAAATGGTCAAGAATACTGAAGTCGCAGAAAGCTGCGAACCTTAGGTAATAAGAGACCAAATTGAGTTATGGAAACCCCACCAGGGTGCAAAAGTTAAAGCAAAAATTGCTAAGTCAACTTTAAAGTTAGTTCGCAAAGAATGTGGAAAGGGCAACTTGAAGATCGAGATTATCCGATCTTGTAGCTCGGAAATCTCATGAGGGTTCGCTCAACCATACGACCTCAGAAAGGGAATTTTATGCTAACATGGACATCAAGCTCCGAGATCGAAGCTCGGAAGTCCAGAAACAAGGGTATCATGACCAAGATTGAACTTTATCGCCAACAAAACCTCGACTACTAAATCAGGGGCAACATAGTAAAGTTACAATGCTTAGTGACACACCCTCTCCAATCCTTGCCATCACATGCAAGTGACTTGGCGGATAAGAGAGGGGGAAAATTCATTTAAAGGCTCATAGCTCAAAAGAGAAAATGATATTTGGAAAACCAAACGCCTCGATTATTAAGTAAAGGGGAACACCCGACTTAAATGGTCAAGGGATGAAAGGTTGAAATACCAGGAAGCGAAGATTATCCAACATCAGAGCACGAGTAACGTCAAGTATTAGCAGTTACTCGACCTCACAGTTTAAGAAAAGAAACAATGCAAAGGAAGAAGGTTATTCGACGTTAATAAACTCAGAACCTAGTAAGAGGTTCAACATACTAATTTGGAAAGTACCTAAAAGAATGGGGAATATCCAACATCATCAAAGTTCAAAAGTGTAACATCCTAAAACTACTAGCAAAAAATACACAGATTTTTTTTGTAAAGACGAATTGAAAGAATATGCGTGGATAAAATATACGAACGATAAAATACAGGGGAATAATAAAATTTGTGATATCAAATAAGATAAAAAGGTTTGGGAACCCAATACCCCAACAATCATAGTCAACAATGACAAGAATTTAGAGGAAGAATTACAACTGAAAGGAAATGTCATAATAGGGGTCGGAAATACAAGACCCAAAAAGAAATAATGATAAATTGTAATAATAAAGTGAACACTCTCTCAGCTACTGGACGACGGGCGCGTACTTACATCCTCCTCAAGATCCTCCTTCTCGATAGACTCGAATGTCACCACTGACTCGGGCTCACTCAGATCGTCGGACTCCCCATCACAGGGAGATAATCAGGTACAACCTCATCAGGATCGATCCAAAGGAAGAAGGTATGGTTGATATGATAGAGACGAACCCGATAGCTGGAGTGTATATAACTACTGCGATATCACGAATGGGTGGTGGTGGTGGCTGGTCTATCACCTAGAAAGAGAAGGGGGATGAGAAATGATTTCTTAATGAGTCATCATACGATACCCGGGCTTGGTACCGCTTATGCCAATTCTAGCTATTCAAAGCAACGTTCTCTTTAAATGAAAACATAAGTTATTTAGAAAGATGAGACTCGTTACTTTGAATAATCAAACAATCTACTTGCCCGGACTAAGGGATCCTAGGGTTTATTCTAAGTTATCGCGTAACTAGCACCCTACGTAGGTTCTATCGAACGTCGTGTCCTTAGAATCATTCTTAGGTCGTACTAATAAGGTTTCCTAGGTCACTTCGTAAGCTTAGAGCCTCGTCATCTGCATGGAACTAGGGATTAGTCGTTTTCCACTTTCATGGGCGTACGCTTAACAAATCATCATCGGGAACACCCCGGAACATAATCACCATCAGGAACACCCCATAAAAAAAAATCATAATCATCGGGAACACCCTGGAATATAAGTAACCCTCATAGCTTCCAATCAGAGGTAGGACTACATGTCCCATGCATGAAAACCACATCTCACCACATGGGCCACCCCATCTCGCGAGTATGAGCAGTGCACCACAGTTTGACATTTCGAACGACTGAATCTAGGCTAATCGAAAGTTCCACTTGACGGCTATGTTCAAACAAGAACTTCTATTCTCCTCATTTCAACCCCGTATCTCCATACTCCATCTCTAAACGCATCACGTAAGTAATGCCAACACATATACATTTCATATAATTTCTCAATCAAGAATCATCACATCATATCATCATTGATCATCATTCATCTCATCACAACTATTCAACATCATTCATACATTCTCAATATTCTGAGTCCAATCAATCAATCACATCAACCATACATGATGAAACTTAATGAACTCTCTCCACTTACTCCTTACATGTCTTATGAAATATTTTCAACTTAAGATCCTTCCTAGAGTCTTATGGAATAATATTATCATTATCATAATTAAATAATTATTATTAAATAATTATTTATTTTTATAAAATATTTATTTATTTTCATAAAATATTTATTTATTTCTTTTCTAATTATCTTCTATTATCTTTATATTATTAAACTAGTTATTAGGAAATTGTTGTTACTTTGATAAAATAAGTCTTATTCAAATGAAGTATCCTTATAATTAAACTTCATATTTTAAATTATTTAAAAAGGTTCTCACTTTATTATTTTATTTTCTTTTACTTTTCTATTATCAAAGAATTCACCTAATATTATTCTTTTATGCAAATCATAATTCTTTTATACATAAATATAAATTCTAACAATCTTATAATTACTTTAAAATATTTTTAATACAATGATTTTATTTTAATCCATTCAGCCAAGTTAAAATAAATTAGGGAAAATTACCTAAAAATTCCTATATTATTTACTACTCATTTTAAACTAGTTTTACTATCAAAAAACAAGTTTTAAATCATTTCTAGGTTGATTTTTAATTCTGGACAGAATGTAAAGAAGTCATAAATAATACTTTTTTAATCATATAAAAAGTTCCTAAATATTTTAAACACATTTTGTTATATTAAAATACTTCCTAATGATTATTTTCACAAAAACTATGCACTTTTAAAGCTTTTCTTGTCAAATAAACATCAAAATAATTATAAATCTGAAACTTTCTTTTTATCTCATCAAAAACCATTTATTCATCTAAATATCACTATTTTATAAATATTTATTCCATAAAACAATTTTTATTTTACACCATAGATAAGATTTGCTACAACACTTTTTAAGACACTTTTCTTGATGCTAAGAGAAACAATATTACAACACTTTTATACTTCAAAATCTCTTTTTTATCTTTGATATTAGAGTGTGAATATTATCTTAAATATTTATCATTATAAACCTTCATAAACCATCTCTTTTTATCTCATAACTTTAGAGTCTTATGAACTTGAGCACACTTTATACATTATTAACAATGAAACTTCACCAACTCATTTTCTTCCCTCTATGGTTGTGGGTATAGCATCATTGATGCACCAAAATATGTATTTATTTATCATATCATTTCCATGCAACACATATTCACACACAACTCAAGATTCAATCTTTCCAATTCCATAATGCATAACCAACACAAACACACTTTTTAATCAGTGAACTTTTTAGAAAATACCAAGAACACTTCAAAAACATTATTTTGAGTCAAATAAATTTTTTTCACCGAATATTTTCATTCAAAAATATTTTGCTCAAGAAATGAACTTTAGGGAAGATGACTCACTTAAAGAGAGGTGCTAAGTTGATGACTTTATGGATGAGGTTGTGAGAGCTTGCTCCAAGCTCGTTATGGCTGAGATGTAGGTCTAGGATGCATAGAATTTCTTTGCTCAAAGTGTTGATGTAGGCTCTTTAGTGTTGATGAAGATTGAGTGACAAAAATGAAAGCTTTTGAAAACAAAGCGATGGAGGTCAATAGTGAGGGTGTGGCCGAGGGTTTTTGGGGGTTTGCGGGAGTAAGATTGATGTAAATCCTCTTTTGGTTTTGATAATAACAAAACTAATGTAACAATAGGTTCAGAAGCTATACTTTAATATTGCAATTGTATATAAGCTTCTTGTTGTTCAGAAAGTGTGTTTGTATGTAATAGTTAGGAAACTTTGTAAATAGCTTCAATAAAAGTTGTAAAAGCTATATTCTATTTTCCTAGTAAATGTATTAGGTAATTTGAATTTGTAATTCATTTAGAACTATTAGAAACATCCAAACTTGGTTCAGAAATAGAGATGCATATTCAGAAGGCTGCATCATAAAGCGAATTCTGAAGGAGTTCAGAATTGCTGATTCAGAAAGTGCAAGGAAGATGTTCAGAAAATGAAGTGTTTAGAAAGTGAACACATATTAAGTTCAGAATCGTGCTTTATGATTCAGAACTGATTCAACATTATTATTACTTTGTTTATTTTGAAAAGATCACATGATAAATTGTTAAAGTGTATTTTTGGATAAAGTTAGTTATTCTAGTTGTAATTACAGCTGGAAACTTATCATTTCCATCTCTTTAAATAAAGATGCTCTTGTATATTTTGCAAGAGATCGATCATTCATTCACTCATAGTTTGTAAAAAAATCTTGAGTTGAGAGAAAATAAATATTTCAGAGAGAAATAGAAGAAAAGAAAAGAAAAAGAAAGATTCAAACTCAAGAAAAGAGAAAAAGTGCTAATATGAAAAGAGTTTGAGAGATGATTCATTTCTGATGTAATTTCAGAAATTTGTAAGACAATATCAATCAATCACTTGAAGAAATTTCAGATTCAGATTGCTGAAATGTCCTTGGTTGACATCGAGGCAGGAGAAATCTTTGGAAATGTGGAGTTTTCCAAAGTGAAAATCTTCTTGGAGGGGACATCCAAGAAGTGAAAATCTTCAGAAAGGTGGAGTTTTCTGGAGTGGAAATCTACGAGAAGGGACATTCTTGTAGTGGAAGAAACCTAGGAAGGTTTACAAAGTATATCTGGATTGTAATATGAATTGTACAATTTCTGAAATAGTGGAACTCAGCCTAAGGGGTTGAAGAACTGGATGTAGGCATTATTGGCCGAACTAGTATAAAAGTTGTGGTTTTGTTTTCTCACCTTCATCCTTTTATTGCTTATATGATTTGTTAATTTTTGTCAATATTGCATTGAATTGAATTAATCAAAATCAGTGTTAAAAAAGGAAAGGTAAAAACAGAGTGTGTTTTGAATTTTAAAGATTCTTGTGAAAATTAATCTTTTGTGATAAAGATTGATTGTATTTGATTCTATGAGTATTGATTAACTTGTTCACGTTGAAAAAGATTGAAAGAAAGCTATTTTGATTGTTTCTTGAAAGGTTTTAGAAAATCTGTGTTGAAACATTCTGATTGATAGGTTCTGAAAGATTATATTCTGAAACATTGTTTGTTCAATTTCTGATGAAGTGATATCTTATATTTTGTATTTGACATCATCAAAATATATAAGTGTCATTTTTGCATTCAGAAGCCTACAACTTCAAAAGCATGTGGGATCAGAAAGTGAATTCAGAAACAGAAACAGAAACAGATTCTGAAGTTGAATCTGAAGTAATTTCTGAAGAAATTTCTGATAAGCACATTATGAAATAACTTTGTTTTAGTGTTCAGAAAGTTTGTGATAAAAATACATTTTTTTATGCTTTGTGATTAAGTGTTTGTGATTCTTTAATCCGCTGCAAAATATTAGTATTTGAGATTATTAATTTCTGATACATATTCTGATATCACAAATTGCTTGTCATAATTGTTTTGAAATTAATTTTTCAACAAGTTCAAAAGACTTGATTGATTTTATAATTTCAGAAAGTATCTTTGCATCAAGAATTGAAAATTGGAAGAAATTTGACACAATCAATTCATCCCCCCTCTTGGGTTGTGTTCTTGATAGTTGAGAAATCATATTCTGCACCACCACCAACACTTGGTATTCAGAGCCTTGGTTTTCTTAAATTTGAGCCTTGGTTTTGTCATTCTTACCAACACTTAGTATCCAGAGTCTTGGTCTGCTGAAAATAATTCTGCAAAAGGAATTGAGAAGATTCAAAGGAAGAGATGACTTCTCAAGCAAACTTTCAAATTTCAGAAGGTCAATCAATCAATAGACCACCTCTATTAAATGGAACTGCCTATGCATATTGGAGAGACAAGATGCAACTATTCATAGAATACAACAGCTTGGAACTTTGGGAAAGAATTATCAATGGACATCAATTTCCTCAAAGCACAAGAACTCTTGAAGATGGTTCTGTAGAAATCAATCCAATTCCAAGAAAAGAATGGACAAGAGAACACAAAGAAATGATCCAACTCAACTCTAAGGCTAAGTATCTTTTAATCTGCTCTCTTACTAAATCTGAATATGATAAGATTATAAGTTGTGAATCTGCCAAAGAAATTTGAGATAAACTTTCTTTACTACATGATGGAACAGATGAAGTTAAAGAAACTAGAATTGACATGCTTAAATCTAAATATTAAAAGTTTAGTATGGAAGAAAATGAAAGTATTGATAGTATGATAACTAGATTCTTAGGAATTATTAATCAACTTAAGGATCTTGGTCATGTTATGCAAAATGCTGAGTTTGTTATAAAAGTTTTAAGAAGCTTGGCTTCAAAGTGGTTACCTAAAGTCACTGCTATAATTAAGGCAAATGACTTAAAAACATTGAAATTTGATGCATTAATTGGTTTTTTAAAATTACATGAAATTGAATTGCAAAATCTTGCTAGCACTAACAATTTCAGGGACAATATGGCATTAAAAGTCTCCAAGAGGAGAAATAAAAAGAAAGCATTGATTTCAAAAGAAGATTTTGATGAAGATTTTGAAGAAGTAAGTTCAGAAAGTGATGCTTCAGAAATCAATGAAGTGCAAATGACCCTTTTCATTAAGAATTTCAGAAAGGGAAAAGGCAATAGGAAAAATACAAATAACTTCAGAAAGGACAAGGAAAAATCTGAACAAGTCACTTGTTACAACTGTAATGAGAAAGAACACATCAAACCCGAATGTCCGAAGTTGAAGGAGATCACATCAAAGAGCAAAATAAAAAAGAAAGCTTATAAAGCTACACTCAATGATGATGATGATTCTAAAGAAGAAGTGGAAAACACGTGCTTCATGGCAAATTATTTTTCGGATTCTGAAACTTCATAAGAAGAAGAAGATCATGAGGTATCTTTTACTGATCTAAGTGTTAAACATGATGATCTTTTATTTCAATCAAAGATACTTGCTTATAGTCTTGAAAAACTTCAAAAGGTGCATAAGAAAGTTTTATGTAAGTTTTCTGAAGTTAATAAAGATTTAGAATTTCAAAAAAGAAGTCAGTACTAAGCTCAGAAACTTGAATTCTGAACTTAGCATTGAACTCGAGAAGTTCAGAAACCCTAGCTCAGAATCAATTTTTGATTTTTCTGATATTGATTTAGATTTTGAAAATCTCAGAAAAATAAATTTTGATCTTGAGAAAAAGTTAGAAACGTTCAAGAATATTAATAATGATCTTTTAAATGAAAAACATATTTTAGAAAATGATATTAGCATACTTAAAGCTTCTAAAGCTAAATCAGAATCTGTTATAATTTCTGATCCTTCATGTTCAAAAATTAAATCAGTTTCTGATAATGGCTCAGCCTATTTTCAAAATGAGTTACTCACCCATTCCATTTCCTCGTATCAGCAGCCGATTTTCTGCATTTTTGCACTTTGATCCCTGATCCTTCAACTCTTGATATTTGCACTTCGACCCCTGCCGACACTTCACCCTTCAGAAACCCTTCCCCCTCATTATTAGTCAGAAAACTCTTCATCTCTCTCTCTCAACTCACCTAAACTTTCTCTCAAACTCATACACACACACACACACACTTTGACTCACAAGACCAACCTCAAACACTCATCAAATCCGAAAACAAACTACATATTCTTAACCTCCTCATCATCCTCTTCATTTTGAACCGATTGGATTCTCCATACACTCACTTTCACCATCATCCTATTTTCTTGGAGCTTTTGTTGTTAGAGTTAGTAAGAGCAATAAAGGATCTAAGCTTTTTTTGGAGGTCTACAAGAGATAGGGGTTTAGTTTAAGTTTTATTTACGTGTATATATGTGTATCATGCTGAGAAATCGTGTTAAAATACATATTTGTATGATATAAATGTTGTTCTGGTTGCTGAGTTCTGTTGCAGGGACGACATGGTCACTAGCACACGTGAGCCACCGTGGACGGCCGCTAGCGGCTGCCGGTTGCTAGCGGCCAGTTCGTAGAATTTCCAAATTTTTATGATTTTCATGATTTCTGATGAATTTACCCTTGATTTTGATGAAATGATGTTATACTGAAATAGTGGTGAATTTAGCTCTGTTGATATGCAATTGTAAGTTTATAATGGAGAATTTTGTGATGAATGAATGACTACGTGCTTATAAAATTGTGAATTAAAGAAGATGAGCTTTATGTTGATTATTTGAATGTGTTGTCATTAAATTGTTGTTGATGAGTTGATAGAAATGTTGATTTCTAGAAATACAATGATATGTGATGATGAATTTGATATTATATGATTTGATGATGTTGTGGCTATGTCTGAGTTATGCAAGGAGGTGAGATAAGCCTTTCAGGTCATGGTGAGACGAGAAAAGTCTACCATGTCCATAGATGTGAAGTTTACTAGCGAGATAAGCTAGATGAGAAGTTTACTAGCGAGATATGCTAGAAGGAAGAGCTGCTAGTGAGTTAAGCTAGCTATGACTAGGCGAGTCAACCCAGTCAAGTGTCGACCAAGCGAGAAAAGCTAGTCGAGTTATGAGCATAGAATTAGTCACTTTTGTAAGCTCCAGAATCCTTCTGAGAGAAATTGAAGTATTTCTCTTGGAGGTTTAAAAAGTTTTAATGATAACAAAGTAAGCCATAAGTATAAAATTTTACTTAAGGGATTACTAATATGTGTGCTAAGTGTCTTAGAAAGCTTAAAATTTTGCAACTCCATGAGTAAGATCAAGACAAACAACGAGTAACCTTATGGATTAAAAGATGAAATCAAGTGTTAAAGACATCAGAAAGGGTGACTAACAAACGCAAAATGTGAAAGTGTGGTTATGAGAGAAGAACACTGTCGCCTCAGAAAGGTCTCAGAAGACCTTGCGACTGATGATTCTCAGAAGGGTCTTCCCTCAGAAGGTTTGCCTCAGAAGGTTTGCCTCAGAAGTCCGTACAACACTCAGAAAGTTGGACTCAGAAGCAACCAAGTATCAAGACTCAATGGATTCTGCATTCAATCTCAGAACGCTCATTACAACAAGCCAAGGAAGTGGGAACACGTGCACTGTACAAGTCTGAAAAGTTCCTCATTTCGCGCTGACTGTAGCAGGGAGCCGTTCTGAGATAGACACAGCCACATCAGCAAAGTGAAAGCTTCTATTTTCGCGGCTCTTTAATGCCTATATATGAGTTCAATTGCAGAGCTTTGCGACGAAATTCTTGCGCAAAAACTCTTGATTAAACGTGTCAAAACTCTGCTGAATTGAAAATCATTTGCGAAAACAAAGAACTTTCTCAGAAAGACAATTTTTACTAAATTGTTATTCTAACTTTGCTAAAATCTTCTAGTTCTGAATTGGTGTAAATTCTTACATTTGTAAGTTAACTCTAGAAGTCTACTAAGGGTCAAATTAAGTTTGTAACTTAATCTTAGTAGTTATTTTCGAAGCAAAAACAATTTCTAAAAACGCTAAGTCCTTCCTTGTTTGAAGGCAGTTTTAAGGCCTCGATTGTTTGAGGCAAAGTGCAAGTCCTTAAGTGTTTAAGGCAAGCAAAGTCCTCGGCTGTGAGGCAAGTTTAAGTCCTTAATTAAGTTAAGGCAAGGAAAGTCCTCTAGTATTGGAGGCAAGGAAAATCCACTTCGAATTGTGAAGAGGTGAAAGTACCCTTTACGTGGTAAAGGCAGAGCTGTCTGAGAAGGCACGATAAGAAGAATATCTAAAGGAACTCTCAACTGAAGGTTGAGGACTTGAGTAGGTTAGTTAGAACTGAACCAGTATAAAAATTCTCGTGTGTTAAGCTTTTCTCCCTTAAACTCTTACTTTCATTTACCTTCGAGAAAAATTAACAAACACGTTTTAACATGTACTTGAATCGCTAAAACTTACTAAGTTAAATCTTAGAAAGTGTTTAAGAAACATTAAACTCAAAACCTGTTCTTAAATTTCTCAGAAGAGAATCTTTCTCAGAAAGTTAAAGTTCTCAGAACATTAACCTTCTCAGAAAGCTTATTCCGCTGCTAACTCTCAAAATCTCCTTCTGAGTAAAACAGCTTTCTAAGAAAAGTTTTTAAGAAGTAATTTTTAAAAACAAGCACGATTCAACCCCCCTTCTCGTGCACAAATACACCTTCAACCTTGAGACAACTTATGTATGATATATGGAATGTTTAGGAGCACTTAGTACACCAAACAATGAGATTTATGTGTATGCATAATTTAAAAAGAATTAAGCAAGACGCACGTAGATTAAGGTTGCTTCAGGATATATCTGTTTTCAACTAATAAATGAAATAAATATTTAGCATGCTAAACTTATTTTCATAATAATAAACCCGAAGTGACTGCCTCTACTGAGTTAACTTCCTAGTTACTCACCCATTCAATTTCCCATTTCCATAGAGGAACCAGAGGATCAGGATGCTGGGGTCCCAGGAGGACCCAACAGAGAACACTAGGAGTGCTTAGCAGTTTTATCTTTTATTGTACCCGGACTGATTTATATTGTTTGCTTTATGTTGTATATTTTGAGTCCGGATCCATGTAGCTGGCTGTACGCATACCTTATTATTATGGATACGTACCTATGATACTACTTATGTCTTGTATGTGATGTGATATATGCGGGATTTATGACATGTAATATTATTATCCATCGATATATTATTCCTTCATATTATGTATTTACGGCGCTAAGAAGAAGAAGAAGAAATTTGATGTAATTTGGTTATTTAAAAAAGCTATGAAGGACTAATCCGATACAAAAGATGTAATGTGAAGGACTAAAGTGAAACAAATTTGCAATGTGAATGATTAAAGTGGTGATTAACTCTTCTAGAAATAGAGATTCAATTACTAGATTTTAGAAGTTCACAACACAATTAGCTATGTTTGTACACATAGTAAACATTAAGAAATGATTAGGAAGAATAAAAGAAATAAGAAAAAAATTTTAGAAAATATAAAAGAAATTGAGGCGAATGTTGAAAGAATTGAAACAGAAATAAAAGCTGCAAAAATTTAAATCCAGGCGAATTAAAAGAAACAGTTGTAACATTAATCGGATATGTCATACATATCAAAAAACGTTGGAATAATTACCATATTCTATTAAAACAAATAGATCAAAAGATAAAAGAAATTGAAGTAAGAGCAATATAAATGAGTTATGGAATTATTCACATATTAAGAAATATATTTAACTGTTATAAGTAATCAACTTCAGTAGTTGATAGGGATGGCAACGGGCAGGGCAGGGGCGGAGGGCAGGGGCGGGGAGTATAGCCCCCGTCCCCATCCATGAGCCCTAAAAAAATCTCCATCCTCGTCTGCGTTACCCATCTCGGGGAGAAATTTGTCCCCATTTCCGCTTCCCACAGGGATCGGGGATCCCCACATGGCTCTGAACGGGTAATTGAAAAAAAATAAAGACGATTTTTATAGTAAATAAAAAATAAAAAATTTAAAAAAATTAATACAATAATTTAGCATTGATTCTAAAGACGTTTTTAAATAAGTCCTTACAAAATAAAAAACAGTAAAATAAGTCACAAAAAAATAAAATAAGTCTTAGACAACAAAATATAAGTCATAAAAATAGCAAAAAAATTCTTTGAGAGTGGTTGGGTATATGTGTTATAGTTTGAGAAATGTGAATTGAGAGAATGAGGAAGGGATGTCGAGGGATGATTTGTCTAATACGTTAAGTTATTTTAAGATTTCTCAATTATACAAAAGTGAACTTATATATATACAAGTGAAAATATAAATTTACCCTCGGGACGGGGAGCATAGTCCCCGTCCCCGAACTTCCCTTTGGGGAGATTTTCCTCCCCGTCCCCATCCCCGCGGGGAAAAAATTTCCAATCTCAGGGCCTTGAATCTGGGGTTCCCCGCAGGGATCCCCACCTCCCCATCCCCATTGTCATCCCTAATAGTTGATCCCATAATATTTTTTTTTCATAGGAAAAGACCTTAACATGCTTTCATCCCCTGATATTAGAGAAATATTAAAAAAAATTCAATTAGCATAATTATATAATGACACCGAAAATCTTAGAATAAGCTTAGGAAAATTAAGGTTAATGAAACAAAAAACCTTAAATAAGTTAGATATAAAAATTAATCGATTTTTGCAAAATATAATAGATGCACCAGAACTTTAAAGTTTAAGAACACAATATCAAGAATTCCTTGAAAAAATTAATTGATAAATATATAGTAAAAATTAAAAGAACGATAAAGATTTTTGGTTAAAAGAAACCAAATCAAATAATTTTTGCAGAAAATCTAATAGCAAAACGAATAATGCTTAAAAACTTAAAATAAAAAACATTTTCTAATAATATTTTAAAAAAATTATAGACGATAAATACACATATCAATTTCTATATATATATATATATATATATATATATATATATATATATATATATATATATATATATATATAAAAGAAACGTAACCCAAAAATTCAAGAGAAAATATTATTCGACTGAACTGTACATTGGTATATATATATTGAAGAATTAGACAACGAAATAACGAAATAACCATCAAATAAATGATATATATATTAAAGAATGCAAAAATTATATTAGTACAACACATAATACATACAACATATGTACAACATAAAATGCACGCCACTTACACGAAAATTGTGGAATTTCCACTTACATGCTCACTTCTTTCTCCATCTCTCTTTTCTATTCATCTTTCTCTCTATTTTTTCTTTCTATTCTTCTTCCTTCTTTCTTCATGTAATTTTATTATTTTTCCACTTTCACTCAAACACTTTTTTATTACATCAAACTCTATTTATTCTTCTTCATTATTATAAAATCAATAACATTTTCCCATTTTAGCATCAATCTAATTTTTTTTTAGTCTATAATGAAAGAAAATTCATATATTTTTTTTCTTCCACAAATTCATTATATCTATGAGTTTATAAAGAAACAATAATATTCATAGGTGAAAATAATTGTTTCTAAAATGAACACATATTTGTTCATCAAATGAACACATTGTATAATATTAAATGAACACATACATACATAATTACAAAACGCATTCCTTACACAAGTTTGTTTGTTTTTGTTCAGATTCACAATATGAAGTGAACACATATTTATACTGTAACTAAACAATAATACAATACTAAATGAACACATACATATACATTAATTGAACGCATATCATACAAACTAAAGTGAACACATGCTCATATTGTAACTGAACACATAATACAATATAAAGTGAACACATGCATATACTCTAACTGAATACATAATACAATGCAAAAATAATAAAATTAATGAGTTTGAGATATTTTTATAAATAAATGTGTTTACTTTCCATACTTAAAATGTATTCATTATAATGAATAAATGAGTACAATTCTGATAATCAAATGTGTTCATTTGCTATTGAAATATGTGTTCATTTTATGTGTTGAAATGTGTTCGCTTACGCGCGTACTGTACACGCGCGCGTTCGTGAGAGTGGGTATACGAAACGCGCGTTTTTCAATCTTGTTACTTGATTTCCGCATTGTACGTTGTTTTATACGTTGTATGTATTTTGTGTTGTTCACCAAGACTCTAAAGAATGTAATTACTTATACAAATTTATTGTGCAATTAAAGCAGATATATTTTATTTGTTGTGTAATTTCTGTTTAAAAAAGGAAATTATCTATTTACCTAAAAAGGAAACAATCTCGTCAAATCATCCTAATAGTTTATATCCTCACGTAATATAATTGCTAAATTAACGTGAAATACGCATACTAAAAACAAAAACTATAAAATTATTAAAATAAATAAATAGAGATAATAATTATCTCTATTTCTCTTTTTTTTCTACCTCTAGATCTTTCATATTATATTTTTACTATTTATTTTATTTTTTATCCATATTTAAAGAAAAATTCAAATAAAAAAATATAACTCAACAAAAAATAAAAATAAAAAATACGGTTGGAAAGTATTACACTACCTATTTGAAAGAAATACACATCATATCTAGTGAAATACATGTACTATATATAAGGGATTACACATATCAATTATGAAAAAAATACATATACCATATCTAGTGAAATACACATACTATATATAAGGGATTACATATATCATATATAATAAAATACACATACAATATACAATGAAATATACATGCTGATAAGTACACACAGTTTTGCTTTCATGTAATGAAGACAATTTTGCAAACACGTACGTCAGCCATAAAAAAAGATTGTAACTTGCCAAATTATGATTTGATATAATTTTGTGGATTTTATAATTTAATTGTATAATATCTCATCATTAATAATAAAATCTTCAATAATTAGGATTAAATCTATTCCTTTTAATACATACTCTTACATCATAAATATATAAGTTTATTTTGGAATATTTTTTAGTTACATTAATTTCTTTGGTTGATTTTGATTGATGATTAATTTGACGTTTGATGAGATTTTGCGAAAAAAGTGTACTGATTGTTGTGAAACTAATAACAATAACAAAGAGAAATAGAGGAGAAGAGAGAACAATATTATTAATAGTCTCCAAAGTGTGTTCTTTCATTAGGATTCATAGCACTATTTATAGTCAAACTAAGGAAGAGATAAGATCAAATCAAATCTTAATAAGGAAGAGATAAGATCAAATCAAATCTTATCCAGTCTTATCTAAATCTGTTAAAGATACAGATATTCACAATATTATCTCATAACACTCCCCATTGAATGTCTTTTGCTGGAATATGCCTCGTTAAAACCTTACTAAGAAAAAACTCATTGGAAAAAAATATTAGTGAAGGAAAAAGAGTACAATATCCTCATAATGTAAGACTTTTGATTGGCCTCATTAAAATCCTTGTAAAGGAAAAACCCTATAGGATAAAAACCTTAATTATGGAAAAATAGTACAATATTTTCTCCCCCTCTTAAAGACATTATTTGATATACTTCTACCTTCAAGAAATTAGTACACAAGATTGAGATGTGTCGGTAGAAGAATATCAAATAAATTGGGGAGGAACTATGCCTTGTTAATACATTTATAACAAATGTTATATCTAGTTGTGTATAATTAGCAAGGTTTATGAGTGCTCCAATCACACTAATATATGGTACTTCAGGACCAAGTAGACTTCTCCATTTTCTTGAGTTAGGGATGGATCTCTTTTTACATTCAGAGATTTTACCACCATTGGGGTACTTAATGGATGTAGTTTATCCATATAAAATCTCTTCAAGATTTTCTCAATGTAAGTTGATTGGCGAACTGAAATTTCATTAGTCAAATGCTCGATCTGTAGGCCGAGGCAAGTCTTTCAAAGATCTCTCATCTCAAATTCATCTTTTTAATCTTTTATGACTATAGGAATCTCTTCAAGAGTTCCAATGATATTCAAGTCATCAACATACACAAATATGATGAATCCATTTACACATGGGCAAATAATATCATCCTGAAATCTCTTCTCAATCAAATACTCACTAAAACGGTTGTACCGTATGTGCCCAGATTGCTTTAGACCATAAATAGATCTTCACAGCTTGATTGAATAAATTTTACAGAAATGTTCGTTAGACAATGTTGATATCTTTAATCATTCAGGGACTTTCATATAAACATCATTGTCTAATGAACCATATAGATATGCTCCCCCTAATGCATATTTAGCCAATTACAGGGGATATATTTCACCATTATCTCTATCAGGTCTTTTGTGAAAAACCTTGTGCTCCAAATTGAGCTTAATAGTGTATAAATTCATTTTTCTCATTTTTGCTTTTGCAAACATACCCGTCTGTATCCCATGGGTTTCACACCTTCTAGGTGTTTGGACTACAACTCCAATCAACAAATGAGTCAAGTCTTAGCCTACATGGCTTATTTTTAATTTGGTCAATCATTTATATATCGATATATTTGTTGATGATTCTTGACTCAATATCCTCATTTTCTTGCATAAGTGTAGCGCTACACTATTTGCAAATATATTGTCGCGACAACAATTACTTGTCGGTTCCATAGATTCTTGTGTAGACATAGTTTATTGAGATCTCATCATTTTCAATATCTTGACAATTTTCAGGTACCTGAACGTATTCTAGCGTTTCAATCATGTCAAATTTTGGACCACAATATGTGTCATTTAGCATGTCTCTATCCTCTTCAACAGGAAGAGTATCATTTGCCTCCATAACAATATTTTTGTCTATTTGCCCCTTATTTCGAAAATTTTCATTTTTGAACCGACTAACATGTCACGCTTCGGCATGTAATCTATTCACTAGTCAATTGCCTAACAATGGGCATCAATTTCAAATAAAGGTATCTCATTCAGCTGGTATATATATTTTACTCATTCTATTTCATCATAAAAATGCATCTCACAATGCATTTGTCACAACGTCCCCGAGGGGTGCCGTGACTAAAAAAATGGAGAAAAATGGAGTCGCCACCAAGTTTAATTATGGAAAAATTAGAAAACCTTTATTTTGTTGAAAACTGGTCTTTTTAGAGATAAGGTTCGGGAGTCGAATTATGATTAGGGAAGGGTGAGAATTTAATCTCACTGCACCCCTAATACATCTGTATGAATACGGTTACCCTAGAGCAAATTATGCAAATTTATATTTATAATTTAACAACATTTAATTTCCCCTTTAAATCGAAATAAATGAAACTAAACACATAAAGAAGGGACAAAATGATTTAAAATTTAATTTTTGGTTGACAGGTTGTAGCCTGTGCCGACGTATCCTCTGGTGCAATGAGGAACTCAAACCCACGTCGTTCTTGTAGAAAATGTTTGTGTGTTTTGTGTTTTTTTAGAAAATGTTGGATCCAGGGCGAGTTATGAGTCGCACAAGTACCCTCACAAATCTATTATTTCGAGGATGATTATCTCATACAACGAAATAACAAATTGTAAAAAAAGATTTGTGAATTTTGTTTTGATTTTGATTAAAGAGAAAGGAATAAAAAAAGTTTGCTTTTGAAAATGAAATAGATTGTTATTTTAAAAGGACCTTTAGGGTACAGGGCGATGTGACTTGTACAAGTACCCCACAATTTATATCTCGAGGATGATTTTCTCATACAACGAAATAATAAATTGTAGAAAGGGATTTTGAATATTTTGATTGAAAAGAATAATAAACAGAGAAAGCACAAGTACCCCACAATTTATATCCCGAGGATGATTATCTCATACAACGAAATAATAAATTGTAGAAAGGGATTTTGAATGTTTTGATTAAAAAGAATAATAAACAAAGAAAGCACAAGTACCCCACAATTTATATCCCGAGAATGATTATCTCATACAACAAAATAATAAATTGTAGAAAGGGATTTTGAATGTTTTGATTAAAAAGAATAATAAGCAGAGAAAGCACAAGTACCCCACAATTTATATCCCGAGGATGATTATCTCATACAACGAAATAATAAATTGTAGAAAGGGATTTTAAATGTTTTGATTAAAAAGAAAAAAAAATTGTTTTTGAAAAGGAAATAATCTATTTGATAATATTAGGAAAAAAAAATAGGGTGCAGGGAGATGCGACTCGCACAAGTACCCCACAATTTATTATTTCGAGGATGATTATCTCATACAACGAAATGCTAAATTGTAAAAAAGGAATTTTTGTAAATTATTTGATTAAAAAGAGAGTAAATGAATATATGTTTTTTTTTTAAAAAACAAATAAAAAAGGAAAAGCCAAAGAGAGATCAACAAAAACAAAAAGAATCCAAACAAAATAAAAATAGGGAGAGAGGCCCAACCTCCCTCATAACCCTAATTCTCTATATTGAGAAAGAAGGGAAGAGAGGAGGCAGGCAGAACCGCCGCCGCGGTTGCAGGTTCGATCGAGAGAGAGAGCGCGGGAACTGCAGGACCGGCGAGGAGGGGAGAGTACGCGGCGCAACCGATCCCGCGGCCATGGAGAGAGGACGAAGGCGAGCGGCAAGAGGGAGAAAGAGAGAGAGGGCGTCGCCGATCTCGCAGCCACGGAGGGAGACACGACTTTTGTGGCAGCCGAGACTTTCGCGACGGTGAGGCGCCGCGAACGAAGAGGAGTAGACAGGAGCGCGTCCGGGGGCGCCACCGAGGAAGAGGTGCTGCCATCAGAGGAGGGTGTCGTTGTTAGGAGAACCACCGCGGAGGAGAGAGGAAGACCGAGGAGAGGGAGACGCCATGCTTGGAGCTGCTGCCGGTACTTCTGTGGCTTCTAGTGGCGACGACTGTGACCGGAGAAGGACGAGGAAAGGCGTGCGGCTCTCTACGCTGCTGCTGCTACGGCCGCGAGGCGCCGATGGTGGCAGATGCTCCCTTGCTCTGTTGTTGGCGTTCTTGCTGGTTCTCCGCTGCTGTGTTGTTGCTGTTGAGTTGTTGTTCCGCCTCCCACCACCGCTGCTACTAGCCTTCGGAGGCACCTGTCATTGTTTAGTGGTGGATGGGTTCGAGGATGGAGGAGCGGATGCTGCCTGGCTCCGCCGCCGTTGCTGCTAATGGTCGCCGGCGATGATGGTGGTGGTGGTTGTCAGACCAAGATGATGATGGTATTGAGAAGTAACAGGCTACATTGCTGCTGCCATAAAAACTTTTCTCAAACTTTTTTCCCCTCTTGCACGATTCTTTGTGAACCATCTTATAGAGGTTTAGGGTGTATTAGAATAAAATGGTGATGGATGATGGAATAAATGGTGATGAATTAGGATTGAATGATGATGATTGATGCTAATTTATTCTAATTTTGATTTGATTTGATGTAATTATGTTTGATGAAATTGTGCTTTATTATGCTTAATTTGATGAGATTATGATTGTGATTTTATTTTTATATTTTTTTATATTTTTATATTTTCTATTTTTTAAATAAATGTCCGGACAAAATACGGTGTTTACAGTTGCCCCTCTTTATTTGTTCCTTACTAATATGAAAAAGTTGTAACTTTTGAGTTAGTAAGGGACAAGTAAAGATAATAACACGTATTTTGTCCGGAAGGGATGATGAATGCTGATGGACCTAGATGCATATGATGTGTGTGTGAAACTTGTGGTTGATGCTGAAAATAAAATCGAGACAGAAATATAAATCGAGGCAGGAAATGTAAATCGTGGCGGGAAATGTAAATCGAGGCAGGAAATGTAAATCGAGGCAAGAAAAGCAAATCGAGGCAGAAATGTAAATCGAGGCAGGAAATGTAAATCGAGGCAGGAAATGTAAATCGAGGCAGGAAATGTAAATCGAGGCAGGAATTGTAAATCGAGGCAGGAATTGTAAATCGAGGCAGGAAATGTAAATCGAGGCAGGAAACGTAAATCGAGGCAGGAAACGTAAATCGAGGCAGGAAACGTAAATCGAGGCAGGAAATGTAAATCGAGGCAGGAATTTTAAATCGATACAGGAAATGTAAATCGAGGCAGGAAATGTAAAGTTGATGCTGAGGGATGAAGATGTTGCATGTGGTGTGTGTTGAATATGGTGATGAAATGCTGGCAAATTCTCTTTGTCTCCTTGCAAGCTTTGCAGATGATCTAGAAAAGGTGTTTGTAATGCATGATTAAAAGGGCATGAGATGATTTTAACTGAGAGGTAGATTTACCCTAGTGTAAATCACATCTCAATTGCCCTCAGTTTTGATGAATGCATGGATGCATGATGTGTGTAACGTGAATGTAATGTGCATTGATACTGGAGACACGACAAATCTAGCCCTAGTGTGATGAATGACATGCTTTAAATGCAAGTGACGCCATAAAAATTGCCCCAGTATATGATGTATGTGGTAATTAAAGGCAAGACAAATTTTGGCCCATAGTATGTATGATATGTGTAATGTTGATGTAGTATATACCAATTCAATGAATGGGATGATGCATGATGCATGATGTATGTGGATGCAATATTCACTAAGTTAATGAATGAATTGATGTGTGTAATGTTGTTGCAATATGTGATGTCCCTAATTTTAATGAATGCATGATGTTGATGCGATATGCATTGATGTCCCTGATTTAATGAATGACTTGATGTATGATGTGTGGAATGTAGAATATGGATGTATGATGCAATGATGTTGGAGGCACGACAAATTTTGCCCTAGTTTAATGGATGATGTAATATGGATGCGTGCATAGATTGTGTGTATGGTGGACGTGATATGCACATGCCAGAGACAGGACAGATTTGTCCTAGATTCATGAATGATGTGTGTAATATGGACGCATGAATGAGTTGTGTAATGTAAATTTAATATGCAGATGCTAGAGACAATATAAATTTGCCTCAGTTGAATGAATGGCGAATGCATGAAGTGTGTAATGTAGATGCGCTCATGATAGATGATATGCTATAATTCTAAAAAAAATGCCCCACTTTGTGGTTTTTAATCATTGTTCATTTAGATTTTTTTCTTGATTGACCCAAGAGATTTTGTGTTGAGAGCCCGATTCCTTTGATTCTCCTAGCAAGTGACCTTCTTTCATTTGGTATGTCTCTGTTTTTGTTTCCTTTTCGTAGTCTTGACTTTGGAATCTTTTGTCTCTCTGGGATAGACATTTGTGGTCTGTGATAAGCAAGCATATTTTGGTATTTTTCGCTCTAATTTTTGCCTAGATCGCCTTTTCAGGTTTTCGATCTAGCGAGCTTTTGTTTTTTTTTTTTTTTTTGTGCTCTAATTTCTGTCTAGACCGCATTTTTGGGTTTTCGACCTAGCGAGCTTTTGGATTTGACTTTGACTTAATTTAGTTGATGATTATGCATGCTCAAGAGTGATGAGTTGTTTAGTGATGGAAGATACTGGGAGGTGTGAAACAAGTGAGAGAATGAAGGGTTTGGATTTAGAAATGGATGAGAGAAGAAAAACGTAGGAGGATAAGAATTAGGTTTTGTCACGAGGGATGTTTGATGGAAATGAAGGGCTTGGATTATGTAGGAGGAGAAGAATTAGGGTTTGTTATGAGGGATGTGTGATGAAAATAAAAGGCTTGGATATAGAGATGGATGAGAGAAGAAGTATGTATGGAGATAAGAGTTAGGGTTTGTTATGAGGGATGTGTGATGAAAATAAAGGGCTTGGATTTAGAGATGGATGAGAGAAGAAGAATGTAGGGGGATAAGAGTTAGGGTTTGTTATGAGGGATGTGTGATGCAGATTTTATTTGAACACCCATTTATCAATCTCTTGACTATGATGATATACTTGTTATGCTATGACCTACCATTAGGTTGTTGATTCTCGATCTTCTATGATGATGCATTTTCTTCTGTCGTCTAACCTCAATTTGCCCCAGTTTGACATCGTTTGAAATCCTCTGCTAGATTGCCCTTCTGGGTTTTCAATCCAGCTTGGTTTTTACGGCTCTAAGTTTTGCCTAGACTGATAATCATAACCTTTCGTCTAGCGAGCCTTTCTTGTTGCTCTAACTTTTGCCTAGACCGTTTCTTGAGTTTTTGGTCTAGCGAGCTTTTTGTTCTTTTATTTTTGAATAGGCGAGCTTTGTTGGCTCCTTTAACGTGAGGTCCTTCTGACTTCAACGATTTTAGTCGATGCCAAAACATTCTGAGATCAAATGGTTGTTGTCAAATCGAGGTTCATCTTGCTTTACCTTTGGGTGTCGCAACTAATTCACCAAAAGTTAATGAATTCCCCTCATTAAAGATTAAGTCGGGCTGCTTGAAATTTTTCCTTGGTAATTAGTTGCTTGTTCATCTGTCACTATGTTGAATCCATGGGCAAGTCAGTTTCATATCTTTGGATTTCCGTGAAGACTATGATTTTTCAAGTTCATCATAGTACAAAGATCGATACATGGGTTCTCAAAAATCATCTGCATGGGGTGTGTTTGTGAAAGGAAGAAGGGGTGGTTTTAAGAACGGTAAAGAAGATAATGTGGAGAGGGAGTGGAGGGGAGAGCATGCACGTTTGTTTGTTTGAATGATTTGATTGACGTCAAAGTCAGATCTTTTTATTTTTTTATTTATTATTTTTTTTATATGCTTGCTTATCGACAAAAAGTCTTCTCTGTGCTTCTAAGACTCTCTTGAACTGGTGATTGTTGACCATCAAGACTACGAATGATGTTCGTGACTTTAGAGACCTTTTTGTAGTGTCGCTCACTTGCTTCATAATCTGCTTGGTCCTTTTACGCCCCTTCTTTTTTATTGTTCACTTGCTCTCATGTTGTTGCTTGGATCAGTCTTTTTGTTTTTTTTAGAACGACGATTCAAGATCGGAATGGGGCATGCATGCATGAGAGTGTTTTGTTTTGTTTTTAAGTGTATGAGAATGCAGATTGTGGATGCATGTTGCTTTTTTGGGAAAAGAATGCATGAATCAATGTTATGTCTATTGTGAGAAAATAAGTCATGAAAGTGTGTGTTATGGATGCATGTATGCATGAATGATATGTCTATTTTGATAAAATAGTGACATGAAAATGCATGTTGTGGATGCACTTATCATGGATGTCAATTGGGTGTTGAGTGGTGAAGCTTGCCCATATTAGAAGATGTATACCTCTATAAGAGTAGGGCATGAGAAAATGCACGTGGATGTTTGATTATGAAAATGTATGCCGAGAGGATTTTTTTGAGGATGCATGTGTTAATGCAAACTCTCATTTGGTTTTGATAATAACAAAATTAATGTAACTTTAGTTTGAGAAGCAATAGTGGATATGTTTGATTAGCTCAGAAGCTTGATGTAATTGGTAAACCACTGTGAGTGTTGTGTATATGCTTCTAGGATTTAAAGTGTAATAGTTGTATCTTGTATAAGAAGCATAGTATAGGATTAGTGTAGTAGTAGGTTATATAATGTATAATCTTGTAATACACACTAGTGCATCGTGTAATAATTACTTCAGAAGCTAGAAAAAACATCTCAGAAGATTGGAAAATTACTTCAGAAGCTGAGAAGTATTCTCAGAAGCTTGGACGTGGTCAAGAAGCTTAGCGCGAAGCTAAGTTGAGAAGAATGACATGTCAGAAGCATGAGATGCATCTGAAATTATTTCAGAAGCCTGAAGCGCTAAAATAGTGCTGTCACGTGTGCATTTTAAAGAAAGGGGAATATTCTCAAGTGCTTATCTAGATAGGTGTTATCTAGTTAATTTCTTTTCCCGCTTTTTTATTTTTGGGCTGTTGTAATTTGTTGAAAGCCTAGAGCTCACTATATAAGTGAGTTGAGTTCCAAAATTAAAACCAGATGTGATCATAATTGCAAAAATCAAAAAGAGAATAGTAGAGAGAAAAAATAATACAACAACAAACAAAAGAGAAAAGAGAGAGAAAAGAGTCTTGGTGTTCATGTGAGAAAGATCAAGAAAGAAAAAGGCTCTAGAAATCAGAATAATATTCTGATCAAGGGGAAATTGCAAATTCAGAAGCATCACAAGGAATCAAAAGAGGGAGAATCAGAATAATGTTCTGATCTCATTGGAATCAAAAAGGAATTTCAGATTCAAAGAATCTGGGATTGATCAACAAGAAGGTTGAGGCTGCGAAAACTCGGAAGATTGAAAGGACAGATTCTTGGAAGACAAGTTTGATTGCTTGGGTGTCAAGATACAAAGATCTGAAAAGTCCTTGAGGGGTACATCAAGGCAGGAAATCTTCAAGAGGGGATATCTTGGAGTGGGCGAACCTGAGAAGGTTGAAAAATATATCTTGTATTGAATTCTTGTGTATTATTGAGATAAGTTTTATTGGAACTCAATCTTCTAAGGATTGAAGAACTGGATGTAGGCACGCTTTAAGCCGAACCAGTATAAAAATCGGTCCAATTTCTTTACCCTAAACTTTTACATTCATTCGTATTGCATTTTTCATTGAGATAATCATTTGGGTTGTGTTTAATAATTCTAAAAAATAAAAACAGTGCTAAATCGCAAAATTCAGAAGCATTGTGTCTTGTCTTGATAAATCTGATTTTTGTGTGATTGTCATTGATACTTTTGATATCTTTCTGATATAGTACTTTACATGTTTTAAGTGCTTTAACATTTTGAATCATATGTTTGTATGTGGATTTAAGTCTTGATTAATTGTTTTGGTCATATTGGCATTAAAGAGTTAAGTTCTCGAAGTCAGAAGATTGGGAAAAAGCTGTTGCAGAATTCAGAAGTTTGATATTTCGGAATCTTATGAGTTCAGAAGCTTGAATTCTCTGAAGCTGTTTTTGCTAATTTGTTACTTCTGATTTTGATATTGATAATTCTGAAATTGATTTTCATAGTTTGAAATTGTTTTTTTTTAATTGGAATTAATTCAGAAGATTGAATACTGTGAATAGTCAGAAGCTTGGTACAAAATTGATTTGTGTTTATTGGTTGTGTTAGTCCGCTGCATATACTTTGACAAATTAATTCTGTGTTAGTTCTGATTTTGATATTAATAATTCTGATATTGATTTTCATAGTTTGAAATTGTTTTTTTTTTTAATTGGAATTAATTCAGAAGATTGAATACTGTGAATAGTCAGAAGCTTGGTACAAAATTGATTTGTGTTTATTGGTTGTGTTAGTCCGCTGCATATACTTTGACAAATTAATTCTTTGTTTACTAATTCTTGACAAGTTTCAAAGACTTGATCATTCTTTGGAAAGTTTCAGAAGTTAGAATCAAAGAAGGCTCGAAAAGTTTACAACCAATTCACTCCCCCTCTTGGGTTGGAAAGCATAGCTTGTTGAGATTCTACAAAGAGACTCTCACACCATCAGCATGATTATGATTATGAGGATGCATGCATTTATTATGATATTTGATCAAGAATGAGGATGCATGATTTTTAAATTTTAATTTATCTTTGCATGATGCATGATTATGAAGATGCATGATTTTTTATTGATTTTGTTTCGCATGATGCATGCTTTTGGATGAAATGTCCATGATTAAGAAGATGGTTTTATTTTTATGATGATGCATGATTGTGAATGGAATGTGCATGACATGTTTTTTTCGTTACCAATGCATGATTATGAATGAAATGTACATGATTATGAAGATGCATGATAGGGTTTTTTTTTGTTTTTGTTTTTGTTTTTGCATGATCCATGATTATGAATGAAATGCACATGACTATGAAGATGCATGAATATGATTATGATCGTGCATGATGATTTTTTTTTTTATGCATGGTGCATGTACGAGACAACATAATGTTAAGCAGAGACCAAGAGTTGCCCTTTCTATCTACATTATTAGTAGATCTTTTAGAGAGAATAATACTAATAGCGAGATAGAAAGGTGAGTGTATTATGCATGAGATGCATGGTAAAAATATAGTGCATAGTCAAATATGAATATTAAAACAGATAAAGGATAAAGAATGCTCCTTTGTGTCCTAAAATAAGGTAGAGCCTATGGTTAAGTTAAACTAAAAGATACCCTAATTTTGGTAGCGTGCTAGAGTTGCGCTAGTGATGGGTTGGATCTAGGCACCTAATCATGGCCCCCAAGTTGCCTTTATCGATCAGATAAAGTCCCGAATTTATGGAATTAACCACAGGGACATGTAATGTCACAAGATAGCAATCCATAGTTCCGGTAACAACCTGAGCGGTGAGTCATCGACTGTCAGGGAAACATAAGCCTCACAAGGTCAACGATGAAACACGTTCTAGTCCTACGGGTTTCTGAGGCTCAGGTATAGAGCCGTGTTTGTGATAGTGCTCAGTGTGTGAGGAGCTTCTGAAATTTAAACCCAAACAACAATTCTAGCACAAGGTTTGCATATAAAGAGAGAAGAAAAAAACACAATGACAAGAAAAAAAAGATAAAAAAAAAAAGTTAGTGTAAAGGGGAAATTAAATATTATAAATTATAAATATTTGCATAAGTTACTCTAATAGGCTTGACTCTCTAGGGTCCCCAGTGGAGTCATCAAACTGTCACAACGTCCCCGAGGGGTGCCGTGACTAAAAAAATGGAGAAAAATGGAGTCGCCACCAATTTTAATTATGGAAAAATTAGAAAACCTTTATTTTGTTGAAAACTGGTCTTTTTAGAGATAAGGTTCGGGAGTCGAATTATGATTAGGGAAGGGTGAGAATTTAATCTCACTGCACCCCTAATACATCCGTATGAATACAGTTACCCTAGAGCAAATTATGTAAATTTATATTTATAATTTAACAACATTTAATTTCCCCTTTAAATCGAAATAAATGAAACTAAACACATAAAGAAGGGACAAAATGATTTAAAATTTAATTTTGGGTTGACAAGTTGTAGCCTGTGCCGACGTATCCTCTGGTGCAATGAGGAACTCAAACCCACGTCGTTCTTGTAGAAAATGTTTGTGTGTTTTGGGCAAGTTATGAGTCGCACAAGTACCCCCACAAATCTATTATTTCGAGGATGATTATCTAATACAACGAAATAACAAATTGTAAAGAAAGATTTGTGAATTTTGTTTTGATTTTGATTAAAGAGAAAGGAATAAAAAAAAGTTTGCTTTTGAAAATGAAATAGATTGTTATTTTAAAAGGACCTTTAGGGTACAGGGCGATGTGACTCGTACAAGTACCCCACAATTTATATCCCGAGGATGATTTTCTCACACAACGAAATAATAAATTGTAGAAAGGGATTTTGAATATTTTGATTGAAAAGAATAATAAACAGAGAAAGCACAAGTACCCCACAATTTATATCCCGAGGATGATTATCTCATACAACGAAATAATAAATTGTAGAAAGGGATTTTGAATGTTTTGATTAAAAAGAATAATAAACAAAAAAAGCACAAGTACCCCACAATTTATATCCCGAGGATGATTATCTCATACAACGAAATAATAAATTGTAGAAAGGGATTTTGAATGTTTTGATTAAAAAGAATAATAAGCAGAGAAAGCACAAGTACCCCACAATTTTTATCCCGAGGATGATTATCTCATACAACGAAATAATAAATTGTAGAAAGGGATTTTAAATGTTTTGATTAAAAAGAAAAAAAAATTGTTTTTGAAAAGGAAATAATTTATTTGATAATATTAGGAAAAAAAATAGGGTGCAGGGCGATGCGACTCGCACAAGTACCCCACAATTTATTATTTCGAGGATGATTATCTCATACAACGAAATGCTAAATTGTAAAAAAGGAATTTTTGTAAATTATTTGATTAAAAAGAGAGTAAATGAATATATGTTTTTTTAAAAAAAACAAATAAAAAAGGAAAAGCCCAAGAGAGATCAACAAAAACAAAAAAAAATCCAAACAAAATAAAATTAGGGAGAGAGGCCCAACCTCCCTCATAACCCTAATTCTCTATATTGAGAAAGAAGGGAAGAGAGGAGGCAGGCAGAACCGCCGCCGCGGTTGCAGGTTCGAGAGAGAGAGAGAGCGGGAACTGTAAGACCGGCGATGAGGGGAGAGTAGGCGGCGCAACCGATACCGTGGCCATGGAGAGAGGACGAAGGCGGGCGGCAAGAGGGAGAAAGAGAGAGAGGGTGTCGCCGATCTCGCAGCCACGGAGAGAGACACGGCTTTTGTGGCAGCCGAGACTTTCGCAACGGTGAGGCGCCGCGAACGAAGAGGAGGAGACAGGAGCGCGTCCGGGGACGCCACCGAGGAAGAGGTGCTGCCATCAGAGGAGGGTGCCGTTGTTAGGAGAACCACCGTGGAGGAGAGAGGAAGACCGAGGAGAGGGAGACGCCATGCTTGGAGCTGCTGCCGGTACTTCTGTGGCTTCTAGTGGCGACGACTGTGACCGGAGAAGGACGAGGAGAGGCGTGCGGCTCTCTACGCCGCTGCTGCTACGGCCGCAAGGCGCCGATGGTGGCAGATGCTCCCTTGCTCTATTGTTGGCGTTCTTGCTGGTTCTCCGCTGCTGTGTTGTTGCTGTTGAGTTGTTGTTCCGCCTCCTACCGCCGCTGCTACTGGCCTTCGGAGGCACCTGTAATTGTTTAGTGGTGGATGGGTTCGAGGATGGAGGAGCGGATGCTGCCTGGCTCCGCCGCCGTTGCTGCTGATGGTCGCCGGAGATGATGATGGTGGTGGTTGTCAGACCAAGATGATGATGGTATTGAGAAGTAACAGGCTACATTGCTGCTTCCATAAAAACTTTTCTCAAACTTTTTTCCCCTCTTGCACAATTCTTTGTGAACCATCTTATAGAGGTTTAGGGTGTATTAGAATAAAATGGTGATGGATGATGGAATAAATGGTGATGGATTATGATTGAATGATGATGATTGATGCTAATCAATGATGATTGATGCTAATTTATTCTAATTTTGATTTGATTTGATGTAATTATGTTTGATGAAATTGTGCTTTATTATGCTTAATTTGATGAGATTATGATTGTGATTTTATTTTTATTTTTTTTATATTTTTATATTTTCTATTTTTTAAATAAATGTCCGGACAAAATACGGTGTTTACAGTTGCCCCTCTTTATTTGTTCCTTACTAATATGAAAAAGTTGTAACTTTTGAGTTAGTAAGGGACAAGTAAAGATAATAACACGTATTTTGTCCGGAAGGGATGATGAATGTTGATGGACCTAGATGCATATGATGTGTGTGTGAAACTTGTGGTTGATGCTGAAAATAAAATCGAGACAGAAATATAAATCGAGGCAGGAAATGTAAATCGAGGCGGGAAATGTAAATCGAGGCAGGAAAAGTAAATCGAGGCAGGAAAAGTAAATCGAGGCAGAAATGTAAATTGAGGCAGGAAATGTAAATCGAGGCAGGAAATCTAAATCGAGGCAGGAAATGTATATCGAGGCAGGAATTTTAAATCGAGGCAGGAAATGTAAATCGAGGCAGGAATTGTAAATCGAGGCAGGAATTGTAAATCGAGGCAGGAATTTTAAATTGAGGCAGGAAATGTAAATCGAGGCAGGAAATGTAAATCGAGGCAGGAAACGTAAATCGAGGCAGGAAACGCAAATCGAGGCAGGAAATGTAAAGTTGATGCTGAGGGATGAAGATGTTGCATGTGGTGTGTGTTGAATATCGTGATGAAATGCTGGCAAATTCTCTTGGTCTCCTTGCAAGCTATGCAGATGATCTAGCAAAGGTGTTTGTAATGCATGATTAAAAGGGCATGAGATGATTTTAACTGAGAGGTAGATTTACCCTAGTGTAAATCACATCTCAATTGCCCCCAGTTTTGATGAATGCATGGATGCATGATGTGTGTAACGTGGATGTAATGTGCATTGATACTGGAGACACGACAAATCTAGCCCTAGTGTGATGAATGACATGCTTTAAATGCAAGTGACGCCATAAAAATTGCCCCAGTATATGATGTATGTGGTAATTAAAGGCAAGACAAATTTTGCCCCAGTGTATGTATGATATGTGTAATGTTGATGTAGTATATACCAATTCAATGAATGGGATGATGCATGATGCATGATGTATGTGGATGCAATATTCACTAAGTTAATGAATGAATTGATGTGTGTAATGTTGTTGCAGTATATGATGTCCCTAATTTTAATGAATGCATGATGTTGATGCGATATGCATTGATGTCCCTGATTTAATGAATGACTTGATGTATGATGTGTGGAATGTAGAATATGGATGTATGATGCAATGATGTTGGAGGCACGACTAATTTTTCCCTAGTTTAATGGATGATGTAATATGGATGCGTGCATAGATTGTGTGTATGGTGGACGTGATATGCACATGCTAGAGGCAGGACAGATTTGTCCTAGATTCATGAATGATGTGTGTAATATGGACGCATGAATAAGTTGTGTAATGTAAATTTAATATGCAGATGCTAGAGACAATATAAATTTTCCTCAGTTGAATGAATGGCGAATGCATGAAGTGTGTAATGTAGATGCGCTCATGATAGATGATATGCTATAATTCTAAAAAAAATGCCCCACTTTGTGGTTTTTAATCATTGTTCATTTAGATTTTTTTCTTGATTGACCTAAGAGATTTTGTGTTGAGAGCCCGATTCCTTTGATTCTCCTAGCAAGTGACCTTCTTTCATTTGGTATGTCTCTGTTTTTGTTTCCTTTTCGTAGTCTTGACTTTGGAATCTTTTGTCTCTCTGGGATAGACATTTGTGATTTGTGATAAGCAAGCATATTTTGGTATTTTTCGCTCTAGTTTTTTCCTAGATCGCCTTTTCAGGTTTTCGATCTAGCGAGCTTTTTTTTTTTTGTGCTCTAATTTTTGGCTAGACCGTCCTTTCAGGTTTTTGATCTAGCAAGCTTTTGTTTTTTGTTTTTTTTTTTTTTTTGCTCTAATTTCTGTCTAGACCGCATTTTTGGGTTTTCGACCTAGCGAGCTTTTGGATCTGACTTTGGCTTAATTTAGTTGATGATTATGCATGCTCAAGAGTGATGAGTTGTTTAGTGATGGAAGATACTGGGAGGTGTGAAACAAGTGAGAGAATGAAGGGTTTGGATTTAGAAATGGATGAGAGAAGAAAAACGTAGGAGGATAAGAATTAGGTTTTGTCACGAGGGATGTTTGATGGAAATGAAGGGCTTGGATTATGTAGGAGGAGAAGAATTAGGGTTTGTTATGAGGGATGTGTGATGAAAATAAAAGGCTTGGATATAGAGATGGATGAGAGAAGAAGTATGTATGGAGATAAGAGTTAGGGTTTGTTATGAGGGATGTGTGATGAAAATAAAGGGCTTGGATTTAGAGATGGATGAGAGAAGAAGAATGTAGGGGGATAAGAGTTAGGGTTTGTTATGAGGGATGTGTGATGCAGATTTTATTTGAACACCCATTTATCAATCTCTTGACTATGATGATATACTTGTTATGCTATGACCTACCATTAGGTTGTTGATTCTCGATCTTCTATGATGATGCATTTTCTTCTGTCGTCTAACCTCAATTTGCCCCAGTTTGACATCGTTTGAAATCCTCTGCTAGATTGCCCTTCTGGGTTTTCAATCCAGCTTGGTTTTTACGGCTCTAAGTTTTGCCTAGACTGATAATCATAACCTTTCGTCTAGCGAGCCTTTCTTGTTGCTCTAACTTTTGCCTAGACCGTTTCTTGAGTTTTTGGTCTAGCGAGCTTTTTGTTCTTTTATTTTTGAATAGGCGAGCTTTGTTGGCTCCTTTAATTTAACGTGAGGTCCTTCTGACTTCAACGATTTTAGTCGATGCCAAAACATTCTGAGGTCAAATGGTTGTTGTCAAATCGAGGTTCGTCTTGCTTTACCTTTGGGTGTCGCAACTAATTCACCAAAAGTTAATGAATTCCCCTCATTAAAGATTAAGTCGGGCTGCTTGAAATTTTTCCTTGGTGATTAGTTGCTTGTTCATCTGTCACTATGTTGAATCTATGGGCAAGTCAGTTTCATATCTTTGGATTTCCGTGAAGACTATGATTTTTCAAGTTCATCATAGTACAAAGATCGATGCATGGGTTCTCAAAAATCATCTGCATGGGGTGTGTTTGTGAAAGGAAGAAGGGGTGGTTTTAAGAACGGTAAAGAAGATAATGTGGAGAGGGAGTGGAGGGGAGAGCATGCACGTTTGTTTGTTTGAATGATTTGATTGACGTCAAAGTCAGATCTTTTTATTTTTTTATTTATTATTTTTTTATATGCTTGCTTATCGACAAAAAGTCTTCTTTGTGCTTCTAAGACTCTCTTGAACTGGTGATTGTTGACCATCAAGACTACGAATGGTGTTCGTGACTTTAGAGACCTTTATGTAGTGTCGCTCACTTGCTTCATAATTTGCTTGGTCCTTTTACGCCCCTTCTTTTTGATTGTTCACTTGCTCTCATGTTGTTGCCTGGATCAGTCTTTTTGTTTTTTTTAGAAGGGCGATTCAAGATCGGAATGGGGCATGCATGCATGAGAGTGTTTTGTTTTTTTTTTTAAGTGTATGAGAATGCAGATTGTGGATGCATGTTGCTTTTTTGGGAAAAGAATGCATGAATCAATGTTATGTCTATTGTGAGAAAATAAGTCATGAAAGTGTGTGTTATGGATGCATGTATGCATGAATGATATGTCTATTTTGATAAAATAGTGACATGAAAATGCATGTTGTGGATGCACTTATCATGGATGTCAATTGGGTGTTGAGTGGTGAATCTTGCCCATATTAGAAGATGTATACCTCTATAAGAATAGGGCATGAGAAAATGCACGTGGATGTTTGATTATGAAAATGTATGCCGAGAGGATTTTTTTGATGATGCATGATTATGATTATGAGGATGCATGCATTTATTATGATATTTGATCATGAATGAGGATGCATGATTTTTAAATTTTAATTTATCTTTGCATGATGCATGATTATGAATGAAATGTTTATGATTATGAAGATGCATGATTTTTTATTGATTTTGTTTCGCATGATGCATGCTTTTGGATGAAATGTCCATGATTAAGAAGATGGTTTTATTTTTATGATGATGCATGATTATGAATGGAATGTGCATGACATGTTTTTTTCGTTACCAATGCATGATTATGAAGATGCATGATAGGGATTTTTTTTTTGTTTTTGTTTTTGCATGATGCATGATTATGAATGAAAAGCACATGACTATGAAGATGCATGAATATGATTATGATCGTGCATGATGATTTTTTTTTTATGCATGATGCATGTACGAGACAACATAATGTTAAGCAGAGACCAAGAGTTGCCCTTTCTATCTACATTATTAGTAGATCTTTTAGAGAGAATAATACTAATAGCGAGATAGAAAGGTGAGTGTATTATGCATGAGATGCATGGTAAAAATATAGTGCATAGTCAAATATGAATATTAAAACAGATAAAGGATAAAGAATGATCCTTTGTGTCCTAAAATAAGGTAGAGCCTATGGTTAAGTTAAACTAAAGGATACCCTAATTTTGGTAGCGTGCTAGAGTTGCGCTAGTGATGGGTTGGATCTAGGCACCTAATCATGGCCCCCAAGTTGCCCTTATCGATCAGATAAAGTCCCGAATTTATGGAATTAACCACAGGGACATGTAATGTCACAAGATAGCAATCCATAGTTCCGGTAACAACCTGAGCGGTGAGTCATCGACTGTTAGGGAAACATAAGCCTCAAAAGGTCAACGATGAAACACCTTCTAGTCCTACGGGTTTCTGAGGCTAGGGTATAGAGCCGTGTTTGTGATAGTGCTCAGTGTGTGAGGAGCTTCTGAAATTTAAACCCAAACAACAATTCTAGCACAAGATTTGCATATAAAGAGAGAAGAAAAAAACACAATGACAAGAAAAAAAGTTAGTGTAAAGGGGAAATTAAATATTATAAATTATAAATATTTGCATAACTTACTCTAATAGGCTTGACTCTCTAGGGTCCCCAGTGGAGTCGCCAAACTGTCACAACGTCCCCGAGGGGTGCCGTGACTAAAAAAATGGAGAAAAATGGAGTCGCCACCAATTTTAATTATGGAAAAATTGGAAAACCTTAGTTTTGTTGAAAACTGGTCTTTTTAGAGATAAGGTTCGGGAGTCGAATTATGATTAGGGAAGGGTGAGAATTTAATCTCACTGCACCCCTAATACATCCGTATGAATACAGTTACCCTAGAGCAAATAATGAAAATTTATATTTATAATTTAACAACATTTAATTTCCCCTTTAAATCGAAATAAATGAAACTAAACACATAAAGAAGGGACAAAATGATTTAAAATTTAATTTTGGGTTGACAGGTTGTAGCCTGTGTCGACGTATCCTCTGGTGCAATGAGGAACTCAAACCCACATCGTTCTTGTAGAAAATGTTTGTGTGTTTTGTGCTTTTTTAGAAAATGTTGGATCCAGGGCAAGTTATGAGTCGCACAAGTACCCCCACAAATCTATTATTTCGAGGATGATTATCTCATACAACGAAATAACAAATTGTAAAAAAAGATTTGTGAATTTTGTTTTGATTTTGATTATAGAGAAAGGAATAAAAAAAAAGTTTGCTTTTGAAAATGAAATAGATTGTTATTTTAAAAGGACCTTTAGGGTACAGGGCGATGTGACTCGTACAAGTACCCCACAATTTATATCCCGAGGATGATTTTCTCATACAACGAAATAATAAATTGTAGAAAGGGATTTTGAATATTTTGATTGAAAAGAATAATAAACAGAGAAAACACAAGTACCCCACAATTTATTACCCGAGGATGATTATCTCATAAAACAAAATAATAAATTGTAGAAAGGGATTTTGAATGTTTTGATTAAAAAGAATAATAAACAAAGAAAGCACAAGTACCCCACAATTTATATCCCGAGAATGTTGATCTCATACAACGAAATAATAAATTGTAGAAAGGGATTTTAAATGTTTTGATTAAAAAGAATAATAAGCAGAGAAAGCACAAGTACCCCACAATTTATATCCCGAGGATGATTATCTCATACAACGAAATAATAAATTGTAGAAAGGGATTTTAAATGTTTCGATTAAAAAGAAAAAAAAATTGTTTTTGAAAAGGAAATAATCTATTTGATAATATTAGGAAAAAAATAGGGTGCAGGGCGATGCGACTCGCACAAGTACCCCACAATTTATTATTTCGAGGATGATTATCTCATACAACGAAATGCTAAATTGTAAAAAAGGAATTTTTGTAAATTATTTGATTAAAAAGAGAGTAAATGAATATATGTTTTTTTTTAAAAAAAACAAATAAAAAAGGAAAAGCCCAAGAGAGATCAACAAAAACAAAAAGAATCCAAACAAAATAAAAATAGGGAGAGAGGACCAACCTCCCTCATAACCCTAATTCTCTATATTGAGAAAGAAGAGAAGAGAGGAGGCAGGCAGAACCGCGGTTGCAGGTTCGAGAGAGAGAGAGAGAGAGCGGGAACTGCAGGACCGGCGAGGAGGGGAGAGTAGGCGGCGCAATCGATCCCGTGGCCATGGAGAGAGGACGAAGGCGGGCGGCAAGAGGGAGAAAGAGAGAGAGGGCGTCGCCGATCTCGCAGCCACGGAGGGAGACGCGGCTTTTGTGGCAGCCAAGACTTTCGCAACGGTGAGGCGCCGCGAACGAAGAGGAGGAGACAGGAGCGCGTCTGGGGGCGCCACCGAGGAAGAGGTGCTGCCATCAGAGGAGGGTGCCGTTGTTAGGAGAACCACCGGGGAGGAGAGAGGAAGACCGAGGAGAGGGAGACGCCATGCTTGGAGCTGCTGCCGGTACTTCTGTGGCTTCTAGTGGCGACGACTGTGACCGGAGAAGGACGAGGAGAGGCGTGCGGCTCTCTACGCCGCTGCTGCTACGGCCGCAAGGCGCCGATGGTGACAGATGCTCCCTTGCTCTGTAGTTGGCGTTCTTGCTGGTTCTCCGCTGCTGTGTTGTTGCTGTTGAGTTGTTGTTCCGCCTCCCACCGCCGCTGCTACTAGCCTTCGGAGGCACCTGTCATTGTTTAGTGGTGGATGGGTTCGAGGATGGAGGAGCGGATGCTGCCTGGCTCCGCCGCAGTTGCTGCTGATGGTTGCCGGCGATGATGATGGTGGTGGTTGTCAGACCAAGATGATGATGGTATTGAGAAGTAACAGGCTACATTGCTGCTGCCATAAAAACTTTTCTCAAACTTTTTTCCCCTCTTGCACGATTCTTTGTGAACCATCTTATAGAGGTTTAGGGTGTATTAGAATAAAATGGTGATGGATGATGGAATAAATGGTGATGGATTATGATTGATTGATGATGATTGATGCTAATCAATGATGATTGATGCTAATTTATTCTAATTTTGATTTGATTTGATGTAATTATGTTTGATGAAATTGTGCTTTATTATGCTTAATTTGATGAGATTATGATTGTGATTTTATTTTTATTTTTTTTATATTTTTATATTTTCTATTTTTTAAATAAATGTCCGGACAAAATACGGTGTTTACAGCATTTACTACTCTTTGCAATAAAATTATGAACTTCTGGTTCACATTGCATTTTTATGAGCATCTAAATAGAGTAAGAGTGATGAATTGCACTTTATTCCAGCTGTCATTCTTCCCCTAATGTTTGGAGCATTTCTTCATAAAATTGACAATAAAAAAATTGAGCCTTAAAGATATCTACTTGACTATAAAATGAGAGTCACTTCCAACATTTTAAATGATAATTGTTTGGTTGCAGACCAAAACAATTACTGGGAGAGAATAATAATGACAATTTGTCTTGTACAAATAAGCATTTGTAAAATAATTTGCTCCAAACTAGAATATGGAGAATTGTTCTCATAAATAAGTGGTTTAGCAATCAACTGTAGGTCTTTCATTAGTTTATTATGCTAGTCATCTCTTTCTATGAACATGCATAATTGGATGTTCAATTTATACAACATTGGCCTACAAGCATCAAAAGCTTAAGAAATAAATTCACCATATCAACATTTTGATTGTTTATCAAAATTAGTGCGCTTAACAACTTGCGCAAGTATATTACGAACTTCAGATCGCGAGATAATAATGAGCACATATGTGACAATTTCATAGATGCATCTATCATAATTATTTGAAAGGTCCAATAGTGGATTAATTAATCCACATATATCACATTGAATTCCTTATGGGAATACAAGAGGTTCAAATCCAATCTTTGTTGGTGAATGCCATATAATATATAAATATATATTTAATTGAGAACATGTAACAAAAGAAAACTCAATACATTGAAAAAATTTACAGTTCTTCAATGAATGTCCATACGAGTTTTCAATGATCCTTCACATCATTATTTCTCCTGGATGTCCTAATCGATAATGCCAAATGATAAAGTCATTTGAATTAGTAACCTTCTGGTTTACAATAGCATGTGATTCAATTACACTAATTTTAGTGTAATAAAGACCAGATGAAAACGAAGGTAATTTTTCTAGTACAACTTTCTTGTTGGAATGACAACTTGTGATATGAAGGTACTCATTATTCCCCTCATTTACTGTCTCAATATGATATCCATTTCGACGAATATCTTTGAAACTCAATAAGTTTCTTTGCGATTTAGTAGACAGTAATGCATCATTAATAATGATTTTTGTTCCTTCAGGACAAAATTATAGCTCTTCCAAAGCCTTCAATCAAATTAATGAGCCTTTGGAGGAATCACCGACTTTTGGTGATCATATCTTTCTTCCAGGCTATTCCAGAGATCTGCACGATCTTCCAGAGTAAGGTATTCAAATTTTAAAGCCTCGTGGATATGACGGCGAAGGAAAATTAATGCTTTAGCGCAATCCTTCTGGGATGCGGCATTTTTTTGGATAATGGTGTCTTCAAGACCCAATGATCTCATATGGATTCTAGCATCGAGAACCCAAGACATGTAGTTCTTTTTCCGAAATTTCAAGGGCAACAGATTCAAGATGAGAGAGATTTGACATAATTGAAATACTAACATAATTGAAACAACTTTTCGCACTTGTTGTGAAACTAATAATAATAACAGAGAAAATAGAGGAGAAGGAAGAAAAACATTATTAATAGTCTCCATGTTATTCCATTAGGATGCATATGACTATTTATAGCCAAATTAAGGAAGAGATAAGATCTTATCAAATCTTATCTAAATCTGTTAAAGATACAGATATTCACAATATTATCTCAATATTATCTCATAAGACTGATAAATTAAGAGATATGCTACATGTATACTGCAAATCAACCATCAATCAGCCATTGTGACTAAAATACATATTTTGTATAATTTAACTTTAAAATATCTATTTTCATATTTGAAAGAAAGAAACTCACGCGCCTGAATAAGCCAACATAATTTTAGGAGTGAATATGAACTCTAAATAAAAATAAGATTCAATCCAACATAAATAAAGACTACAATCCAACATAATAAAGACCACAATCCAACATAAATAAAGACCACAATCCAACATAATAAATATCACAATCCAACATAAATAAAAACCACAATCCAACATAATAAAGACCACAATCCAACATAAATAAAGACAATAATCCAACATAAATAAAGATCACAATCCAACATAAATAAATACCACAATCCAACATAAATAAAGACTACAATCCAACATCCAAGAGAGTGAATATGGACACACAAAAAAATCAAATTTAATATATGCTTTCATGTTGTGTCATGCTCTATTTGTTCCTCCAACATAATAAATACCACAATTCAATCATAAATAAAGACCACAATTCAACATAATAAAAACCACAATCCAACATAAATAAAGATCACAATCCAACATAAATAAAGACTACAATCCAACATAAATAAAGACCACAATCCAACATAATAAACACCACAATCCAACATAAATAAAGACCACAATTCAACATATAAAGACCATAATCCAATATAAATAAAGACCACAATCCAACATCCAAGAGGGTGAATATGGACACAAAAAAAATAGATTTAATTTATGCGTTCATGTTGTGTCATGCTCTGTTTGTTCCTCCAACATAATAAAGATCACAATTCAACATAAATAAAGACCACAATCCAACATAATAAAGACCATAATCCAACATAAATAAATACCACAATCCAACATAAATAAAGACCACAATTCAACATAAATAAAGACCACAATCCAACATAATTAAATATCACAATCCAACATTTAAATAGAGGCTATTAATTTTACAAAGGCATCGTGGTGATTTATTATTATTTTTCTTCATTTTTTTCTCTGTCAATGAAAGGTTAGAAAATAGAACGATGGGTTGATATGCTATGTTGACATATCACAATCCACTAGCATCAGCAAAGCTTATCTACCGACAACAACAATTACATATATTTACACTATTTTCTTTGATACACACTACCTTTACTTATGTTTGATGAGTATAATATTATTACAGTGCCTTTATTATGTACAATGAGCATTAAAGAGAATTAAACTAAGGAGAGAGTATTATTGAGAATGAAAATTTGGGTTGGGAAAAGATAGTGAACAAATCCAACATATTTATGGGGACCCCTCATGTTTGCACAATCTAACATAATAAAAGATCACAATTCAACATAAATAAAGATCACAATCCAACATAATAAATATCACAATCCAACATAAATAAATACCACAATCCAACATAATAAAGATCATGAGCCAACATAAATAAAGACCACAATCCAACATAATAAATACCACAATCCAACATAATAAAGAACACAATCCAACATAAATAAAGACCACAATCCAACATATTAAAGATCTCAATCCAACATAAATAAATACCACAATCTAACATAATAAAGACCATAATCCAATATAATTAAAGACCACAGTCCAACATAATAAAGTCCACAATCCAACATCCAAGAGAGTGAATATGGACTCTAAATAAAAATCAAATTTAGTCCAACATAATAAAGACCACAATCCAACATAATTTCACCTATAATCTAACTATATTGTTAAAATGAAAAAGAAAGAAAGAAGTAGATGAATAGAAAATAATACAAAAAATGAAAGAAAAGAAGAAGAAGAAGAATGAAGAAGCAAGAAAAAGAGAAGAAGAAAAAGAATGAAGAAGAAAGAAAAAGAGAATAAGAAGAAGTGAGAGAGAGAAAGTACGTACCTCGTGGTATGAAGAAGAAAAAAAGAAAGAAGAAGAAGTGCATCAGAGAGATAACATATTTATAGTTGAGAAGATAGTTGAGAAGAGAAGCAAACGAAAAGCGCTTAACTGAAAATAATTCAACTACAATTTTTAAAATACTGATATACTCATATATATATATATATATATATGTTGTATTTCGTATTAAAATACGTGGTGAGTAACCATGACTAATTACACGTTATAAAAAAAATATTTATCATAAATTAAATACTCTCAATCCATTCTCTCGTGTTCAGTAATACGAAAAAAACAAAACAAAACTCATCGCGTTTGTGAAAATTCAAAATTGAAAAACCGATATCAGAACCAAAGCAGGAATATACCATGGCCTTCACAACCTCATCCATGGCATTTCTCCCTTCACTGCACCACACTCACCACCAACCCCTTCACCTCTCTCTCACTCATCTCCATTCCACACCCTTCTCCTTTCTCTCCCTACCACCACCACCTTCTTCTTCTTCTTCTTCTTCTTCTTCTTCTTCTTCTTCTTCATTTCGATTATCACCAATCAGAGCCTCACACTCACCCAACAAAAACCCTTCTTTTCACAAACCCCAAAACGCATTAACCCACCTCCTCAAAACAATAAACCCCTTCTTCTCACCCCTCCTTAAAACCACATGCTTCGCAGCTGCACTATTCCTCATGCGCCTTCAACTCAATCACCGTGCCCTCGCCGCCGAGCCATCGATCCCTCCGCCGCCACCGCCGCCGGAGACAGCTTCGATGGCGGAGTACCTCCCCGTCGAAGAAAACAATCCCAATTCCAATTCCATTGAAGCGCTTCAGTCCCTCATAGAGACCAAGGTCAATGAAGGCAAATTTGACGAAGCAATCATAGTCGTTGACCGTTTGACTAAACTCGATCCCGAGGAGCTTGATTGGCCGCTGTTGAAGGCGCACCTGTACACCCGCAACGGAGAACACGTCTCAGCTAGGGATTCGTACGAGGGGGTTCTGAAGAGAGACCCTTTTAATGTGGAAGCACTCCACGGGCTTCTTATGGCGACTTCTGAACTGAAGGAACCAACGAAGGGTTTGTTGCCGAGGTTTGAAGAAGCTTTGAGTTTTTTCGAGAGGGAGAAGAAGGATTCGGAGATGAGGGACTTGAAGTTGCTCATTGCGCAGGTAGTTACTATAACTAACTAACTAACTTACTGTGACAAGTAAAGAATCGACTTGGTCTCCGAAATCGTACACTATCAATTTAATACATGAAATTGCTTTGAAAGATTTATATTGGTTAAAATGATTAAAGGGGATTGCTATTTGTACATACAACAGTGTCATCCACCCATTTTTCACCCATTCAAAAGTTGGCAACTTTTATGAAAATGAGTGGAAAATGTGTGGCGGGGTATTAATATATGTACAAGTAGTATCTTCCATGATTAAATTGATACCGACAGAGGATAACTATTAACTAACTAACTAACTCCTTGATACAGGTTAGGGTTTTAGAATGGGATTTGTCTGGTGCACTGAAGGTGTACAAGGAGCTTGTGGAGCAAGAACCGAAGGATTTTAGGCTTTACTTGTGTCAGGGTGTGGTGTACACTATGATGAAGAAGAACTATGAAGCTGAAAGACAGTTTAAGAAGTTTAGGGAACTTATTCCGAAGGATCATCCTTATAAAGAGTATTTCGAGGAGAATGCTGATGATTTCTTGCAGAAACTAGGGATGGAAGGAATGTCTATGATTGGGAAGAGATGAGGTTGTTGTTGCGGTTGCGGTTGATGCTGCCGTTGCATTGTGATTTCTGGAAACTGTGAGAATATGAGAGTGAGGCCGCTGGCCTGGTGAAATTACTATTTCTTGCGGTTGCGGGATCCAATTTAAAACTATGGCCTATAAAGAATGTTGATCATTGCATTGTCTGTGTTCAAGTGTTTGGATAGTAATCCGGGTGAATGGTAATGTTGTAGCCCGTGAGACTTCTTATGGTGGTTAGAAATTACCATAATACCATGGGTAGGATTTTTGGTAGATATGGATAGTGAGATTCGTTAGTCTATAGTCATGTTTTAAGATAGAACAAAATGGTATATTTGGATCCATGTAGTCAACACAACAGTTGATAGATATTCTATTGTTGTTGTTGCTGTTATTGTTATTGATAGGTAGTGAGATTTATGAATAAGGCTTTTTTTAATGCTCAAAACTACACTTAAGCTATACTTTGTTTGTTATTCCTTTTGTTTGAGAGAAAGGAGAACATGGATCATTAAATCAACAACAGTGAACCAGTGATATAGGATAATCATTATAATGTGTTTGTGAAAATATTGAACACCTTGCCTGAGAAAAAGTGTAGATTTTGGAAATGGTAATAATTCCATTGAAATTTATATTTGCTAATTGCTACCAGCCTACTCTGTATATCTTCTGGATATTGTGGGGGTGGTCTTGTCAGAGAATAAATGACATACAGAAAACAGAAATCCCATTGAGAATTACCAGGGTTTACATTGAAAAATTTTGATTAGTGGTGTTGGGAGAATTTTTATAAGACTACAATATGGTTGTGTCAAATTATGTGCTCATTATAGTATGGTACTCGATGTGTCCAATTATATCTGAATTATGCTTGTGAACCTATTTATCTAGTGGATTGTTATACACCTCTAAATTTGCTCTGTCCTGCATATTCTCGATTGTCCTGACAGGTATGCTTATATGGATAGGATCATACCTTTTGATCTTTCTCTCATCTGTTGCCATAGAATTGCATCAATTGTTAATTGAAGAGCACTTCTGTCCCGTTTTGATCTTTCTTCTTTTTTTGTAATTTCATAGTGTTATAGTTTTTGGTTCCCATCAATTAAAGTAGGCTACCTGGCAGGTAAGGTATGTGAACTTAAGTGTTAACAGCATGCCTCATTTTATTTCTTTTTTTTTTTTTTTGATAATAGAACATGCCTTATGTTATTAATTTAGGTAAAGAGTTCAAGTGTTGAACTATGCTTGCTTTTAATGAGAGTCATCCACCTCTTTCCCCAAGTTAACGAGCCATGTTAGAAGGTCATGAATTTGCATGGTTCTGTTTTCAAGCTTTTATTCGTACTCTAACCAATCCATCTTCTGAAATCTGAGCTGATTCCTCCAAGTAAGTGCCTTTAATTATCTGTTCAAGCTTCTCAATTTGTGTTTAATCTGTTTAAAACCTCAAATCAATTGGCTCGCACTAAAACTGCTTCTGCTGCTGCTTGATTAGTTCTGTTCTTGGATATGTGAGGCAATCCTTGCTATACTATCAACTAAAGTGTTTATCCTGCTATACATATCTTATTGAAGATTTAATGAGTTCGTATAAAGACTGCAAGAACCAATTTTAGAATTCTAACCTAGGTAGCTATGTTTTATTGCTGACTACACATGAAAATGGATATTAAGGATTCATCAGAATCTTATGATCAGAAATTGAGGGAAGTAATTCAGATTCATCAGAATCGTATGATTGGAATTTGAGTGAAATTATTCTGGTTGAGTTGACGCCCCGGGGTGAATTTGTTAGGACCCTCTTAATGGAAGAACTCACTTCTTTATTGATCACAGGTATGGCAAATACCCTACCTACAAGAATTACACAGAGAGCACTAGATACTCTCTCGAGGAAGGGAATATTTTCCCAGATCTACTTCTAAGCTACAAACTACCAATGAATAGATCCACAAAACCACATTACAGCTAAGACACTTATTTATACTAACACAACTAAAACTAACTTCTAACAACTTCCCTTAGCTCACTGCAGCGCCAACTGTCACTCCTGCCAGCTCAGCTTCGCCCCTCTGCCTCCTAGCATAAACCTTTTCAACCCTTTGCAGCCTATCAACACTCCCCCCTGGACAGCCACCTTGTCCTCAAGGTGGAAAGCAGGGAACACATGCTGCAGAGTGGCTGCCGATACCCAACTATCATCACAAGAAGGGAGAGCAGCCCAATGTATGAGATACTCCTTGGACCCATCATTAGCAGTGCGGGACCCCAAAACTTCCTCTGGTTCTACCAACAACTCACCCTCCTAAGTCATAGCTGGTGGCAAAACCTGCCCCTGATGCAGCAGTGGCACTGTCTTCTTCAACCTACTGACATGGAACACCGGGTGGAGACGACACCCCTGTGGCAACTCTAAATAATAAGCCACTGACCCAATTTTCTCTTGCACCAAAAAATGGGCCATAATATCGAGGAGACAACTATTCATTTGGCCTCTTAGCCAAAGTCGTCATCCAACAAGGCTGCATCTTGAGATAAACCTAATCACCTACCTCGAAAGACAACTCCTGCCGTTTCCTTTCAGCAAAGAGCTCCCTTAAACAGAACTGGAGGGTCCATCCCATACAGAGCCCGAAAAGGAGTAGTACAAGTAGATGCATTAAATGAGGTGTTAAACCAATATTCTGCCCATGGCAGCCACTCCAGCCACCGGCGAGGAAACTACCTGCAAAACAACGCAAATATGTCTCCAAACACTGATTCACCACCTCCGTTTGACCATCGGTCTGGGGATGGAAGGCAGTGCTATATCGTACTTTTGTCCCTGAAGCAGCGAACAAAGCAGTCCAAAACCGACTCATAAAAACCTTATCTCTATCCGACAGAATCAAACGGGGAAAACCATGGAGGCGCACAACCTCCTTAACAAATAGTTGGGCGACATCCTTGGCCGAGAACGGATGAGAAAGGGGTAGGAAATGAGAATACTTTGATAATCGATCTACAACAACGAAAATAGTATCCATACCTTTGGATTTTGGAAGTCCTCCAATAAGATCCATTGATATGTGCTCCCACATCTTCTCCGGAATCGGTAGCGGCTACAGCAGCCCCCGAGGTTTCAATGCAGCATATTTATTGCTCTGGCAGATTTGACATTGGGCTACAAATTCCTTAATTTGTTTTCTCATTCCCTTCCAAATACCACCGCACCTATGAAACATGGACACACCATTCCACAGGCGTGTCCGACATGCGTACGACACGGACACGCGGCGGACACTTGTCCGTACGTGTCCTCTTTTTTTTTTTGCTCGGACACGTGTGGACACGATAGGGGGACACTCCAGCGGACACGGCAGGACACAGCCTTTTAATTGAACTGAAATTTAAAAAGAAAAAAAATAGCATAGACCCATAACTCAAAAAGCCCAACAAGCTACAAGTCTAAAACACTAAAACTAAAATTAGGTCAGAAATTCAGAATCCAATTTCCCCTAATTTCAAAATCAAAACTCACTAGAGCAGCTGCTGCTGCTGCACTGGACTGCATGCTGCACCACCCTCTTAATGGAAGAACTCACTTCTTTATTGATCACAAGTATGGCAAATACCCTACCTACAAGAATTACTCAGAGAGCACTAGATACTCTCTCGAGGAAGGGAATATTTTCCCAGATCTACTTCTAAGCTACAAACTACCAATGAATACATCCACAAAACCACATTACAGCTAACACTTATTTATACTAACACAACTAAAACTAACTTCTAACAATTCTGTTAGCTCAACTGCCCCTGTTGCGTCTGCCAGCTCAGCTTCACCCCTCTGCCTCCTAGCATAAACCTTTTCAACACTTTGCAGCCTATCAGAATTTCATCAAATCCTATGAGGGCAGAGTAATATATCCTTTTCTAAGTAGTACTTTCACAGCTTTTATGTCGATAAATTGAAATGCTTCTTGAAGGTTAGGATTGTTTACAAAACGATTTGGCTGGATCCTGGTTACTGATAGTTTGATACGAGTGATGAATTTATATTAAAGAATGTTGGTAACCACCCCCATTCTCAGGCATCTTTTCCAAATCAGTAATTCTATGTGTACAATAAAAATTATACAATACTTGTACAACAATCATATTTACTGTTGGATTGTAATATGAACTTACAAACTAATGCAATCCAATAGTGGATATGATTGTTGTACATGTATTGTACAATTTTCATTGTACACATAGCATTCCTCTTTCCAAATTAACTAGAGCCTTTCAGGCTACCACCAAGTTACCGTACCATACTAAAGTCTTATCCCACTAGGTGGGACCAGTTACATGGATCGAACAATGGTGGATCAAACAATGGTATTGTGCCTTGTTTTTGCTTTGATCCATGTTATAGAATTTGACAAAGTTTTATGTTGACTGTCGAAGGCCTAACACAATCCTCCTCTCTTATTCGGGTTTGGGACTGACTATGTAAAAACATAGGAACATAGGCAGAGTTAGGCTACCACTAAGTTATGGCATTTTAAATCATTTTTCCTGTCCTGCTATCCTTTTAAGTTTTGATCATTGAATGTGCCTAGCCTATGGACTAGCTTACCTAGTAGATCTTTCACGCAAGTTTTGCTATGACTTAAGTTTAATTCATAATTTTTTACAACTAGATTATTTATAAATATCTCTATAATTGTTGGCTGAACACATAAAGGCATAATTTTGTAAATTCTGGTAACATAGCTTTTAACTTGATGACATGATTCATCACACTTTATCTTTTGTTTTCTTTGTATATTTCATTGTGAATCACACTTTTCCTTCTTTTATTAAACTCCCGACCATAATGTTCCTTTGCTTACAAGTTAATGAACTTCCCTTGCTCTTGAAAATCTTGGTATAATACTCTAGTTCTTCATTGTAAACTGGTATCTTTTTTCTTTTCTTTTCTTTTTGTTCAATACTATAGGTTAATGTTTTTAACATGGAATATACGACAAAACACTGACATCGTTTGATCTATGCAGTTGATCCCGCATAGTGAGACGGTGTGTCAAGGCATAGTTATTGTTGTACTGCAGGCTGATGTCTTGAAGAACATAATTTTCCCTGTAAATTGATCATAAGGATAGGGGTTTGTTTTGCCAAAAAACTGCAGCCATCAGGAAAGTTCTAACATGGACCATGTTAAGAGTTACATGGTCCTTGGAGTCCTTTTTGGTTATAAAAGAATTTGAAGTGCATGAAATAAATTTTGATTTTTATCTTTTCTCCTTCCAACCCACTGTCTAGGTTAGGACAGTAACCCTTCAACATGCCGCCTATGGCGAAACCACATTTTCATAGCCACCATTCAACAAAGACAGCCACCATTGGCACAATGTTTTGGTTGTTGTGGAGGCTCGTCTCACATTGCTTTGTGAGTACTAGTTCAAATATTGGAAACAACTTGAAATGCAGGTAAGCTTGAAGCTTATGCTCAACTCATTTAGTAAATGAGCTCAAATCCTTTGATCAAGTTTGACTCATGAGTTCTGCTTATCATGTTATTAAGGAATTGAGTTAGAAATGACTTAGGAGGAGATCTGACTCACTTCCATTCAACTCCCCACGTGAGAAAGTGAGAGCCCCCTTGTAAGAAACAGCATCGTTAGAGGTACAACAAAAAAATCAGTCAAAACAGTCAACAAGTAGGAATTTGGGCCACAATCACCCCGCCCATTAAAAATATACTCATGATTAAAATGCTATTTGGACCATAAAATGTTAAATAGACTTTGTTGGTTGTTTTGGCTGGTTTTTTGTTGTTCCTTAAGCATTTGTGCTATTCGAAACTATGGTCTTAAGTTATAACAATTGACATTCAGAATCGGAGTAATTCACATGTCCAACCTAAAACTAATATTTTTGGAAATATTCTTGCATGGATCAAAGACAACAGATTTACAATTTAGTTTAAGAGGAGTGATATTTGTTTATACGCACATTTTATAGCATCTAAGTATCCTGATTACAAAATTTGACACCCATTGGAGTGTGCAAAGAACACTTTCCTTAGTTTAACGGTGTGGTATTCTGCTAATGTTACTCGTATAAAGCTCAACTAAGTAAATAACAAGAAGTATTAATTTATTTATGAGTAAATATTTATTTTGATCCCTCAAGATTAATATGAAGGACAAAATAGTCTTTTAAGATAAGAAAATGATAATATGGTCTATCAAGATTTAACATGATGGATGAAATAGTCCTTCAAGATATGAAAGTGACAACATGGTCCTTCATAATTGAAATTTTAAAACAGCACACTCCCTCAACTTGTCCTAAATTTATAATTTTGAGGGGTCATATTGTCTTAATATTTTAATCTTGAAAGATCATGTTGTCACTTTCATATCTTGAAGGACTATTTTATTCATTACGATAAATCTTGAGGAACCGCATTGTCATTTCATATCTTTAGGGATTATTTTATCACTCGTATTAATCTTGAGGGACCAAATAGGATATTTAGTCTTTATTTAGAAGTAAAATGATGAAGATAAGAATCTTGGGTCAAAACGAGTTACCTCTTGGTTCTCTGATGATAAATCTATATCATATATATTATTCTAAAATCGGGTTTTTGAGAGAAAAAATGATGACGTGTCATTCCAACAGCAATTTGGTATCCTGCCTATTAAATGTCAATTAATACATCAATATAATGAAATCAAAACATAATCTCATATATATATTCTCATCATATATATTTCAATCAAATCAATTTTAAATACAATATATATCACATACATGATATGATATATATGATATGATAAGATATATATGATATGGTTTCAATTCTAATTTAATTTTAAAAAATAATGAGATTTTTTGAAGAATATTTCTCTATCAAATCATACTTATATATACATATTTTATCGTAACATATTTCTTCATTTTTTAGATCAAATTTTCCTCTCCACCTTATTAACCCTTTAACTTTCTTTTTTTCTTATTTCTTCATTGTTCTTAGTTTGTCATTTCTTTGTTTTGTTCTTCCTTTATTTTCTTTTATTTTTTAATCTATATTTTTCATCTACTTTCTTCCTCATCCTTCATATTTTTCTCTATTTTTTTATTTTTTTTCTCTTTTATTTTTTTTCTTTCATCCTTTTTTATATATTTTTTGTCTTTTGATTTTCATCTTTTTCCTTTTTTTTTCTATCTCTTTTTCTCTTCTTTTTTTTTTATTTTTCTCACCTCATTCAACTTTTTTTTCTCCTCCATTTTTTCTTTTATTTTTTATTGTTTTTTTTTCTTTCTTTTGTTTTCTTCTTTATCTTTCTCTTTGATTATCTTATTTTCTTCCTTTTTTATGTGTCTTATACATTTTGTTTAATATTTTTGTCATTCTCATCTTTTATATTTTTATTTTTATAATCAATTCCTATTTATCATTGTTTCTAATTCTTTTATTTTGTTCAAGAGGTTTAATTTTTCTCACTTCTTTGTTATGATGAGTGGTGACAACGGCTTGAACCTATGACTACAAAGGGGTCTTTTTATTTTCTCTTTTCCCTACTATTCTTATTGTTTTTTTAATTAAATATTTTTTCATTATGATATGAATGACTTTTTTATTAATTTTTTAATGTTTAATTTGTTGAAAGAAATCAGAAAACTGAACCAATTTTTTTATGAGTATTTATTTTTATTTGTTTATTATTAAAGATAAAAACTTTCTATTATTTACTATTTTATTTTTTAAATGAAATAATCTTTTTAGATTCCAACTTGAATACTCCTTTTTTATTTTTAATTATGTTGCAGAGAAAGAGAAAAAAATGTCAACTTTCTTATAGGTATATATTTTTTATTTTTAATTAAAGATAAAAAAAATTGTTTGCTAATAACTATTACATATATCAATTAGCATTTTTATTTTGAGTAAATTTTAATTTTTTATATTGTTTTGAAATAATCCAATTTATTTTTCTAAGCAACATGTTTATATAGGAAACTATACATATTTTTTTATGAATGTTTTTAATTTATTCTATTAATAAAGATGAGATAAGTATCTACCTATTTAAAAGATTAATATTATCTTTTAAAATTTTATTAAGGAAAGATTGTCTCATTCTATCCCACGAATTTTAATTATTTTCTTCACTACCTCTCAATTTTTTTATTTGTATTTTTTCCTATATTTATTCAATAAAACCAATTTTTAGGTTGTAGCATTGTTAGTTTTTTATCAGTAGTTTTTATAAGTTATTTATTTAACGATAAAAATATTTTACATTCAAAATTTTTATTTAAGAAATATATTAATTATAATAATAAATATAATTTTATTGTAGTTGGTTCATATTTGATTATAAACAATGAATTATACTTTTTAAATTCATATTTTCTTTTAAATTAGATTTAGTTTTAAGCAATAAAATTTGAACTAGAATTTGAATATATATATATATATATATATATATATATATATATATATATATATATATTATTTAAACAATTCAGATTACATTGTATTTATATTATTTATCTAAAAATGCATATCATAATATATGATTAATACAATTAGCATAATTTATTTATAATTTTGTTGTAACTTGATGTATATAATTTTTATCATACTATATAATTTAGGATTTAATTTTCATCCACTGACAGTGTACCATTTTTTTACACATTCATCCAATTATGTGCTGCCACGTCAGTCATGATTGTATTTTCTCTCTCCCACTACCTTAAAAGTCACAAAAACATAACATTTTGATTGGACGATAGTGTAAAATATCTTTACACTGTCAGTGCATCAAAATTAAACTCTATAATTAATCTAGCCATATGTCATTTTTTATTCTTTTAAATAGTTTAAAATTCTATTTTTTCTAAAAAACAAAATATTTTTTTATTATTAACGATTCCGTGCATCGCACGGGTTATAGACTAGTATATAATATAACAGAGTTAGCTTCATGAGGTGCTGACAAGTGGCGCAACCTCAATGAGCTAACTTTAAATGATTCTATTTTAAGAAATTAATTAATGAGAATTGATTTGAAATTTTTTTGGAGGCTAAGCACCTTAATTAAAAAAGGAAATATACGTTAGAATATAATAGTCATAATGTAACATAATATTAATTGATTTATTTTTTATTTTTTTATCTTTGGTAATTAAAAAAGATATTTTTATCATTATGTTTTTTTGATTCATATCATTATTGAGATCACCTGAGATTATATAAATAAAAATAGGTTAAAAGCTAATTCTACTTCAAACATTCTTTACAACTTTTTTTTTCTCTTTCTATGTGTCAAAAATGAATAATCAACTCTACTTTTCTCCACCTCAAGCAAAAGATGCAAGGTTAGAAAGAAAAAATATTATCAATCAAAAACTTCATTCAAGGTAAAATAGAGGTATTAGCAAATAAATTTTGTGACTTATATGAAAAAGAAAAAATATGTTGCATTGATCTTAGTTTAAAGACATAATAGAAATGTTAGAGTGTGTTTTGCAACTTTGGTATGTCTCATCTTTTAACAAATCTGAGTCAACTAACACCATTGAAATGATGTTAGCGCATGAATTTGTGAGTATATGTACATGTGATATATATCTTAGAGCTTCTTCTGTATGTTAATTTTTATTATTATGCTTCATGCATGTAATTTTCTGAAATCGTAACATGTTGAAAATAGGGTATTGCAATCCATGTAACAATTAGAAAGACATTTGATATACAAGTTTAAACCCCTAATGTCTGAGAAGAGTGTATATATTATGTCTTATTTTGATGTAATATCAAATGATGGTTCTTTTCGGACTACAAGACATGAATATCGTCTAAACTTTTAATATAGGATCATTGTTCGCAACAGAGAGAGTGACAAGATTCACAACCCAACATTATCTAACCTTTTTTAAATATTTTATTCATATTTCATTTGTAATTTTTTCCCTCTCCTTTCTATAATTTCATTTATTATAAAATAAATTTGTTTATAAAAAACAAAAAAATTTAATAGTGTATCATTAAAAAATATTTACTAGAAGAATGAATCAAGTAATGAAAATGATAAATCACAAATCATTATAGTAAATTTTAATCAATTAATAAGATTTGAATATTATCGTAGAATACTTTTTGGTAAGAATGAAAATAGTTGAGCAATAAATCATTCAAAAATATTTATAAAAGGAAAAAATCAAGGAAATGAAAAATACCTAAATTAATTAAGGTTATTTAAGTATATTATAACTAATAAATTTCTATCATTAAAAGGTATATATATTATAGAGTAAAATCAGATATAAATGGTTTTTTTTATAAGATTGCATTTATTTAAATTGGTTCAGAATGAATATTCATTGTATATATTAAACTTTTCAGTTAGGGTTAATTAAAAAAATGTTATTAATCACTCCTAGAACAACCCTGCAATTAACCTTTTGTTTTAGAAAATAATTTAATTTAGTATGAAACATGATTTGATGTATTTTAATGTGAGTTAATATGATTTAATTTTATTTAATATGATTTATTCTCATTAATATCAATAATTATATTAATTGATTCAATAATTGTATGAATAAAATTTACCCTATATATAAGTTACCTAATTAATTGTACTTAGATGATTCAATATTATTGTGATTTGTGAGTAAATGATTGAATACATAATTGATTCAATATAATATTATATTGTTCTTGATATGTGTTTAATTAATTGAAAAATATTGATTTAGTATTATTTGAAAATTATTGATCATATCATATGGAGAGAATAATTTTTTTAAGTATTATAAGATGTAATTGATTGGATTGAATGTATGTATATTAAATGTAAATTGAAAAAATAAAACATAATTGATTATGCTCATTTTGTGGAATTCTACAACGAAGTTGAATTTAATTTTACAAATTAAGGATCATAATAGAAAATTTTTTATTGGAGTGATTTATAAGACGTTAATTTTAATTTTTATTAAGACTATTTTTTGTCTTCACTATATATTATAAGTTGGTCATACCATTTTGTATCGTTTGTCATAGATATATTATTTCTCTTAATTTTAAAGGTTCAATCATGTTGATTTTCATTTCTTAGATAGGTTGGATAGGCCAAACAATGATGATGATGACGAGATAATTTTTTACATTTCCCACGATGAACTAATTTTAAAAATAATATGATGAAACAAGTCCAACTGAGTATATTCTTCTAATTCAATTTTATATGGTTATGCGTATATAAGGATAAAAAATTGAATAATTTGATTTATCTTTCATCATTCCTTTCATTTCTTTTTAGTGCTATTTGGTTTTTATTTTAAATTAAATATATATGATTTAAAATTTTTTAAATAAATAAATAATTATTTGTAAATTATATCAATCAATGAAAATCATAATTTAAATCTACTTTCAAATGATAATTTAATTTATATTAACAATATTTTAATTAAATGCCTAACTAATAGAGTAATCAATCAGAATGCATATTAATGCAACTTTACTAATATATATATATACTAATATATATATATATATATATATAAAATTTATGTGATTGGATCATTTTAAAATTTCAATTTGAAAATGAAGTCTAACAATGATATCATTTGTCTCCCATAAATATATTTCAACCAAATAATATCAAAATAATGTATCAATAAAATTTATTACATCCATTTATAACAATTTCCCTATTAATTATTAATAATTTTTTAGATCTAAGTTTTTAGTTATTAAAAATATATGATATGATTATAATAAAATAAAAATAAAAAATATATAAAAGAAATAAATGTATAACAAACATTTAATCATTCAAATCTTTGATTTATAAGTAGTTGTTATGAGTTTAGATTTTTTTCTATTTTAATCAATTGTAATTTTGTGATTTTTTTAAAGTAATGAATATTAATTATAAATTTTGAAATTTATCTACAACATTAATGATAATAAATAAGAATTATACCTTAACATAATTTAAAAATTATAAATGGAGTATTTATTTGTTACAGGTGAAATTCAATTTAACTGAAATTATATTTAATTAAAATAAATATATAAAAAACATTTTATTTCAATAAATTTGTTTAAATATTTTAATACAAAATTATTTATCATTAATAATTAATTATTATATAATATATTTATCTTAATTTAATACTTAATAGCTTGATTTCTATATTTTATTATTCCAAAAAATAGCACGGGTAAAAAAAATATTAGTACTAATATAAAAGGGAAATGGCTGTTTCTGCGAACCAGTAGGGCTGCAAGCCTGTAAATTATAAAATTCATAAGCCCTGAAGCTTTGGGATTAGGATCTTCTTTATGTGGATCTGCACATGTTAAAGATTTGTCCTCTCTTATCCATATATATACACTTCTTCTAGTTCATTTGTGGCAGTAAATACCAAAAAGAATTTTATAAAATATAATGTTAATTGTATAAGATTCTTCTTGAAAACTTATTCATCATCCTTGTATGAAATGTAGATCTATTTAAATAATCGAGAAAAATGTATAAAAATCTATTTTTCTATAAATATATAATTGGATGTCTTACCCTGTATAAAAAAAATTATATGGAAAATGGATATAAATTAAATTACATAGAGAGGAGGAATTCACTAACATCAGCTTATGATAAACATGTTTCTTACATTAACGAATAATTCATTATTAAAAAATGGGTAAATTATACTCACCTTTCTTGATATTTGACAAAATTATACCCGACTCTCTTCTCTATTTTTTAAACTTGCAGCAGACTTTAACTTATAAAAATTGCACTAACCTCCTATGAAAATAATTAATTATTAGTCAAAATAATGATTCTCATGATGATATGAGGGATATATAACTTTTAATGATATATTTGTAATAATAGACACTCTTCTAAAGTTAAAGACCAAATGATCAATTAAATATATTTGAACGTATTTTTATCATTTATTCTAATATTTAATTTTATCAATCGCTACGTGATCATTTAGTCGTTTAACTTTAAGAGAATGTCTATTATTTACAAATAAGTCATTAAAAATAATGTGCCCTACATACCATGAGAACCATTAGTTTGACCAACAATAAAAATTTCTCAAGGGAGGCCATTGTAATTTTGAAACTAAAGGGGAGTCATGTGTAATTTTGATATACTTCATGAAAGGAGAGTGTAATTTGTTAGCTCCAGAACCCATCTAAGCTAATAAAGATTGAGAAATCTTTATGGTTTGGTTTTGAGTGATAAAAAAATTAATCAATGTAAATATTTTGTTAGAAAAGGACTAATGTGTATTGAATATTTCATAAAGCAACTTTATATTAGAACATCAAGACTCAATTAGAAATCTTTAAATTAGTTTATATATTCTTGAGCAATCATGAGTTCTGAAGATTTTAAAAGAATAGGAATTAGTTAATTTGATAAAAAGATTTGCCGATATAACTTTCTGAAGTAAGCAAAGAAAAACACACACATGTACATTCAATGAAGATAGAAGATCAAAATTATGAAAACATTAGAAGAATGCAAGATTTGTAAAGAAGGCAAAAGAAGCTTGCTCATATATCAAAACAAACATGAGAAGCTTGCTTTCACATCAAAAGTTGTAATAAGAATTTGAGCATACATCAGAAGATGAATCTGAAGTGATCAAATACATCAGAAGCATGGTCATACATCAGAAGATGCAATAAAGTTGTGCACATATATACATCAGAAGATGTAACAACAGTTCATTTATACATCAGAAAATACATCAAAATGTGTACAATACATCATAAGATGCATAAAGTGATTGGATCCATATCAGAAGATGTAACAACAACATATTCATACATCAAAAGATGCAATTAAAGGTTGTTGGAACATCAGAAGATAATATGAAAGCATGATAAGACATCAGAAGATATACCAGAAACTACATTCCACATCAGAAGTAAGAATGCAACTTCATAAGCATACAATAAAATAAAAAACAACATCAGGAGCATGTAATCTACTCAAAAACACATATTGCAAATGATTCTGAAACAACTTCAGAAGATAAAATGCAACATTATAAGTATGCAATTAATATAGAAGATACAACAGATGAATTTTAAAGATATCAGAAGCTAAAAATCTCCTAAGAAAGTTGCTTCAGAAGATAGAATAACTTCATAAGCTACCTTAGAGGCAAGAGAACACTTCATAAGCATGATGGTGCCTTAAAAGAAGTTTCAGAAGCAAGAAGATACTTCAGAAGCTGAATAAAATACTTCAGAAGCTGATTTAATATGAACAAGTCACTTCAGAAGCTGGGACAACCAGCCACTAGAAAGGTCAGAAAATTAATTAAATATTGACTGAAGCATGTGAAGAGCTCGTGCGCCCACTCAACACCTTAAGGATCTCTAATTTATTATTCCAAAATGAAATGAATGGCTGAAAACGTGAAGAAAAGATATTAGGAAGCAAATAAGATTCAAAAGCTTTAATGGAGACAATGACATGTCAGCATCTAGTAAATTTGCACAGAATTACTGAGAATTGCATCATATTTCATTAATTTGATCATGAACAAGTACAAGTTCAGAAATACAAATGCCTCTATAAACAAAAGTAATAAAAAATTACAAAATTTTTTCATACTCCCCCTAAGTCTTAGCCCTATTTCTATCTTATGCCAAAATATGTCATTGTATTTTCTCCCCGTTTGTTATCACAAAAAGGGTGTCACAGATAGACCATAACAGACTAACTCCTAGCTAGATTCTTCGAGCAATGAACCTCAGAAGCTTGCACATCTCAATAATGTGATCTCTTGTACCCAGGTTGGCAGGAGTCTCTAGAGGTAGCTCATCAGAAGCGGTAGCTTGAGGAGGTGCTTCTTGAGGAGGAGGTGCTTGATAAGGCATGCTTGCATTTTCCTCTTCGAAAAGATCAAACATATGATCTCCCCTTGGAGCAGTGGGTACAGTAGTAGTCAGCGTTAGAGACCCAGAAGGCTGATCAGCTTCAGTAGGTTGAACTCTAGTTGTAGCTGGTTCAGAAGCTTCAGGAGGAAGAAGAAAACGAGGCATAGGATCATTGGCTTGCATTACACCAAAGATTGTGGTCCTTCCAGCTTCATAGAAGTAAGGACGAAAGGAGACAGAGGGAGGTATTTGATAGGATGCGAAATTCTGTGCATTCTTTACCTTTACATGTGCATCTTGCATTCTTTATTGCTTTAATAATGGTTCTTTACACTGTTTGTGCATATTTTCACTTTCTTGGTTAGTGTGGCAATTTTATGTCTTTTTGAGGCTTGTTAGTGGCATTTCGGTCTTGTTATCTTTAATGCACTCTTGGGTAGTGTCTTTGGATTTCAGGGACCTAGGCCGGAGCTACTTCGAGTCTTGGAAGCATCGGGAGCGTCGGAGCGAATGAGCGGACGAAACGGCGAGCCGGAGAAAAAGCTGCATCTTTTGGTTTTCTGTGTTGGTCGCTAGCGACCAGCATTATGCTTGCTTGGTCGCTAGCGATCGGGTCGTGACAGCAGCAGTAAATTATGCAGAATTTGCAATTTAGTCCCTAGTTCATTTTATACTTAAGACCCCTTTTGTAATTGGGCTAGAGACTTTTTTCATTTTCCTTAGTTTTAGTTTTAGGTTAGGTTATTCTAGAGAGAGAAGCTCTCCTTCTCTCTAGAATCCTCTTTACATTTTCTTTACATTTTCTCTACACTTACATACATTTCTCCAAGTTCAATTTAATTTCTAATTCATTTCCATCTTTGCTATTGCTTTAATTTCTTGTTTCTTACTTGCTTTAATTATGGTTGAGTAGTCTCTTTGTTCTTGGTGTTGGGTAATGCTAGAATTACAGTTTTCCTTGAAACCCATTGCATGATTTTGCTCTTGCTTCCTAATCTCTTGGTTCCAAATGCAATTGAAGTTTGTTTGTGTGGATCCATGCTTGCTGATTTAATTGTATATCTTGAATGCATATTTGATTTCTTGATTGAGAGATTATTGTGCATTTGAGTGTTTTGGGTGTTGAGTGAGGATATCATTTGATGCCCATTTGCTAGGAGAGTAGGAATAATTCTTGATTGAGAATTAGGTTTGCATATGTTTAGGATAGTTTTACTATTTTGGTTTGGATCCAAATCATTTTGGTTGAATAATTCTTATGCATGTGTAAGTTGCTTGCAAGGTGTTTGATAAAATGCCTAGGTGGGTTTAGGATGGGAAAAATATGGTTTGATGCATGTCCAACACCAAGACTCTTTTGCATTGTTATTTTCCTTTATTTGCATAGCTTTATTCACTTCTTGCATAATCCCAAATCTACATATACTATACACACTAGATCAATGATATAAGACTCCTTGAGAGACGACTTGGGTTGACTAGCTATACTACTATAGCTAATTAATTCAATACCTTTTTGGGAACTTGTTTTAAATTCTAAATTGATCGTTGGTTGAGAGAATTAACGACGCTCTTAGACACATCAAGGTGTTTGAACCATGTTGCCCAGCTGAAAGCCAGTATTGATCATTGAGCTCGAGATAGAGAATGATGGTCCATGATTTGTGAAGTTAGGAGGGGCAATCTGAGTCACATCCAGAAAAGGAACTTGGTTTTCCCTGTGAGGGGATGCCCCACTTCTAGATCCGGCTAATGTACTTTGGCTGACAAAGGTTTCGATTGCCGCAACGCCAGCAGCAGCAACAACGTCAGTGTTTGCCTCAGAACTTTTTTTAGTGATGGCACCCGCTGGAACTTGATTGCCTTCTGAAACCTGAGTCTGCTCTTGTTCTTTAGCAGATTCAGAAGGTTTCTTCTCAACCTTAGAAGTTGGTTCCATACCAGAAGGAAGTGTTTGTGGATCCACTTCTGTTTCAACAAGAGCCACCAGCTCTTGCATGTGTTGTTGATCATCCTTCTCTTGAGGATTTTCTTCAGAAGTACCCTCAACAGCTTTCTGAATCTTCTTCATCCTCTAAGCAAGGTTCTGAGGATGAACTTCAGTTGTTTCAGAAGCAGTTTCTTCTGACAGATCAACCCCATCATTCTCTTTCTGAGACTGCTCATGGGGAGTTCTGAGAGTACTGCCAGCATCAATTTCTCGCCTAGCCAGGCGATATTGGGATCCATCGTCTTGTAAGGAGGGAGAATCAACTTCATGCCTCCCTATTCTCTCAGTATCATCCCTTGGGGGTGAGACTTCCCCAGCAGGAGATGAATGATGTGAGTGTGTTGGCGGTGGAGGAAGGGATTTCTACAACATTTCTTTTCCTCACCAATGGCGGAATTTGGTGGGAAATGGTAGCTTCTGAATCTTCAGATGCATCCCCAGCATCCTTCTGAGGTGGAGGCTTCTGAGCTTCCTCAGAAGCTCTGCTCCTGGTGATTTTGTGAGGAGAAATTGGATCCTTCTTCTTCTTCTAACTCTCAGAAGAATCAACCTTCTTTTTCTCAACCTTAGAAGGCTGAGAGACTTCTTTTGGGGTGATCCTCACCTTCTTAGACGATTTTCCAGTCTTAGAAGACTTGGAAGCCTTAGAAGCTTCCTTCTCCTTGGGAGCAGTTTGATTTTCCTCATCTTCTGAGGCATTGTTCTTCACCTTCTCCTTCTCCTTCACGTTTAACCTCGATCTCTTGATCGAGTTGAAGGTCATGATCGTGAATTTGTTGTTGTTGAATATGTACTCGAAGGCATCGAGTGACAACTTCTAATCCATGAAGATCCGAGTCAGAAGGCTTCCTTAGGGAAGACTGGTCTGCTTCCTCTTTGGATTTTCCTAGTGCATGGTGTAGTTTATCATGATCTGCCCAAAGTTGACTTTCTTCTTCTTCATCAAGTAGTAGAGAAGGCTGACGTCCATTGTCGTCATATTACCCAAATCCCCAATCTGGGGGAGAAGGGTGTACTGAATGATGGAGAAGACCATCCTTGCTCTCATTGTCAAATGGGGTACCTTCACCCCACTCAGAGGCACTTCAGTCTTGCCAGTGAGCGTTTTGACTATCTGCTCTTCTGAATCAACTTCCTCCTTGTACCAGTCTTTGTCATTGGCAACAACCTCGCCAGCATCTTCAATTCCAAAGATACGTGCGATATCAGAAGTGGTGATACGAATTATGTGACCAGCAACATTGCTTCCCAAGCCTCGGTTTGTCTCCATGTGTACTTGGGAGTAGAATACTCGTACTACGTTGGGGTAGCACACTTCTTCTATCGACATGAGTCGAGCCCAGCCAGCTTGACCATGGAATATGTGTTGAAGAACATCTACTTGATTGTAGATGGAGAAGGGCAAGGATCTTTCCAGAGCAACCTTTCTAGGAAGAAAATCGCTTTCAAATCTTTCTTGGAGTTGTTCGTCCTCATAGATGGTTTCTTTCACTACCTCCTTAATGGAGTTTCTCTTTACTCCAAGAATGTTGGCCATCTGAGAGTTTTAAGTGAGGTGTAGAGAATGAAGTGAAGAGAAACTTAGAAAGAAAATTAAGTGGGGGGCAGAGAAGAAGATAGAGAGAAAGAAGAGAAAAGAGTCGATGAATTTTAATGAAGAGAGAGTTGAGAGGGAATTTTGGTAGAGATTAATTTGGTAGGATGAGAGCTCAAAGTATTTGAGAGTCTACAACTATCGCGTATTTATAGTCGCGTAAAACTTTTAGCCGTTACAGCAAAAAAGTTACCGTTACGGTTACGAGCGAGTGTTGGTTGTGAAGGAGGAGGAGGGCGACGAAGGCATGGATCTTTATGGGTTATTGTTGGTTGGTTGGTTGGGGAGCTGAGTGGAGAGTCAACTCACGCAGATCATGTACCCTAACTTCCTATTCCCGACTTATAGAGTTTTTAAAAGATACATAAGCAAAGCCAGAAAATTTTAGTGTTGAGAAAATCTTCTAGAAGGATGCATATCCGAAAATTGGATGTATGGAAGACATCTATATTAATCAATGGTAAAGAAAAAAAAGCTAAAATAGTGTATGATAAAAGTGAACATCGACACGATGTATAAAATATAGATGTTAAAATAGTATTTTTGAATACCTAATTTGCTTCAAGAATATAATTCAAGACAAATTAATCTCTAAAAAAATATTATCAATAAATACAGGATAAATTATTTTATTTAGAATATTTTGAATGATTAGTTTATCTGATTTATAATTCATAAGAAATTATTTTGTCCTATTTTTAAAAATAATGACAGATCAATTTATCTTATTTTAATCATAAGAGATTATTAATGATATTGTTTATCTTGAGGATAATCAGCCACCATCCAGTCACTCCTTCTATTTTTTGTGGGTCCCACATCCACTTTAACACTCTCACTTTCACTTTTTTCTTTCATGTGCAAGCGGTTCTTCTTCTCTTACATTTCTATTTTTTTTCTTTATTTTTCTCTATATATATTTTCTTCTTTCTCATCCTTCTCTATCTTTTTCTCTTTTATTTTTTTTTCACTTTCCATTTATTCTTTAAAATTTCTTCTTTCTAAATAAATAAATCTCAATCAAATAAATAAAAAAATATAATTAAACAAAAAAAATCAATCTAAGTAAACAAAAGGTGAACACTGTAGAACATTCGAGCAAAATAATGACAAAAAATGTAACAAAGTATACAATCTAATAATCAATGAAATATAACAAAATATACAAAACAAAACTCAATCAAATAACACAAAAAAAACTCAACTAAGTAATATAAAAAAACTCAATCAAATACCACGTAAAACGCAACCAAACAAAAAAAAATAGTACAACTAAAATAACTCAAAATCACGTTTTGTGAACTGAGGACAACAAAAGAAACCTTGAAATAACACATTTATCACTATAAACATTATGAAAAGGAAAAAAATACAAAATGTATTATTTTTCAGTAAAGGTAACATCTTTATTACTAAAATAACATACAAATTAATAAAATACATAACCAGTAAAATATAACAAAACATACAAAAAAAAAACCCAATAAAATAACACGAAAAATTCAACTAAGTAATATAGAAAACTCAATCAAGCAACATGCAAATCGCAACCAAAGAAAAAAATTGTCAAACTAAATAACAACTCAAAAGAACTCAATCAATAAAAAAAACTCAATCAAACAATTAAAAAACCTCAACAAAAAACAGATAAAAACCATGTTCAATGTAAGTTGTAGACAACAAAAAACGTCTAAAAGTAACACAAAAATGCATTATTACTAAAGAAGAAGAAAACATCATAAATTATCACTAAAAATTATCAAAATACATTATTTTCTTTAAAAATAGCACATTTATCAATTAAAAAATTAATATAATAACTATTAAAAACAACTAAACATACTAAAAAACTCAATCTACTAATAGATAAAACCCAATAAAAATATTTAAAAAAACCAACTAAGTAACAGCTAAAAAAACACGTTAAGATACAGAAAAATCTTAAAGTTGACATTTTAATCAAAAAACAACTAAAAAATGCATTTCATGAGCATTATAAACAACATAAAATTCTTAAATGAAGCACCTTTATCGTTGTAAGCAATGTGAAAATGAAAAAATTGCACAAAATGTATTATATTTTCCCAAAAATTTCACTTTTGTCACTAAAGATAGCATTTTTATCACTAAAGTTAACACCTTTTATCATTAACATGAATATAATGTATAATTTTTTCTCTAAAGATATAACTTTTATCCATAAAAAAATTGGATCTAGTAACCTAAAATAAAAAATAACCAAATATACAAAAAAATCCATGCTAATAACAAAAAAAAAATCACTCAAACAATTAAAAAAACTCAATTAAACAACAACTAGGAATCATGTTCTAGACACCAGAAAATATTCCAAAATAGAAGAGAAGATAGAGGACAAGTAAAATGAAGTAAAGATAAAGAATAAGAAAATGATGATGATGAAACATATTTTATTTTTCTAAAAAAAATTGTTTTTCAAACTAAAAAAAGTACTCAAAAATTAAGGAGAAGTAACCCAAAAAAATGGGTAGAAGAAAAAATAAATAAAAAAAGAAGTAGAAGAAGAAAAAAAAAGAAAAGGAGAAAGAAGAAGCACCTACCTGATGTATTGGATGAAAAAAAATAAAAAAAGGAAGAGAAGAAGAAGATGAGCTTAGCACTTGATGGATTGCAGTAGCAAAGAAAAAAGAATAAGAAGGTGGGTTGCAGCACAAAAAGATAAAAACAAAAAGAAGACGCATCCCATGTGTGTGGCTTCCTTCTTCTACACTTATATCAAAGGAAAAAAAATTTATTTTATGTATGAATTCTAAAAAGTGGTTGGATAATGACTGAGTTTGGGGTGTGCATATAGTATTTTTCTTATTTGATAGATGTAGGAAACCAAGGCTGATATTAATTCTTGTTGATTTGTAGACATAGTATTGTATATATATTAGGATATATATTAGGATCATATGTCTAGCTACTTATTTTAGACAAGAATAATTGATTGATAGTGTTGAATTAATCTTGGGCAGCAATATTCATGCGCCGGCCTCACTTCATGTGTATATAATTTTTATGCTCAATGGAATAACACAGATTGCATTTGAATACATTCTATTATTTTGCTTAATTTATATTTACATATTATCACACAATTTACTTATATTTCATTTGTAACTTACATTTTTTTTAAAAAAATTAGTTTCTATGTATTGCATGGGTAATAAACACTAGTAACCTAATCTAATAGAGGTAATAGTTAGTTAAGTTTCTTTTAATTTTGAAAAAACACCCAAATTAGTCCCCGTAGAATTTCTCATTGGACAAAGTAGTTCCTCCAGAATCAAAAAATCAAAATACATCCCTCCAAAATTAAAATGTCGGACAAATTGGTCCCCCAAGAAAAAATTAGACAAATTAGTCCCTCAAGATTTATGAAAATAGTCAAATTGGTCCCTATAATTGGAAGATTAATTTGTCTAAAATCTTTAATTAGTATGGACTAATTTGACCATTTCCATGAATCTTGATGGACTAATTTGTCTAATTTTTTCTAAAATGACCAATTTGTCCGACATTTTAATTTTGGAGGGATGTATTTTGAATTTTTTATTCTGGAAGGACTATTTTGTCCAATAAGAAGTTTTGCAGGGACTAATTTGAGTGTTTTGTCTTTAATCATATATATCATTCTAAAATCGGGTTTTGGAGAGAGAAGAATGACTGACGTGTCATTCACACAGCCATTTGGTATCCTGCCTATTAAATGTCAATTAATACATTAATATAATGAAATCAAAACATAATCTCATATATATATATATATATATATATATATATATATATATATATTCTCATCATGTATATTTTAATCAAATCAATTTAAATAAAATATATATAACATATATGATATGAAATATATGATATGATTTTAATTCTAATTTAATCTTAAAAATAGTGAGATTTCTTGAAGAAGATTTCTCTATCAAATCATACTTATATATACATATTTATCGTATTATATCTCTTCATTTTTCAGATCCATTTTTCCTCTCCATCTTATCAACCTTCTAACTTTATTTTTTTCTTATTTTTCCTTTGTTCTTATTCTGTCATTTCTCTTTTTTGTTCTTCTTCAACACTAACTAAGACACATAAGAGGTTCTATGTATGATATAACTACCGTACATGCCATAATAGCATAACAGGTCCATTACCCCAAGCCCTGTAGGATAGACCTACTCTGATACCAAAATGTAACACCCTAATAGATATCCCTTAATGCTTATGTCATTTTAGGCCATTTCATAAGGGTTACCTCCTGTTTTCATGTTTTATCTTTATATTTAAAATATATATACGCGGAAAATACGTGGGAGAAATTTTCACAAATGTTTTGCGGTATAGAAAATAAGGGCCTTGCGAAATAATACAACGTATATAGGTGCGGAAGCAAATAATCCTAAATAAATCTCAATATAATAAAATAACAAAATCATAGTCTCCCAGAATACACATCAGGAAATAATAATAATAGGTGTAATCTCATGAGCCCAAAACCAAGACTCACAAGACTCCACTAATACAATCCATCAACATAAGTACTTGCCGGCTAACATAGGTCTGGACTTAGGAAAAGTAAATGGAAATAAACAATAAATCAGAGACATAACATCCATAAATGAAATAACTCAAAAGACATGATAAAGTCTAGTCTAAGGCTGTGCGGGCTCCAAGCTCGCTCCATCATCATGCTGATACTCATCATCTAAAATGGGGAAAAACATGGGGTGAGTACTGGGAAGTAACTCAGTAGGGGAACCGCTCCGGGTTTATTAATTAAATAGGTGTAGCATGAATAAATTCAATTTCAGTTATAAGTTCTAAAATCATCTTTCCCAGAACGACTTACCTAAGTGCCTCTTGTTCGTTTTACATCATTTATACATCATACTTAATCATGTCATTCTTGTGTGTGCTCTACGTTCCATCTAATCATATAGGGAAACTTAATCATACATCATACTACGTTTACTCAAACTTTACTGTAATGCACTTTCATAACTTTTATCTGTTTATTATCTCTTATGGCCTATTAGGGGTGTCAAAGTGGGCCAGCCCGCCAAAAAGCGGGGCGGGCCAGCCCGCCATTTTCAGCTCTTTTTTTTTTAAAAAAATTATAAACTTTTTTTTCAAACTAAAAAAAAAATTTACTTTTTTAATAAAAATTTCATCAATTTCAATTAAAAATACACTAGAAAAGTACACAATAATAATTATTAAATCAAAATCCATTAAATATAACTTAAAAATTTCATTAACAGAACCAGATCAGAACAAGATGAAATAGAAGTAGGTGGCGGAAGCAGAAACATAACAGGATCAGCGCAACGACGGAAGCAGAACCCAGGCTGGTGGCGAAAGCAGAACCCACGCGGCCACGCCTCGTCCAAGATCGGCGGAAGCTGACCCACGCGTCAGAGGAAGCAGAACCGTCGGCGGAAGCTGACCTACCAGCTACCGAGGCAGTGAGGCACGCGGAGTCGCGGACGCAGGTCGCGGTCCTCGACCAGCACTCACTGGGTGCCGTGGGTGGCGAGCGGAAGCGGCGAAGAAGCACGATCACGAAGAGGGAGAGCGAAGCACGAAGCGGCGATCGGCAAAGCTTCGAAGAAGGAGAGGGAAGCGGCGATCGGTGAAGCGCGAACAAGGAGAGGGAGGGTCGGATCGGAGGAAGCCGAGAGGCTGTGCCGGCTGCCGCTTGATCTCCGGTGAGGCCTATGAGAGTGAGAGAGCCAAGAGGCTATGAGTGTTCTATTGTTGTGTTGGCTGCGGCTGGGTGAGTGGTGCGGGATTTGGGTGGGGGGGGGGGGGATGGGTAGTGAAAATTTAGGGTTAGAGATTTTAGGGTATTGGATATTTGCTATTTTTTGGGCCAGTTTAAAAAAAAAAATTGGCGGGTTAGGCGGGCTAGCCCGCCCCCGCCCCGCGGGCTAAGCGGGGCGGGTTAAGCGGGCTTTTTTGTTTTGGCGGTCCCAAAATGTGAGCTCAGCCCGCCAATTTAGGCGGGCTCAGCGGGCCGGCCCAGCGGGCTGGGCCCATTTTGACATCCCTATGGCCTATCCACCCTCCTGCAAACCTCCGCTGCACCGACCCCTAGGCATGAGCTCATCTTAACAAAATGGGGAAAAGGGGGATATTCACCAATTGCAAGTGAAGGACCTGTAGCGTCGAGGATGCCAACCCCCTCCTACAGCCTCTCAATCACAAGTCGAAGGCTACTATGTATTCTTGCGCCACCCAGTGACGTCTTTATTATCTACGCGCCACCCGGTGACGTCTCAAACAATATACATGCGCCACTCCGTGACGTCTCAAACAATATACATGCGCCACCCAGTGACGTCTCAAACAATGTTTATGCGCCACGCCGTGACGTCTTAGTTCACAACACAACATACACATACAACACATAATCCATATAAACATCTTATTAACATCATGTATCTCATGCAATCAACTCATATCAACATATCATCATCCAAACAGCATCTAAACTCGCATACATACCATAATTAACTCATACATATCATCTATACTAGTTGTAGAACGCAATAGGGTGCATAAAGGGTCAAAACAGTTCATTTTCGCACTAACAACACTGTCGTAATCGATTACACGGGCTGGTAATCGATTTACACAAACTGGTAATCAATTACTGTAATCGATTACACAGCTCTGTAATCGATTACCAGAAGGCAACGTCTTCTCGCGATTGGAAATTCAGACATCGTAATCGATTACGAAGTCGTAAAATACGATTCTAGAGTTCCAAAAACACGATTTTCATTAGCCGCTGGCCAAAATATGAACCTAACATCGTCCCAATCGATAGAAAACATTGTCATATCAATATCAAACATGAAAATGCGTTTAAAACACTTTTCAATTCGTAAAACCCCTTTCTTTTTCAAAATCAATTTCATAAATCAACCCTTTCATGAACCCTAATGGGAAAAACAACGAACAACATTCAAAACTTCATCAATTCATTAACATACATTAAATTTCATGACATTTAGAATGCTTAACCCCTACCTCTTGAAGACAATCCTTGTTCTAGACGAAACCCTAGTTTCACGAACGACCCGACACCAACGATGACCCTTATCAGAGAAACGCAATCGGTAGAAACGTCCGGCTCGATGAGAGGATTAAGAATATATGAATATTTTTGGGATTGGGTGAGTATTTGTGGGTGTTTCTTGGCGTGTGATGGCTATGGCTATGAGAGCTCTTGAGAGAGAAAGCTATGGAGGCTTTGGGATGATGAGAGAGAGTGTTTCTGATCAAATGAGGTGGAAAATAGGGTTTACTTTCGTGTTGGCTGAGCTAATAGTGTTTAAGAGTCATCGTGGGGCCCACCCGTCACTTAAAACATATAAAAACGCACTATGCGCACGTCGTAATTGATTACACGGATGTGTAATCGATTACTGTAATCGATTACAGCCAGACTGTAATCGGTTACAGACAGCATAAAGGGCTGTAATCGATTATCATCCTATAGTAATCGATTATAGGTCTGTCTGCTAGCCCAAAAACACTTCAGAAACGTCCCAACCCGTGCTGTAAACGTCCATACACTATTCCTAACCTCATGCATCATCTAATCATCAAAATTAGATTAAATAAATTTATTAGAGAGTATAACTTTTTATTTTTTTAGATTCATTTTTAAATTTTTTTATTTTAAATTTAAGATCAAATCATTGATATTAATAAATAAAATTAATTGATTGATTTTGATTTGAATTTTATTTTTACTCATTATTTATAAATTTTGGATAAATATTTGATAATTTATTTTTTTTTTAAATAATATTTGTTTAAGATATACTAAATTTCATTTAAAATAGAAATATTTAGAATTAATTAAATAATAACTAATTAACTAACTAATTTATTATATTTGATTATGATATTATTATTAATCATGATCTCAAATTCATGGTTGAATCATATATGGACATAATGAGTCGAAATTAAATGTTTAATAAATCATATCATATTTTTTTTAAATGAAAAATTCATAATTAATTTATAGAATTTCAAGAAAAAAAAAGAATAATTCTTATTCAATTAAAAAAGATCATATAATAGTTGTAATAAGTGTAATTTATCATCATGTACGATTCATAATTTCAATTGAATCATATTATTTTTATGGTTCATATGATATTTTTCAATAATATCATTTGCAAGTCGATAATCATAAAATTTATTTTAATAGAAAATATTTGTTATATTTTAATTTATAAAAAAAATCTCATTTTTAACAATAATAGTAGTTGATATAATTAACTATAATTGTTTGAAGTTGATTTTATTTTAAACAGTAATTTTTTATAAGTTATTTATTTAACCATAAAAATATTTTACATTCAAATTTTTATTTAATAAATATATTAATTATAATAATAAATATAATTTTATTGTAGTTCGTTCATATTTGATTATAAATAATGAATTATATATATTTTTCCAATTCATATATATTAATTTTATTTTAAATTAGATTTAGTATTAAGTAATAAAATTTGAACTAGAATTTGAAAAAATATATATTTTATTTAAACAATTCAGATTACATTTTATTTATATTATTTATCTAAAAATGCATATTATGATATATGATTAGTACAAATAGAATAATTTATTTATAATTTTATTGTAACTTGATGTATATAATTTTTATCATACTATATAATTAATATCTAGCAATATGTTATTTTCATTCTTTTAGATAGTTTAAGATTATATTTTTTCTAAATAAATTAAATATTTTCTTTATTTATTATTAACGATTCCGTGCATTGCACGGGTTATAGACTAGTAAAAAAGAGTTTTGTGATTAGAAATCATGTCTAGGAAGTTTACTTCTCGGACGATTTAATTACTATTTCCGGTTGTGGATATTATGAGTTAAAAAAATGTGTTTTAAAATTTTATAAATACAGTAATTTTTAGTTTCAGTATAAACAATTTTATTTTATTTTATTGAATTGTATGAAATATATGGCTTTAGACTCTTGCATTAGCTCAATTCATATTTATACAAATTTGATATTAGAACATTCAAAAATAAATATCTCAATAAAATATTTACTTCTACACCTTTTAAAATATAAATGATAATTTTCACTTTTATACTTATGATATTCAAGAACAAGAATGGTGGAGTACATATCCCATTGAAATGAACCCTAATTTAAGATTCATTTCGTCCTCTTTTCGAGCCAAGAATTTTGACCAAGTTTACGGGCACAATTAAACGCACCCCTGCCTTGGTGTGTGATGCTATTGGTCTAGCCTATCAAAATGTCTAATCAAATAGTATACACCGATTTCTACCCCAAGAGAAAAAGGGTAGGACTAATTAACTTATGAGAGGGAATCAAACAAACTTTTTAAATTTTGGTTTTATACCCATTTGAGCATGACATAGAGTCTTTGTCCCCTCGCAGCACTGCAGAAGGCAAGAAAATTTGGCCCTTTTTTTAGAGCTTAGTTTGTTTTACTCTAATAATATATACATTTGGCTTATTCATACTAAAAGATAGAGAATGAGAAGAAGAAGCAAAAGAAAAAAAAAAAAAGAATACTTAATTAGTTAGTTAGTTACTTACTCATATAGGTATGGAGTACATGGGAGTAAATATTTTTAGTGTAATGAAGAATTATTACTTTTTTTCAATACCAAAGTGCAATAATGTAATTTTGGCCTTTTTCAAATTATATTCTAACGTATTTTTTCTACATTTTATGCTTTTTTTTCTTCGAGTTTAATTGGTATTTAGTGACACATAAAATAATTTTATGTTGATATCTAGTCAAGTATTGCTATATAAGTAAAAAAATTGATAATTTTCATACTCAATATCTAAAAAAATATAATTAAATGTCATCGTAAAATTATAGAAACTAAACTCTCTTTGTTAGAAACGATTCAAATTTCTATTATATTGAAGTAACAAAATTGTGAAAACATTTTTGAATGATATAGACCAACATAGACTCAGTCTTTCAAAACCTATATATATTATTGAGGAGCTAATAATAATAATAGCCTACCCTCACTTTCTTGTATTTTGTTATTCACCACATCCTCAATTATTGATAGGACCTTCTCTCATTTATTTAATTTAATTTGCTACTTGTGGTCTGTTTGTCTTCAATGAAGCAAAGATGGAAAGGTTATCATGCAAAAGTGTCAAACATGATGGTGTACCAAACAAGAATAATATTTAACTAAAAATGGTTCCTATAGTAATTGAAACATGTAAAATCCATGGTATGACGCGACATACAATAATGTTTGACGTACAACAGATACGTCCACCTTGTATCTAACGTGTGCTATCCATAGTACAGAATGTGTGTTATACGTACAATTATACGTCAAGCATTATTTTATTATTGCATATGCCCCGTGTGAGAGTTAGGTCTTCAAATATAATTGATCGAGCTAGATTGCTTTAAAACTTAAATATAGGCAAATTATGATACACTCACATAAGTTCGACTTTCCAATTTTAGCTAGTCAGAATCTGGTCGCCCAAATACTATAACATATGTTTCGTAGGGATTATAACAAACTCCAAATTAAGAATATTAAGATTGAAGATGAGAGACGACAAAAGATGTGAGCAAATGAGAGACTCTCTCTCTCTTGGATTACAGATCTTGACTTAAATTCTTTTGAATATTTGTATCATGGAGATGCTATATTATCATATCCAATAATATTTGTCGTACAACAGAAATACGTCCAACAAGTATTCAATATGTGTTATACATGATATGGAATGTATGTTATTTGTACAGCACACGTACGTATAACACACACATTTCATATCATGTATAGCACACGTTGGATACTTGTTGGATGTATTTCTATTATACTATAACAAAAATGCTAAGTGGACAATGAAAAACCAGCCCATACAGCCAATGGGCCTATTTTGGCTTTGGTTTTGACCCAAATAATCATTGAAATTGTAATGGACTGACTAATTATGGTCCAAAATCTCATTTATTGGCTGGTTGGATTGGTTTTGTATTGTTCATTTAGCATCACCCATACTATAAACATTATTATATAATATCTAATTTTGTGACTTGTTGCTTTTATTATTGCTATGCAAGGAATTGTAGGCATGATCATGAATTCATTATAGTAATGTTATATAGACAGTTTATGGAACATATGTTAAGATCAATGGTGAGTTAAAAAACTGTTTATGATAAAGTAGAATAGTAATAAAATAGATGTTAACAAGAGATATGAAAAGATAAATGTATAAATAATATTTTTATTATACTTAGGTATCAATGCATCATCGAAATTTTAATTAATATTATTTCTAAAATAAGCAAATTATTACGAGATAAATTTTATTTTTGATTTCTCATAATTATCATTCTACTCAATTTGATTTGAGTATTTGACCGTCCTATACATGCGAGTAAATAATAAGTAACGTAAATATTTGGTGTCTGATTGGTTAGTCTTTAAAATGGCGTTGAGTTTTAAAAAAGTGGGTTAGAAAAAATTGATTGTGTTTGTTTTGTGTTTTTACTTCTAGAAAAAGTGTATCACTTTTGAAAATAATGGATTCTAATGAAAGCTAAAAGTATTAGCTTTTATTTTTACTATCTCACAACAACCCTCTCAAATCCACTTTTATAATATTTTTTTCAAACACAAATCAATTTTTTCTACCTCAATTATTTTAAACATAATTTTTTTAACATCAATTATTTTAAAAGCAATTCTATCAAAATCTAAACCAAATATAGGTGTAAAATAAAAAATTAGTCAAAGTAAAGCCGCTAATATACTAGACATAATATATATAATATAATATAGACTTTAATTTTGATGCACGCACTTATAGTGTAAAGGTATTTTACATTGTCGTCCAATCAAAACATTCCATTTGTATGACTTTTCAAGTTGTGGGAGAGAGAAAACACAAACTTAACTGACGTGGCAACACATGATTGGATGACTGTGTAAGAAAATGGTACACTGTCAGTGGATGAAAATTAAATCCATATAATATACACAACGTACGTATATCTGTGTACACTATATATCATCTGTTGTGCGCAACATATATAACATATTACACGCAACATCATATTTCGTTACAACATGTGATATACATTAATTATATATATTATATTATATATATTATGCACAGAGCTATTTTGACTAATTTTTTTGTACACATAAAACAGTGCTCGTAAGTAAATAGACTACTATAGATTTGAACATCTAATAGGTAGCCCATATTCATTTATCTATGAATTGAGTGTTTTAGTCAATTTAATTAATTTTAGAATAAATATCTTATTTGGTCCCTCATCAAAATTAACGTAAAGAGACAAAATAGTTCCTCAAGATACAAAAATAACAATTTGATTCTTCAAGATTTAACATAATGAATAACATAGTCTCTCAAAATATTAAAATGATAACATGACCTTTTAAGGGAGATTCTCACCAGGAAAATTGTGTTTGTTAGTGATTGGATGGAATAAATTTAGGTCTGACACATGGTTTGTTTGGTATGATAAATGAGTCTTTGTAATTTAATAGCAAGAGAAAGTTAATATGGTAGGATTGAATTACCAAAAAGACCCTCTGCCTTCGTTTTGTTCACGATCGAATTTACGAAGGTATTTTTATGCTGCACTTGTTTTTGAGTAGCAATGGTTGTGTCATTATTAAAATTCCAGTAACTGTTTAGTTGTTATGAGATCATAAACTAAATGGTTATAATTTAAAAAAATAAATAATTCATTTATGTAAGTTTAAATTAATTTTAACAGTATTGAATAAATTGAAGTAAAAATTAAAATTAATTATTAGCATATAGTAACTATTTTAGTTATTGTTATATTCGTTGGACAAAATAAATTAGATATACAAATTAGTTTTCTTTTATTGTAACTACTTCTCACCTTCCAGTATAATTAAGAAGAGGTTGTATTATTACAATTAATTGGCCCAACTTCATCTGTACATAATCCTTTCAACAAGGAAGGCATATAAAAAGTTTTAATTATATGATATTTATAATCAAAAGAAAAAATAAAACTATTATTAAAATTTAATTATATTATATTTATGTTTATTTTATTAAAATTTTATTTTATTTCATATTATATTTTTAATTTATTTTTTTTTATTAAATTTCTATTTATATATTAAGAAAATTAAAATAAATCAAAACAAAAAATAAAATGTCAATAAACATATTTCGAAATAATAAAATCAATGTTAACAACCATATTTTGTAGTAAATCAGTGTATAGCAAGATTTTTGAATGTAATTATATTTAAATATTTAACTAAGATCAATATATATAGAATTGTATTTTGTAATTTATTTTTTATTTACGGATTTTAGTTAGATATTTATATATTGATATGATATATCGAGAGATACGTAGTTAAATTATCTTTTTTTTTAATTCTTGAAAAAATATATATTAATATGTAATATATTTTTAAAATCTTATCATATTAAATAATTCCTTGAGTGATTTCTTATGTATTACTTTTTTTTTTTTTTTTTGATAATTCGAGTAGTTCATTGAAACAATACAGTACTGCAATACATTATAGTACTGCATTTTAGCATTACATCATCAAACAGCTATACACCAAGGCTCACACCAATTGATGAAAAAAGCTACATACCAAGGCTCACACCAACACCTAATTGCAAGGCCCTATCACCATCTATCCACACACTAGGGGCTCGACACCATTTGTACATCATCACTATATAATTTGGTCACCCAAGTTCTAGAACCCTCTGGCCTCATTAAAAAACCTCCTAGCCTAACAAACAACTAACCTAATGAGGAAAAAGAGTACAATGAGTAATAAAACAGTGGGATCCAAGCTTACATAGCGAAATATAACAAAAAACAGAGGAGCCCAACAAATATACAATAAAGAACATCATCAATCTCACATGATAAAAATGACAGTCTCATGTTGAAATCCCCACCAATTCTATACCCTCAATCCTGCCTAGCATTGTGATATACCAATGACACCCTTTATTCCCTTCATTTAAACATTATGTCGCCAATCATACATTTAGGGGTCTTCTTTAACTCACCTTCCCGAACACACTATCCACACCCTTCAACTCTCAAGGCTTTCAAAAAGCATATTCTCCTTTAGCATGGTCACTCATTAAGCATGGTTACAAGCATAGCATTTCACACAAAAGCTCCAAGTCACTATTTCATCCCCACTTCAAAAGAAAAGACCTCACTGCGATAGCAGCCACCAAACCGTCTTTCTTTCTTGGTATTTATCCTTCATGTAATTCCACCATGGCCATCATCTCTTAATCAACTTAGGATTAAAGTAAATCCTCAACTCTCCAAATCTTTGGATCACACCCTTGAAAAAATTCCTAGCAAATCTATTTTCCCAACTGGCCACCACTTTTTCAGAGCTCAAGTCTACAAGCCATTTATTATTGCAGAGAATAAGCAAACAACTTGTTTCACAACCAATAACCTCCACTGCCAAAAGAATGGCTTTGTCCAAGCCTTTAACCATAGCCGCTTGAATAGAGCTTTCATGCATGTAATCGATGAAGCAAACCTGCTCCCTTGCCATATTATCAATAATTATTCCACCCACAGCATAACAGTTCTTGGCTGGAACAAATTCCACAAAGAAACATAGACCTTTTTGAAATGTTTAAAAATCGGGTCTAAACAGATCAGTTGTTGGCATAGCACCTTGCCTTTTAGCACGCTCGGAATCCAAGCATTTTCCTTTGATGTTGGACTTTGAGCTATATACCAACTCAGGGTCAGGGATACTCAGATTCCATTTAAAAAGAGCCCAAGTTCTCCATTTATATTTTATCACAAACAGAGCTTCCTCTAAACTTGCTTTTTTATTCTATAAAAGTACTTGATTTCTAGTGCTCCAAATAACCCATGAGACAATAAAAAATAAGTTCATCCACAGCTTCGCTTTAACCCCTCCAAGCTCCTTACAAGACCAAGCCAGCCAATGATTTTTAAAATCACCATTACACACCCAACTCATCCCTCTCCAACCAAAACATCTGCACCAGACTTCCCAAGAAAACGGACACCACAACATCAGATGATCCAAATTCTCACTATACCTTTTACCTAAGAGACACAAAGTTTGATCACCTGCAATAATGTCCATCCTAGCAAGTGTTTCTTTCACTTTTAGTTTCCCAGAGCAAACCACACCACCAACTCCTCTCTAGGGTGAGCCCACCCTTTCCACAAGTTCTCAAAGATATTATTGACCGATACTGCCTGTGATTCATCCATACCCAATTCTCTCACAAAAGCTCGCACAGTCCATTTTAGGCATAATTCCATATCACTTTATCATTTGTTTCCTTGTTCAAAATAACTTGGGCTACAATAACTTGCAGCTCCATAAATAATTGTGATTCCCACTCCCATAACCTTCTCCTCCAGGATAGGGTCCACACCCACTCATTACCATTCCAGAAACCAACATCTACCACAACACATTCCTTTTGTGAGGATATCATGTATAATATGGGAAACATAACATCAAGGGAGTTGCTGCCCACCCATTTATCTAACCAAAATCTAGTATTACTCCTATTTTTATTCTATTTATAGAAACAATCAATAAAATTTTCAAAATATTTCATTAAAATAAATAATTAATAATTATTAGAAGTACCTAAGCAAACACCTTATTATAATAATATATACACATGAGTGATGGGAATCCAAATAAATCAATAGTCAAATACTATCTAAATATTTGATTCAAAATTTGCATCTATATATTTTGATACAATTTATTTATTTATAGAATTTTTATTATTCTATACTATTTTACCCTACCTATTCACGTATAAATTATTACTTGTGATCATCTTCTATCCAAATAGCTCATGTTAATATAATATAAATCAGTAACAAATATAAAGTAAAATTTTATTATTTTATAATGTTGTCATATTCTAACAAGTAATATTAGATTTATAAATTAAATAATTTTTTTGGAAACAATGTCATATCTTTAATATAGATCAACAAGTATGTCATTATAAAATCTATATTGTACATGATATTTACCTAAATTATTTTTTTCATTTATATTAATTATTAACAAGTGATGTTTGACATATATATTAAACAATTATTTTATATAATGAATTTATATCTTCAAAAATTTCATTGCATAACTCATCTTACATGTTATACATTATTAAAAAATGATTAAATAAATATTTTTTTCTCACTCAATAAAAAACATAGGAGGAGATAATGACAAAGATTATAAAAAAAAAATGCTTGAGTGAATACTCATATTATATTGTAAATATATTTACAAGTATAAAATAAACTTTTATTTTTTATATAACAAGGTTATATCCCAATAAGTGATTTTAGACATATAAATTAAATAAATACTTTTAATACAACAAGGTGTTATTCTCAAAATAGATTAACAAATATGTTATATAATTCATATATAGTACATGACAATTCATTATTTACTTAAAAACTCTTAGAACGTTAATTGTTTCATTTCTAAATTGTCATTACTGAATTTATATGTTTATGTGTTTTGATTTTTAATTTTGATCATATTGAATGTATTTAGTAATATTTGTTATTATGTATATCTATGTTTTGGATTTTAAAGTATTTTTTTCACTTTGTTAGAATTTGTAGAATTTTTATTAATAAATTTTGAATACCTAAGTGGATTTAAATTTTCTTTAGAATATTTTGTAGTTGGAATATATATTTCATTAGAATAGTGTAAATGACTTGAAAAAATAATTTTTTTAAGTTATGGACATATCATAGTTATTTAGTACTTTTTAATCTTAAGATTCATATATATGATTATTTATATATATTTTTATTTTACAAATGACCCGAGATGTTGTACAAACAAATACATATGACAATTATTTCATGCAATGTAACTTATCTTCTTCTCCATTTTATTATTAAAAACTACGTTGTGTTATTATGATAACTGGTGAATAGTTCTTAGATGTTTCACTAAAATTTCTTTGATTTTATTAACGTTCATTATTAATTTTATAACAATAACCTATTTTTACTTAATTTATTTTTTTATAAAATTATTTCTATTTCATTATTTTTATAATATTTTTAAAATGTGTAATTTCTTGAGATCCCGTGCATCACACTAGTTATTACACCAGTAACATAAATATAACATACCTATTTAAAAATAAAATATAAAAAACTTGATTATCATCATTGTATAACTTTAAATCATACAAGTAATGCACTCTTTAATAACAGATGATGATGTTAATATATCAACCGATCATGAGAGATCGAAGACACAAATTCGTCTAAAAAATGAGAGCCAATTACCATAGATTTCCAAATTGTGTTTGAACTTGTATAAGACCAAAAAAGGGTATTTTAGAGAATTTACAAGTACATGTATGGGAGTTATAGAGGTTTAAGTCCAATCAATACACAAACCTGACGTTGACTCAACTAAGGAATAGTCAAGAGAAACCAATTATGAGTAATGTTTCCGTGTCATTACCTGCACCCTTCGATCACTTACTGCACCGTATAGGAAAAGTTCTCTGTCTGCACATGAGAACACACCTTGAAATAAATTTGGACAATGTGGTCCCTCAAAATTGAAAATATAGTTCAAGTTGAGGGACCATGTTGTCCTAAAATTTCAATCTTGAAGGACTATGTTATCACTTTTATATCTCGATAGACTATTTTGTACATCACATCAAATCTTAAGGAGCCATATTATCGTTTTCGTACGTTGAAGGACTATTTTGATATCTACTCTTAATTTTAGTAAACCGGCAAATTTGGCAACTTCATTGTAATGTACGTGAAAACTTACAATATATGTTAAAATTTTAATCATAGAATCGTACATGTGACTTTTATCTCTGATTGTCAGCCAGAACATAAAATTAATTATGCTAGATAAAACTCAAAAGCTAAACTCTTATTTCTTTTACATCATTATTAATAATCAATCCAAACCCCTTTTACGGATAAAAGAAAACACAAATTTCAAAAGATTACTATTACAACTAATATAAATTAAAAAAATATTTCATAATTAATCAGATGATAATTCTCTTACAAGTTTTCTTCCTTCAGTCACTCTCACTTGTGATTCAGAATTATTATTGATTATATCTGAATTCAATTATTAAAAAGCGTTCCTCAACCTCTAGAACTACCAGTCATTTGTCAAAATAATGGCATCATATAATCACCTAATTAAATAAGAAAGGGCTACAAATGAGGATTAACACATGTGCTAAGCCACTTAGCACTTGTTGTCCCTTAAGTAAGGTCTCGAGTTCGAGTCTTGTGGATGAAAAAAATTCTTGTTGGGAGCCTCATGTCATTCCCAAGTACGCGACTCGGGACGACGGATTAGTCGGGACGAAACTCCGGACACCATGGGCAAAATAAAAAAAAAAAAAAAAAAGGGCAAAAATTATTGTTATTCATGTAACAGATAAAGTTTCCCATGAAAGCAGACTCAAACCTAACACACTCCGAACATAGAATAAGGAACAATAAGGATAGTGCAGCACATTGGAATAGAACTAATTAAGTTCTAATCAATGAGTTTTGGCATAAAGCAAGATACTAGATATATTTCAAAGTGTTTTAGGCAACCCTATACCTATAGGCTATAGGTATCATAAGCATGCTTTCTGGAAGTGATTAGGATGGTTAACAGAACTTCTTTAGTGGTTTTCATCCTAAATCCTGCTAATTGAAGATATTGCTTAGGTTATGAGTCTGCTGAAAAGTTCTAATTATCATTGGTGATTTTGTGTACGCCATGGACAATGCCCAAGTGTAATTACCTTACAGCTTGCTCAATTAGGGTTGTATAATACTCGTCAAAAGTCCATTGCCCCATTTAAAAGTCATAATTGTTCGTTTGGTCGTACATCCACATACATTAGTTAATTAAGCAAATGGTAAATATATGGGTGAGGCTTAGTGATTGGGTCATTAAGTCCTTTAGAGCATCTTCAATGGGGGACTAATTTTGGTTTCCATTCTGGACCCCATCTGTTACCGCCATATATACATTGCATCATAAAGGAGGGAATGAGGATTAAAGAGGCATTCTCTTCTTCCGTAATAGGGACTAACTTGAGTCCCTATTATGATCCCTCATGTTTAATAATTAATTAAAATAAAGATAAATTAATATAGTTATTATTTACTTTTATAATGTGTTATGAGATAATTCTTTCAATATTTAAAATTAAAAAGTAACTTGTAATTAATTAATTAACCACCAAAAAAATTAAAATTAATAAATTAAAAGATACTTAACATAATAATACAAACTATAAATATTACATATTTTCTAACAATACATAATTTGAAATATGACTAACAATAATTATTTAATCTAAATATTAATATAATTAAACACTACACTTGGGAACGTGCATTGTGAAATTGCCAAATATGTTCCACCAAGTCTTCCTTCAGTTGTCGATATTTCTGCTAATCACGAAGTTAAATATTTCTTTGTATAAATCGCTCATACGGTACTAAGTTTTCCTCTCTTAAATGTGGTTGTGATAAGTCATTTTCTACATCATCGTATTCATAAGTCTGAGAAAAGTTTCCTGCATAAATGTCTCTCTCATCCTCAACAATATGCAATATGATACATGCTCTCATTATGTTTGAGGGTGATTTAAATTATAAAAATGTCCTCTTAAAAATTACAATATTTTAGGTTTATCTATTCTTACATACACTACTCATTTTAATCCAACCATTTGTATCTCATGAACCAAATCATTTGTGTAAGGTCTACCTTTAATCAGGAGAGAATCAAAATATTATATATGTACTATTAGAATATTTAAATTAATTGAATCATTTTTTTAGATATTTTAATTTTAACAATTTTGAGACATTATAAGTGTTTATTTGTTAATTATTAATTTTTTTTTACTTTAAATAGTTAGGGGTATATTTGTAAAATTAAAAAATATTTCAAAGAATATTATTGTGAACCAAATGCATAATATAATTCATTCATGGGAAAGTTCAATAAAATTCCTAAACAAAACAAACACAGGAACGTTGCATTCCGCCTAGAAAAGTGATTCTCATGAATAAGATTATCATAAATGTGCATGTTTCCGAAAAAAAATCAATCCGCGAACCAAACGACCACTTAGGAAAAGATATATAATTATAGAAAAAAACTAAGTTCAAGAGATTGACACTTGTTTTAAAAAACAAAGGGATTATATGGAAAATTAAAATTTTCCAAAACACATGGTGCACCCTAGCCCCGTAAATCAAGTAATCAATCATGCTGTAATTTTCTTTATAATAATCTTATTTTAACATTCATTTTAGAATATTTTATTTAAATATCCAATATTTTGGTCATTAAATTAATTATTATATTTTCCACTCTTTTTCACTTCTCTACTATTTTTTCCTTTAGATTTGAAAAATAATAAATACACATTCATTTTGTACACCAAATATTATTGCTCTTTCATTAGTCCTCGCCCTCGGTCTCTTTGCCTCAATTTGCTAATAAAACAAAGAGCATTAATCACTATTGACGACTTTGAGCCAACCAATATACAATAATGTTTAACGTACAATAAAAATACGGCGTCCTAGTTGTATTCAACGTGTTTTATCCATGTTACAGGATGTGTGCTATACATATAGCACATATACGCGTATAGCACACATCCTGTAACATAGATAACACACATTTGATACAAGTTGGATGTATTTCTGTTGTACGCTAAATATTATTTACCAATATATATATAAGCCAGCCATTGATTTTGCCTTGATTGCATATCCCAAAATGTCCTTAGTTATATTATTGACGTCATGACGTAAATAATTTGCATGCTCGAGAATCGAATAGTAAAAATGAAACCATATGTGATTGATGATTATGGATAATATATAGGCCATAATATAATGATTCATGACATTATGGTTGGTGGGGGCTTCAATGCCTCTTTGCCTTCGCACGCTTCTAAGAAGAGCCATTTGATATTTTGATTAAAGAACAACACATATAGAACCTCTTGAATCATTGTGATTCCATAAACGATAACTTTAGCAACTTTTTAATCTGAAGGGTATTGGGGACAAAAAATTATCTTTCTTGTTGTGATGTCTTTTCCTTCGGATCCATCGAGACGACACTGAAACCAAAGATGCCCCTACCTTAAAAAAATTATGCAAAGTATCGGAAGGGAACAATGTCCTACATTTCTTGCTAAGATGTTAGAAAGAAATTTTAGTGCATATTTAACAATAATGCTAAGTGAACCATGAAAAACCAGCCTCATACAGCCAATAGGCCTATTTTGGTTTTGGTTTTGGTTTTTGCCCAAATAATCATTGAGATTGTAATGGGCTGAGTAATTATGGCACAAAATCTCATTTATTGGCTGGTTGGACTGATTTTGTATTGTTCATTTAGTATCACCCTATATTTAATGTGTCAATACATACATAATCATTCATTTAAAGTTTATAATATTAAAAATAGAATTTCTATATATTTTATAAAATTTAAGATATTGTACTATTTATAGTTAATTTTTTTGACTAAATTTTATCACGCGTTTTAGTAACTTAAAATATTATATTTTATAAATTTATGATAAAATCAAATTTATTAAATTCAATAGATGTCGATATGTTAAGAATATTAAAATAATTTTTGAAAAAACATAAAAAAATAATGTAATAAATAGTTTATACACATGAATAAATAATAATGATATTTGTACATCACTTTGATCAGTCACCATCAGCTATCACTTTCACAAGTAAAAAAGCTCAACCAAAATAAATAAAAAATCCAATAAAAAACAAATAATAAAAAAATCAATTTAATAACAACTAAAAATCAACTAAATAATGCATTTTATCTATTTTTAGTGTTAGTATATATTGTTTTAGCGATAATTTAGTGATAAAGGTGCTACTTTTAGAGGAAAAATAATATATTTTGTACTAATTTTCATTTTCACCGTATTTATATATAGTGATTTTATTTTATTATTTAGTAAATTTTTAACTCTCATAAGTTTTTTAATTGTTTGTTTGAGTTTTTATTTATTTATTTATTTGATTGCGTTTTTTCATTTGTTTAGTTAAGTTTAATTTTTTTACTTGTGAAGGTAGTGTCTAATAAAAATGGTGTACACACATAATATTATTGCATGAATAAAATATTAAGAAATATTTGGTTAACAATGGATAACCAGTCAAATCAACCAATGAGTCCATTGGACAATCTTTAGCCCAAGAAAAATTATCTCTAAGTAGTTAATTTTTAGTAGACTGAAATATTTGTAGCACAAAATCTTTATATAAATTGGTTTTAACTAGTTTTTTATTGTGAAAATATCAACCATCTAAAATATATTTTCAAGGTGTGTCAAGAAACATTAAAATAAATTGTTGCTTATTACATGCAGTAAATTATGGTCTCACAAGTCAAGAGCCCAACCGAAATTTGGCCCCATAGTTTGTTAACCACCACATTTAACTTGTTGTAATATTTGTGCAATAATGATTAATTATATTCGTTTTCATAAGTTAAAGACTTCCATTGGAGAAAGACCCGTCACACAATCATGGGATCACATATATTTTTCACTGTAGAAACTCATTACTCCGCAATCTCTCCCCTATAAAGAAATCAAATTAATATAAAAGTAAAAAAAGAAAGAAAGAAAAAAAGGTGTACATGTACCTACTGCCTAGGTTGCACTTTCTTTTTGTCTTTTTGACTTTGGTGTCTTCAATTCAAATATTCATCACAATCTTTATGTTCACTGCCAAGTGGTTAATGTTTTTTTAAGAAATATTTATTGTACAACAGTAATGTATTCAACTCGTATCTAATATATAATACACATTATAAATAAAGAAGTGATACATATTACGTATTTTAGTAAATATAATCCAACTTGTATATATCCAACATATATCCACATATATGATGTACTTTTTGTGTGCTATTTTATGTTTTTGCTCAATCAATTTCACACATGTATGACACACATACATTATATATGACACATTATGTATAACATACATTGGATAGTTATTAAATGATATATATTCTTGTACATATAATATTATTGCTTTTTTTTCCCCAACATTTAAAGCTAGAATATATTGTCTATGTGTATAATTTTCATATAATAAAGTTATAGGCCCCATTGAATATCTAAGTTTAACAAAAATATTTTAAGTGTGGTTGAGATTGAAAAAATATACCTCTCTTAATTTATACTTATCCACTATTATGTTAGCTTTTTCCTTAGAATACTATCTTGACTCTTCCAAAACTCCCCCGGAGTAAATCACTGATTCCACCATTCAACAGTAATCCTTGAATCCCAATTATCAGTCTTGGAAGCATCAAGATAGGTTATTGTTCTCTTAGATGCTTGCTTCCTTGTCTTCATCGATTCGAGTTCGCATGATTGACTACACCTTGACCTCACAATTATGATCTCGGATAGATAAACTTTGTGCTACATAGTTCGTTGTCCGCCTCAATAAGCTCAACACCAGGCCAACTCAGAAAGAAATCTTCTTCAACGAATTCTTATCTCCTAGATATCAAGAAAATCTCTGACCAACTTTCTGCCATTGGAAAACATGTCTCAGCCACTAATCACATTCAAACTATCTTTGAGGGTCTTCCCGAGGAATACACCCCTAATGTTGTCTCTTTTCTATATCATCGTGATGCTTAGTCGATTGAGGAAGTGGAGGTTGTTCTTATCAACATTGAAGAGCGGATTGAACACACTCGTTCCATCTTGGCCCTGTAGCAACCACCCGACAAATCCCATGTTTCCCAACCCTCTCAACGCTATTTTCAGCCACAATCTTCTTCTTTTAGTCGAAGACAAGGATAAAACCATCGACGTAGGGGTCGTTATGGGACAAGAATCAGAGGACACAATAACTTCCACCTTCAAGCAAGATGTCAACTATGTCAGAAATTAGGGCATACTATTTGGGATTGTTTCCATAGATTCAATCCCAACTATATTAACCCTAATTCCCAAATCTCCCATGTTCCGCCATCGCAAGCTCCTCCCAATACTTTGACTCCTCATTTGTTCCTATCCTACGCTTCTAGTTCTGTTTCACCCTTCTCCATGGATCCTTCATCATATATGACCTTTTCTTGCCACACATTTGCCTTCTGAAAGGTTTCTGAGTTTTGTTTTGTTCTCATTTTGAGTTTCATATATGTCTAGCTTTGAGACACTACTCCAGTGCTTCTGAGCTTTTTTATCTTCATTTATATTTCGTGGCCATACATGATTTCTAAGTCTCTTAGAATGCATTATTCTCAATGATTTAAAGCTTTTCTGAGTAAACACTTGAACACACATATTAGTATTTATCAATCAAAATTTTTATCTTTTCATTAGGACATGTTATCATTAAGATATTTTAAGCTTTCTGAGTAATTAACCTAAGAATTACTCTCAGAAGGGTTTTGGAGCTTACAGTTGTGAGGGGACAACATTTAAGATTTAGGATAGCAATTTTGAAGTTGTTAGAAGAGGCTAACACCTATCTTATAAAAAATAACTAAGTACATGAAGATAAAATCGAGGTTTATTAGTTCACTCTTACAGTGACTAACATGGTCATAAAATGAACAAAGAAAGACAAAATTTATCCTCACCACCAAACAAATCTAAATAATAGGACCTTTGAAGATAAAGAATACATTTGTCGTCTTTATAAACCAATAGCCAGCAAAACAAGTTGCTAAAAACCTAGGAATAAAAATCCTCATTGGTAACTAAAGTAAGGTCTATCGTCTGCTTCCTCACAGGAGAAGTGCCCACATCTGCGACCGTTATCTCTTTCCCAGACAGTTTGTAAAATGGGCACAAGGAAGGGGAACAACCTTAGGTAAAGAGAGAAATAAGAAAGCAAGAAATAAACAAGGAAGCAAAGGAAAACCTTAGGCAAGGTAAGAGGAGGTTTACCTAAGAGAATATGAACAATCAGTAAAGGACCAAGTGAGAGTTGATGGAGATCTAAGGTAAATCTAGGGGGAGCAATTAGTAGAGTAAAAGAAAGAAGAAAAACAAATAAAAGGAAAGGATTGGGTAAGTTAAGGCTTTATAACATGCAAAGAGAAAAGGAAAGCTTAACAGTTTGAGGAAATCCAATGGCGCAAAAAGAGCAAAGCAAAAAACAAACAAATCTTGACCAACCAAGATATCCAACGCCACATAAGGAGAAGAGAAAATCGAGGGCACCAATCGAAGAGTCAAAGATCATTTAATGGACACATATGATTCACCAGTAAAAACATGGCATGTGGAGAAATTAAGAAACGTGCTAGTACGAAGTTCAAGGGCCACTCAAACCACCCCACTCACAATCACATAGATCTCCTTATACTAATCACCCACGACTAGGAGAGTTTAATAAGTAGTTCAGTTTAGGAAAGTTTCACCTCGCGTTAAAAAGCCCTCCTCACACTAAAATACTAAACCCTAAAATGAAATCTTAGACTCGAGCTCGGGGGTTGTGTACCACCCCAAGATCTTGCCAGATCGGTTTGCAACAATTAGGAGGAGGAGTATATGAGGAAAAAGGGGGCTCTCCCACCTAAGAACGCAACCCTAAAGAAGACTTGAAACCTGAGCTTAAGGTTATGTACCATACGAAGGCCTAAAATCGACCCATGACATCAGGTCAATGAGCCTATGGCATCTAAGATGAGAGATTACAATCGAGTTTGGGATAACAAGGAAACTCGATTCAGATGAACCACCAATCATTAAGACAATAACTCCTAGAGATCGACCTAGTAACATTTTTCTTAATGATAAGTAATAGTCAATTCGCCCCATTAAGGGCCACACAGGTGTCATGAGTGAGACCTCTTTAAAAAAAAAAAGCCCCACCCACAAAGGAAACAACTGAGATTTACGCACTACTTACATTAAGAATTCAAGCTAGTGTCAAGACAATTGTACAAGCTCTTGTGTACTCGGTTGGTCCGAGCATTATGTTAAAGCACACGTTAGCTCATGTGTTCAAATTGGCTGAAGAAATGTGTGTTGCGAACTTGTTTTGCAATTATACGTGGTCCGACACGGTTCTTGGAGAAAAACAAGTTTGTGAGCATATAGAAAGTCTGCATCATTACATGATATGATTGTTGAGGATGAGAGAGACATGTATTAGGGAAGCTTTGCTCAGCTTCATGATGATTATGATGAAGTGGCAAACGAAATATTTCAACCAGAGTTAGGAGAGAAAAAATTAGCTTGATAAGAAAGGTTGTTCCAAATGAATATTCAACTTCGTGTTAAGCAAAAATATCGACAATTAAGAGAAGACTTGGTAGAACATATATAGCAATATTGTTTGTTGGGTATATCAATTATGTATTTTTTGTTGTTAGTCATGTAATGTGTTTGAAATATTAAAAAGCTTTGTTTAATTTCATAAATATATTTATTCATTTACATTTTAATTTTAAAAAATTCTAAGAAATATTTATTCACTGTTTATTTTTAAAATTTTTTATTTAAAATAAAAAAATTTACAAAAAAATTTATATCTTTATTCAAAATAAAATAAAATTTTAAAATATAAATATATCAAATTTTATTTTAAAACATAATGTGATACTATATTAGGACCAAAATTGATCCATTTCATTAGAAAGACGAGGGACATTATTCAAACCCAACTTTATATCTTTAGTCAACAATGCTTCTTGTATACCATTTTACTGCCACCATTAGTCACTCCATCAATTTAATTAAACACTCTCATACGCTCTCTCTCTCTCTCTTCTTCTCATTTTTTTTCTTTTCTTCTTCTTTTTCTTTTTTTCTCTTCTAGTTTTTGTCTTACTCTTTATTTTCTTCTTCTTATTTCTTTTCTCTCTATTTTTTCCTGTAACCTCTTACTCTCTTCATCTTGCTATTTTCTTCTTCTTATTCTTTCTTCTTCTTCTTCTTCTCTTCTTTTTCCTCTTATTCTTCTTTTAGCCAACCCATTAACTAGATTCATCAAGGTTTGTAATTTTTTTTGTCTTTTTTTTATTTTCTTCTTCTTCTACTTCTTGTTCTTCTTTTTCATTATTTTTTTCTTCTACCTCATTATTGGATTTCGTCTCCTCACTTTTGGATTATATAGAAGTGATTTGTTGTCTTGAACGTGTTTTAAAGTTGCTGTTTAATGGGTTTTTTTAATTGTATGAGTGAGTTTTTTTTTTTGTTATTAGAGTAGGTTTTTTTTATGTTTGGTTATTTTTTTAAAATTACGAGATTAATTTTTGTTATGGATAAATGTTCTACCTTTAGATAAAAATAATACATTTTATTCAATTTAATGATAAAGGTGCCAACTTTAGTGATAAAGGTACTGCCTTTAGTGATAAAGGTGCTAACTTTAGTGATAAAGGTACTACCTTTAGTGATAAAGGTAATAAAAAACAATGTATTTTGTCTATTTTAATGATAATTTGTGTTGTTATAATGATAAAAATGTTATCTTTAGTGATAAAGATGAATCTTTTTGAAAAAATAATACATTTGGTCTATTTTAATGATAATTTATGTTGTTTTAATGATAAAAATATCACCTTTAGTGATAAAGGTGCTACTTTTATGAAAACATAATGCAATTTTTGTGCTAATTTTAATTTTTATTATGATTATAGTGATAAAATTGTTACATTTAGGTGTTTTTTTTATGCTTACCGTACATATTGAACATGTTTTTTAATTGATACCTAATGAATTTTTTATATCGTTTGCAATGAGTTTTCTTGTTTGTTTGAATGAGTTTATTTTTTTTCATTTCACTCATTCTCGATTTTTTTTTTGTTTACGGATTTTTTTGTCTTGAGCGTGATTTCTAGTTGCTGCTTAGTGGGTTTTTTTTAATTGTTTGAATGAGTTTTTTCTGTTATTTGAATATGTTTTTTTGTATGTTTGGTTGTTTTTTATGAGGTTACGAGGTTAATTGTTTTTATGGATAAATATTATACTTTTAGAGAAAAAATAATACATTTTATCTATTTTAACAATAAAGATGTTAACTTTAGTAATAAAGGTGTTACCTTTAGTGATAAAGATAAATTTTAGGGAAAATTTTGCATTTTGTGTTGTGTTTCATTTTTCACAATGCTTATAATGATGAAGGTGTTAAATTTATGGATTCTATGTTATCTACAATGTTTATGGAATTTTTTAGTTGTTGTTTGAATGATTTTTTTATTGTTTCGAATGTATTTTTTTTGTATTGTTTGATTGAGTTTTTTCTATTGTTTGGAATTAGTTTTTATCACTCAATTAAAGTTTATTTATTATTTGATCAATTTTTATTTGTCATTAATGTGATTTTTTTCGTTTGAATGTGTTTTTTTAATTTAGTTGATTGATTTTTATTTATTTGGAGAGAAAATTTTAAAATAAAAAAAAATCAACAAAAGAAAAAAATAAAAGAGGACGAGAGAGAGAAGAAAGAGGAATAAGAAAATGAGAAAAAAGAAAATAAAAAAAGAGTGTGTGAATCTCACTCTCCAAATTAAAAAATGAGTATTTTTGTTACTTTTTCATTCTAATGAGACCCACTATTAAAATGTGAAGGGTGGTTAATGATGACTGATGAGAAAGTAGTGTACATATAGTATTAATTGATCTTTAGTTAGCTTTTATAATATATTTATTATATGAATGTAAATGTAGAGTCTAAAAGAGATTAATGGAGGAACCCATTGGAGATGCTATTATGAAGAGGCATACTGTCTGCTGGGAGTTTTCCTTCTGATCAACTCAAATTAATTGTAACATTATTTTGTCTAATTGAGTAAAAAATAAAGGTTTTGCTAATAAGTGCCCTAAGGGCACTTGTTAAAAATATTTAAAATAGTAAGTTTAAGTAAAATTTTAAATATAAAAGTGAATTCATTGCATTGAAAATATAAAAGTTTATCTTTCCAATATAATTATTTCTACTTTTGCTACCTTAATAAATGCCCTAAAGGCACTTGTTAGCAAAAACAAAAAAAAATAAAGCAAAAGAGATCGAATAAAGGTTAAGAAAAGTTATTTTCTAATTATATTGCTTTGTATGAAGTATGGACACCACCCTAAGGTGCTACTTGTCGGGATGTTTAAGAGTAATTAACTATCCTCAAATGAGGATTTGACTCTTGTTATTTAGAGTGTCTAATATAGTCTATGCTTTTATTATTTTCTACTTGAGTCAGTGTATCTCCTATGCATGACTCTTGGTGCCCCTTCCCCTAAAAAAAAGGGAGGAAAAAAAATCCAATGATGACCAATTGTATCCACCTAGCTAGCTTGCCCATGCATACTTGTTTTCTTTGTGTTGGGCAAGTAAAGAATATTTATATATATATATATATATATATATATATATATATATATATATGCAATAATATTTGTCGTACAATAGAAATATGTCCAATAAATATTTAATGTGTGTTATTTATAATATAGAATATGTGCTATTTGTATAGTACATATACGTATATCACACATCCCATATCATGTTGGATACTTGTTGGACGTATTTTTATTGTACGATAAACATTATTATTTATATATGCATGCCTCTTATACTAATGATTCAATTTTTCAATTTTGATACATATTATTTGTCACAAAGTAAACTTGGCAACTAGTATTACAAGTTATCAATTTCCTAGAATACTCCAGAATTAACTTTAATTTCTAGAACCTGTAGAATAACAACTTGTCAGAATATTCTAGAATGACAACTTACACAAAGAAGAGCAACTTAGAAGAGTTCAATCAGCCAATGAGGGTTGGCACACCTGGTTCGGCCTTCTGCCCACGCTAGGCGTGACTTGGGTTCGTGGGGAGCTCTCTTTGATAGGCGATCTATAAATTCCACCATAAACCCTTATTGAGGTTGGTGGTATGCCCTGACTTTGCATGGGGGTGTGCCTCCCCTAATCTAAACTTTTGTTTATAAAAAAAAAAAAAGTTCGAATCAAATTTAACTTCATCATTAGATAAAGTAGAGTTCAAGTTGATTTTGAGTTCTAAGATAAGAGAAATCAAATATTATCTTGAACGAGAGAATACTCTAGTTGGCATTGCTTAATAGTTAAGCAATATCACCTCCAAGAATTCTATAAATAGGATTGCTTAGATTAGTTTTAGGAATCACTAAGATCGACTAGAGATTAGTGAAAGTGACGTGTGTTCTCTAAATTGACTATTAACAAAGTCAAATATTTGAGTGTGTATTATTTTTTAACAAAGCTAAAATTTTGAGTATATTTTTGTTATTTCAAATACAAATATTATTGTGGAATTTTGTTCTTGAGTGATTATTGTTCTTCCCTTATCAGTTTAATCTCTATACAAGGAAATTTCAGCTTAATTTGTCAATATTATTATATTTAGTTTTATGCATTAACAAAAAGTGTAAGAGAGTGGTGATGAACTATATATCATTTTAGCCCTTGAAATATTATACTATTGACAAAAAAATATATAGTTTTCAAAATAAATTATATTCAATACAAGTATTCCTTTAAAAATGTTAAGGATTCTATTAATAGTTGAAATGGAAAGTTCAAGGTTAAGACTTAAGATGACATATTCTATGTTTCAATGCTTGAGATCCATATAAAAGTTTTGAAACTTTTACGTACTTTATACTTTATAGTATCCTTAAACAATGTTCCCAGGATATTTACTAGCTAAATTCAAATTATAACAATAATATTTTTCATACAATAGAAATACGTCCAACTAATATTCAACTTGTGCAATACATAATACGTAATGTATATCATATATATAGCACACGTACATATAACACACATTTCGTATTATATGCATAACATATGTTGGATACTAATTGGATGTATTTCTGTTGTAAAATAAATATTATTATTTTTCTAAACAATAATAATGTTTGTCGTACAACAAAAATATATTAAATTAGTATTCAACGTATGTTATACATAATTCGTAATAATGTATGTGTGCCATATGCATAACATACGTACGTATAGCACACATTCCATATTATGTATAACACATTTTAGATACTAGTTTAGCGTATTTATATTGTAGTACACAAATATTATAGTTTTCTAAATGTACTAGCACATACTCGAGTCAGAACTTCCATGGAGGAAACAAATTGCAGTAGTTTTGCATTACTTTAAAATTAGATGAAAGTGCCCAAATTGTCCCTTAAATTTGATCGGGGACGAAAATGGACACTAAAAAAAAGAGTTCAAAGACGAATTTGAGTATTTACTAAGAATAAAACGAAAACCTCATCCACAAGAAGTCCTAAATTTCACAATGTTTTACCAAGCTAAATTGTAGTAGATGCGTAGACACGAATCTCTGTGAGGAACACAGGAATCAAGCTGCTTCCCGGAAACAAAACAAATGCGTGCGTCAACTCACAAATCACAGCACAAGAAAACAAAAACCCGTAAGATCTTGGCTACCATGATACGCTTAATAAGTTTCACTTGCTTTCGAAATTGAAAGATTCTTTTGGCTTCATGCATTTTTGTAGTCTAGCCACCTTCCACGTCTCGTTTATTATTATTACTTTTAATTTGGTTGTCATGTCTCCTTTATTTTACATTTTAATAAAGGGAACGGAATCAACAAAAAAATAATAACAACGGAAAGGGCACTTAGAACTGCCATTTTTGTCTGGTTTTCAAGTCAGAATGGAATGCCCATTTTCTAATACGGCAGATGTAAAAAATAATGTAAACGCGTTCAACTGAGCCATTAGAGATAAAATTAGAGAAAGAGTACACGTGACACATTAGAAGAAATGATAAAATACATAATCTGTGTAATTATATTAAAATTAAGATATAGTTTCTACGAAAAAATATGTGATAAAAATGTGTTTAGATTTGATTCTTATTAGTTCTCTTTCTTCTTCTTAGACCTTTTCAGGTTCCTTTGGTATGCTTTTGATAACAGGGTCTGTTTGCTTAATGAACTAGCTGCGCTGGTTAGTAAGGGTGGGTATTCAAGTATTTTAGTTTTAGAATGCTTATTATATTTCCACTATAAATGTTTGAGGAACAACAGCTCAGTTAAATATTCATTTTAATACTTTATGATTCAAGTAACATTTTTAATTATAAATATATTTTTAATAGGCTGGGTAATTATAACTCAAATTCCTATTTTTGACTGTTTTGAATTGTATATATTACTTTGTACCTCTATCAAAACTCTATTCGTCACCACTATTTATAAGAAGAATGTGACAATTAAGTTATCAAAATTTACTGAATATAATATATTATATATAGGAAAAATCTAGAGGTACAACTAGATTTAGATTTGACTAATTTGGTGCAAACTAATTAATGCTAGACAAAAAAATTTCAAACTTTAAAAAAATGTATAATTACATATAATAACTGATATTCTTGTAATTAACGCTACGTACAAACCAAATTAATCACAATTATATTATTTGATTTTGTTTAATGCACTTACTTTTCGCATATATGCTAGTTCAAAAATAAGTATGTGTAATTTTTTTTAGTAAAAAATAAGTATGTTTTTAAATTCTTAGGTGTAATACTTTTTAATAAGTATGTGAAATATATTTACTACATACGAAAGTTACATGCGATTTTTTCGTGTGATTTTACCGCTTTTCTCCATATCAATGTTATATATATTTGAGATTATTGTATGTGTTTTTTTAATAACTTGTATTATTTGTGATATTATTTTTTAATATTAGATTTGTGGTAAAAGACAAAACTTATGTAAAATTTTAATTAGTTTTTAATTACTCGTTATTATGTATGTGTAGAATTGTTAAATTTATTTTCTATGACAACTCTGTATTATTTTTATTTTTGAATTTTATTGATTTTTTATATATATTATGACATGTATGTTAAAATAAATACAAATAAAAAAATAACATAAAAATAATTAAAAATATGTTTGAAATGAAATTAAATGTAGAAAAAAATAATTTAAATTAGTCATCTTTTTAAAGTCACTTATTTTTTTAAACGGGCACGTTTATTATCTTTAAAAAAACACGTTGAATTTAGTTTTGTTATATATACACACATTGACTATGTGTAATATGTTGTGTAAGGTATGTGTAATCCGTTTAAATTTGATGTGTAATATATTGTGTAAGGTATGTGTAATATGTTTTACAAGGTTTGTGTAACAATTTAAATGTGAGGTTAGTCCACAGCCTAAGTCAATTCCCAAGGACTATTATCAGGTGAAGAAATTAGTTTTAAAACTGGGCTTGAAATCTTAGAAAATTGATTGTTGCATGAATGGTTGCATGTTGTACTATAAATATGATATTGAATTAATTGCATGTAAATTTTGTCAGACTTCTAGGTTCAAACCTAGAGAGCAAGAAATGAGAGGTATAAGAATATTTCCAACAAAACGATGCATTATTTGCCTCTCATTCCTAGGTTAAAACGCTTGTATGCCTCTATGAGTTTTGCTACTCACATGAGGTGGCATTATGAGAGTAGGAGAAATGATGAGATAATGTCGTATCCTTCTCATGGTGAATCTTGGAAGAACTTTGATAGGTGTCACCCTCAATTTGCAGATAATCCAAGGAATGTTAGATTAGGACTTTGTTCCGATGAGTTTATGCCAAATGATTTATTTATCAAGCCCTATTCTTGTTGTCTTGTTGTTGTTACCCCATACAACCTCCCTCCTGAGATGTGCATGAAAGACCCCTACATGTTTTTAACATGTATAATTCCTGGCTCAGATAATGTAAAAGCTAAAATTGATGTGTTTCTTCAGCCACTCATAGATGAATTGAAACTGTTGTGGCACAATGGAGTCTTGACTTATGATGTTTTCAGTAAAGAAAACTTCATGCTAAGAGCAGCTTTAAATGTGGACAATTAATGCTTTCCTGCTTTTGGTGTTGTCGGGATGGATGACATAGAGGAAATTAGCATGTCCATTTTGCATGGAGGATACAAAAGCCTTCACTCTAAAGCATGGAGGTAAGAACTCCTGGTTTGATTTTAATCGGGGATTCTTGCAAAGTGATCATGCGTTTAGGAGTAATAGGAATGAGTTTAAGCGAAACTATGTTGAACATGAAGATTCACCGGTTAGGCTTAGTAGAAGAAAAATATAAGACAAAGTTAAACATCTTCCTAATATAACTGAATTAGGTAAAGGAGTCAAATTTTCAGGATATGGTGTGAAGCATAACTGGACTAAATAGAACATATTGTGTGAGTACCCCAATATGAAAGATAATATTGTTCGTCACTGTCTAGATGTCATGCATGTGGAGAAAAATGTTTGTGATAAGATCAAGAATATTGTCATGTACAGTGACAAGACTAAAGATAATCTAAAGGCTATACTTGACTTGGTAGTGTACTGTCGACGACCTGAGCTGCATTTACAAGAGACTAGGGATGATCATGTTGTTAAGCCGAAGACAAGCTATGTTCTTAACCATGTATAGAGGCAATAAGTTAAATGGGTACAATGTAACATCCCCTGACAACTTGACAACCCTGTTGATGTAGAGCCGAGCATACTGTGTGGCTGTGAACGTAGTCTTCACCGGTATGAAATGAGTTGACTTTGTGAGCATGTCCACTATAACGCATATAACGTCGAAACCCCACACTACACGTGGTAATGGAAGGTCCTGCAACATCCCTGCTGGTCGCTGGTGCTCAGCCTTGACCTGCTGACACACCAAACACCTGGTCACGAACTCACCCACATCCTTCTTCATGTTATGCCACCAATACAATGACTTAAGGTCTTTGTACATCTTATCGATCCTAGGTGGACCAAATAAAAGGTGTACAATGAGTCTTTCTAAAGATAGTCTCCCATAGATCCCCTACCTCTGGTACATACAACATATCCCTAATCCTGAGCACCCCCTCTGCATCCACTGAGAAGTCTGAACACTCGCCTTTCTATACCCTCTCCCTGAGCTCCACCAACCTCGAATCCTCTGACTGACGTTGCTTCACGAGCTCTACAAATGTCGACCGAATACTGATATGGGCTAAGAGCGCCCCTGATTCATCAACCTCAAACCTGACACCCTCATCAGACTCCAACTTCTGGATCTCTCCTACCATGGGTCTCCTCTCTGGCGCAATGTGGGCTAAACTCCCATGTGACCTGCGATCCTCCACAACTGGTTTCCTACTAAAGGCATCTGCCACCACATTCGCCTTTCCTGGGTGATACATGATCGAACAGTCATAATCACTGAGAAGTTCCAACCACCGTCTCTGCCTCAGATTCATATCCTTCTTCTCAAAGATGTACTTCGAGCTCTTGTGATTGAAAATCTCGTACGTCTCCCCATACAGATAATGCCTCTAGGTCTACAAGGCAAAGATCACCGCTGCCAACTCCACATCATGTGTGGGGTAGTTCTGCTCATGCTTCCATAGCTGCCTAGACGTATAAGCAATCACCTGACCCTTCTGCATCAACACAAATCCCAGACCAACCTTTGATGCGTCGCAGTACACCACTATATATGTCGCAAAGAAAAATGATATTACATCATGTAATATATGGTGTGCACATCATTTTGACTGTTTTGACCGAAATTTTATTGTACACCAATAATTATATAAATATGTCGGGCACTTCATGTCCGTCAAGCCGTATTTTTAATTTTTTTCTCAATTTATATTTTTCATTTTTTGAATTTTTTTCTAATGGTAATGGATAAAAAAATCAAATATTATAAAAGATTATTATAAGGGAATGATATTTTTCTGAAAAAGAAAATATTATCATAAAAGATATACATATAGAAAGAAAAAAAAAGTAATTAAAATGATTTTAATGGAGAGAGTAATTATTCATTTGATTTAAAATTAATTTATTTTTATTTTTTTGTCTTATATTAAATGAAATAATACAACATAAATGAATATAACACATCTCTCTAAATTATATTGCTATTTATCAATACACCCAAAATTAAGCAAGTAGAGTAGAACAAGAAAGAATCAAGTGCTTGCTCTAACCGCATGAAATTAACAAGCTGATACGGACGTGGTATCCTATGTATACACGTGTGATAAAGTGTAAGAGTTAAGACTATGAAATAATGCTCTTCAAAAGGGATGCTCCTATTCAATAGTAAAATAAAAACAAAAATCAAACAATTGCCCTTAATTTATATATTAGAAAGAAAGAAATTTGCCGATAAAAACAGAGAATTTTATGTTCTCCAAGCAAGGAATCCATCGAAAATTTTTGAAAGTAAATATCTTTTAGACAAAACAGAATCTATAATGGGACAATCTAGTCATTCCAAAATAAAAATACATTTCCTCATAAATCAAATGTGGAACATTTTAGTCCATCTATTAACTTTGATTAACAAAAATGATGATCAGTCCGCTATGGCGATGATGTGACTTCGTTAATGGACACATCACCTTAATGTTTTATTAAAATGACGTTGTTCCCTTTTTCTTTTATGAATTTTTGGTGTCTTGATAAAGTGCTTTAGTGAGTGAGAAAACGGTGCCATTTTGATATTAAATTAAGGGTGATGTATCCATTAACGGTCCCACATCATCACCATAATGACACATCATAAATTTTGTTAATCAAAGTTAACATAAGTATTAAAATGTTCAACTCTTAACTTATGGAGAGATATATTTTAGCTTTTCTATTTTAAAGGGACTTGATTGTCCGATTATAGATTCTGCTGAGACTGAATTAGATGTTTTGTCTATATTTTATGTATTTTATGTCTTTAACCATTGTCATTGAAAACCCTTATTAAAAAGGTTGGAGCAATTTTGAAAGTTTTATGGAATGTTTTTTTAGTGTAAATTCGCGTGTCTCTAAGAGCATCTCCAACAAGCCGTTCTCCGTCCCTGTTTTTCAATTTGGTGTTAGAGGAAGAGGGACTCAACTATTGAAGCCAAAGAGGAGAGACTGCAATGCTTACATGGACGAGGACAGGTCCCTTGAAAGAGGGACTAGTGAAAAAGTAAAAAAAAAAAATCAATAAGAAGGTGACACGTGGCATGCAATAAAATTTAAAAATTTTAAAATATTTAATTACAGCATTCAGATCGTTATAATAGCTTTTCGTATTTGAACGTTAGTTTTTGAACGTTATAATAAAAGAGCTGTTATGAATAGTGTTTTTTATTATTATTATTTTTATTTTTTACATCTTAAATTTTATTCTATAAATAACAACATTCTCATACTAATACTTCAACAATTCATCTCAAATTTTCTTACATCCTCTAGACTATCTCTTCATAAAATTTATTCCTCTTTTTATTTGTTAAAATGGATCCAAATCAATTCAATTTTTTCAATTATTTGCAAAGTTCCAACTTATCTCAAAATCAAAATATTCAAAATTCGCAATCATTAAATCCTACAAATCCAAATCCAACTTCTAATTTCCAAATTCCAACTTTAATTTCTTACCAAATCAAAATTATCCAAACCTCTAAAACCCACACTTTCAATTTCCTCCAAATTTTTATGGTCTTCCTTTCTCACAAAATCAAAACTCATATACAAATCCATTTTCATTTCCTACACACTTCAACTCATCAGCAATTAATACAACACAACTTTCATTAGAAGCTCCATTTGGGGGTTCAAGATCGGGATCTGCAAGTGTTGGAGGGTCGCCTGACCCATCTCCTGAAACTCCCATTGATTTGACGGCAAGTCCTATGTGTTCACAATTTTCTACCTATGATGGGCTAGACTCGATTGACCTCAATGATTGTGAAAATGATAAAAAGAATCAATGGTCATGGGAGGAGGATGAAATCTTGCTAAGTGTGTGGTTAAATGTATCAATGGATGCTACTGTTGGTATTGATCAAAAGACCAACACATTTTGGGACCGAATTCATGCATATTGCATAGAAAATAGGTCATGCATGATCAAGAGAGGGGCAGGTGGAATGAAGAAACAATGGCACAAGATAAACTCGGAGGTTCAAAAGTTTGGTGGTTGTTATGATCAAGCGTATCGAATAATCGGGAGCGGTTCAAATAACACAGACATAATGCAGTTGGCTCTGGAAATCTACAAAACTACTACTGGGAGGAAGAAGTCTTTCCAGCTTTTGAAACATTGGAATGTGCTCAAGAATGAACAAAAATGAAGGTCTCAAACAATTGAACTTGGAGGTTCCAAAAGAACAAAATTGAATGCTTCTGGAACATACTCATCTTCATCTAACAATGAAACACCAGCTTGTGAAGATGTCGGTGTTCAATCTCCGGTTAGGCCAAAAGGTGTTAAAGCATCCAAAAGGAAAGGTAAGGCAAAACTAAATGTAAGTGAAGGGGGAACCGTTTATTAAGAAGGTCTTGAAGAATTTAAATCTCCAACAACTAGTAAATTATGTATTTTGGAAGAGCTTAAGACCGTTGAGAAGGAAAAAATAGCCATAATTAAGGGAGAAAATGACAGCAGCTAAGGAGCATGAGAATTATATTAAGGAAATGAAGTTGAAGGTGAAGTAACAAGAAGCAGATATGAAAATCATCTAGAAAGATACATCTGACATGACTGAAGAACAATGGTCGTTTCATCATAAACTAGCTAGTAGAAAAAATTAAGAAAAAATATGTTTGATTTCTCATTCCGTTGTATTTTTAAATTGATGTGTTGATTGTATTTTAAATTTGAGTGATGAATTATTCTAAATTTATATTTCAATTGTATTTTAAATCTGAGTAATGATTTCATTTTAAATTCGAGTAGAAATTGTATCTTAAAATTTATGATGATTGTATCTTAAATCTGAGTAATCATTTATTTGTATCTTAAATTTTAAATTCATTGAAAACGTATCTAGTACAAAACTAACCGTTATGAAACTATTCATTAAAAATGTATCTGGTACAAAACTAGCTGTTACACAACTATTAATTGAAAATGCATATTGTCAAAACTAGCCGTTACAAAACTAACTTATAAATATAATAGACTACTCTTTCACACTTGATCATATCATTCATTCTTCATCTATATTACATTTTCTATTGTTCACTACCTCTCACATACTATAAATGGACGGACTGATGAACCAATCAACAAATGTCTTTTGATGAAATATTTGATGAGGCTATGCTCAGTGATGATGACAAGTCTGATGGCATGTCGTTCAATTATTGGGTTAAGAATATATTATTTGATGATTCAGATGAACAACACTTTCTGAACGTTATGCAGATGCAAGGGGAAAGTTCTTTATCTTCAAGGTCTCGTTTGAACATAGACAGATATCGTGAAGCAGGACATCAATGTCTTTTCAGTGACTACTTTGCACCTAATCCAGTACATGTTGAAGCCACGTTCCGACGAAGATTCCGAATGAGAAGGCACGTCTTCCTTTGCATTGTGGAAAACTTGTCCAATATTGATCCATATTTCACACAAAGGGTCAATGCTGCAGGCAAGAAAGGCTTATCACCATTACAAAAATGCACAGCCGCGATACGTATGTTAGCATATGGACAATCAGCTGATGTTGTGGATGATTATGTGCAGATAGGCGCAAGTACTGCAATTGAGTGTTTGGAGAAGTTCGTTGAAGATATCATCAAAATATTTGAAAAAGAATACTTACGAAGGTCAAACTCAAATGATATACAACGTTTGCTTCAGATGGGACAAGATCGTGGCTTTCCTGGCATGTTGGGTAGCATTGACTGCATGCATTGGCAATGAAAAAATTGTCTGAAGGCATGGAAAGGTATGTACATGGGTCGTCATAGTGGGATTCCAACAATAGTACTCTTGAAGTTGTGGCTTCATCTGATCTTTGGATATGACATGCATTCTTTGGAGTCGCGAGGTCTAACAATGACATTAACGTGTTAGATCGTTCACCATTGTTTGATGAAGTTTTGAATGGTCGTGCTCCAGAGGTGCAATACACCGTTAATGGTACCAATTATACGATAAGGTACTATTTGGCAGATGGAATATATCCTGAATGAGCCAACATTTGTCAAAACAATTTCTCGAGCTCAAGGTGATAAGAGAAAACTATTTGCACAATATCAAGAAGGACAATGAAAGGATGTGGAACGAGCAATTGGAGTGTTGCAGACTCGTTTTGCAATTATACGTGGTCTGACACGATTCTGGGAGAAAAAGAAGCTTGCGAGCATAACGAAAGCATGTATCATATTGCATAATATGATTGTTGAGGATGAGAGAGACATGTATGCGGGGAATTTTGCTGAACTTCATAATGATTATGATCAAGGTAATCAAACTCGAGAGTTTAAGCAAACTCGTGGATAGTCCGTGAACTCGACTCGTAAACTCGTACGAGTTTACGTGCTTATTAAAATATGTTTAAAAATTATATTATAAAACAGAATATAAAGAATTGTAACATAAATTCATTTCATAGAATTGAAGAAAATGTACCTTAAGTCCATTACAAATTTATAACTCATAAACACAAATTGTCAATACAAGTCTAACCAAATCAAAGCATACATTAACTTAAATTAACATATATTAACATAAGTTAACACATAACCAGAATGGATCAGAACAAAATCAGAACATAATTCAAAATTAACTACTGAAAGAGAACCAGAACCCAAAAATCACATATGTTATCAAGAATCACAATTATTAGATACTATTGGTGTTAAGATTAAAGAAAGAACATATAGAAAACTAAGAATGAACATTACCTAGGTCAGAATCAATTTGTGACTGTAATGAGATAAGCTCACGATAACATGCGATTTGGTGATTCATGAAGAAGGAAGGTGAGACAAAGACAGGTAGTCAGAGAGAAAAGAGGTGAGGCGACGACGATGTAGCATGAGGCGAAGACAACCCCTTGCGATTCATGAGACTTCATGAAGAGAAAAGGTGAGGTAGTGGTGAGGCGCGGCTAGAGAGCGATAGACAGATGAGGTGAGGCGGCAGGTGAAAGAGTCGTGAGGCAAAGGTGAGGCGGCGACAGGTCGGAGGTGAGGTGGCGAGTGACAATGAGAAGAAAATTGAGTGAGGGACTGAGAAGAGGTTGAAGTCATGATGGGTTTCTAAAGCCTAGATTTGTTGAATAAATAGGGGTACAATGGTGATTTTTAGTGTATAATGGTCATTTTAGTGTTAAAATTGATGTCGTTTTGGTAATTTTGTGTAAACATATCAAACTCGTAAACTCTCTGATAAACTCGCGAGTTTGACCGAGTTTGCAAGAGTCTACTAGAGTCTACCCGAGTCTACTCAAAAAAGAGTTTACATGCGAGTCAACTCGATTCTATGGTCTAGAATCGTAAACTCGTAAGAGTCTACGAGTTGACTCGAGAGTTTGATAACATTGATTATGATGATGTGTCAAACGGCATATCTCAACCAGAGTTAGGAGAAGAAAATTTAGCTTGATATGAGAGGTTGATTCAAAGGAATGTCCAAATTCGAGATAGGCAAAAACAACGATAATTGAGAGAAGATTTAGTAGAACATATATGACAATTCCATAATGCACGTTAACTATAGGTTTTAGCTATAATGCAATATTTCAATCCTGCTATATTATATGTCGTATTTCAATTATGTATTTTTGTTGTTAATCATGTATGTGTTTTAAATATTAAAGATATTTGTTTTGTTTCTTAAATATTTACATAACTTTTTAATATTTTAATTTAAAAAATTAACAAATATTTATTTTTTCAATTATTTATTTGAAGTAAAAAATATTTTATATAAATATTAATATCTTCATTTAAAATAAAATAAGATTTTAAAATATATTTTTTAATTAGAATGATTATGTGGGACCATATTCAGGACCAAAGTTAGTCCTTTCTATTGGAGCATTGAGGGACACTTGTAGTCCCTAGTTAACTTTTTATGACGCGTTGATTATGTGGATGTAAATGTGGTACATGTGGGGCCATACGAGGGATCAGTAGAGGGACTCTACTGGAGATGCTCTAAGGGGCTGTTTGGTTTGTGAATTAATTTTTTTGCGGGAATATGCACATTCATGGGAATCACTTTCTCGGGAATCGCTTTCCTGGGAATGAAACATTCTTGAGTTTGGTTTGGACCTTGAATTCCCGAGAATCTTATTAAAGTTTCCCATGAATGAATTATTTCTATGTTTGGTTCACATTAACATTCATGGGAATATTACATATTTTTCCAAATATACCCCTAGCTATTTAAAGTAAAAAAAAAAGTAATAATTAACAAATAAGCACATATCAAAAAATTAATAATTAACAAATAAACACATATAAAAAAACTAACATTTAAAAAAATAAACACATATAAAAAACTAATAACTATAAAAAATGAATCAAAAGACTTGGAGTGAGTATGGTAATGATTGATTATTTTATAATATTAAAATTATTATGAGGGTGTTGATATCATTTAACATTCCCTAAATATTCTCATTGAATGAGAATCTTAGAAACTCATGAAAGAGGTGAGAATGAAAATGTGGAAATATTTGATTTTAAAAAATGTAACATTCCCGAAAATATTTGTCCAAATTGCAAATCAAACATGAAAAACACACTTTCTCATCAAATATTCTCGAGATTCCTTGAAGATTAATCTCAATCAAATGCCCTCTAAAACTTAAAGTGAAATTTATCTAATCTGAGTTCCCAAAATTATTTCATTAATCTTCTATTAAAATTATATTGACATTTTATTATAAAAAAAATATATTGATAAGAGGTTAGTGTCATCAGGATAAGTAGAATGTAGAAGTAGGGTTGTCAAATGGGCGGGGCCCGCCCGTTTTGGCCTGACCCGTTTCGGCCCGCAAGTTAAACGGACCGGTCCGACCCGTTCGCATAATTTATACGGATATTTTTTTGGGATCGACCCATTTATGAGGAACCCGCGGGCCGACCCGCGGGGCCCGTTTAAGATTTTTTTTTTTGTTGCAACTTTGAAGTTTTTTTTCAATTCTTTTTAAATGTTTTATTTTTTTATAATTAGAAAATATATTAATTTAAAAAATAAATCTAATTAACCTATATCAAATATCACTTCATGTTATTTAAATTAAATATTAATAAAATATAATAATATTGATAATTGATTAAGAATAGTAAACTAAAAATCAATATACTAACATTTAAATAGCAAACACAATGAACTCATAATCATTTAACAAGTTTTAAAGTATCATAAATTCATTATAATTATCCAAGTCCAAACACCATAAAAACAATTCATAAATATCCTAACACCATAAATATTAATATAATATTTTTTTATTTTTTTAAATAAACGGATAAACGGGTTGGCCTGCGAACCCGACGAGTTGGCCCGTTTAACTTGTGGGTTAAACGGACCGGGTCATAAATGGCTCAATGTTAAACGGTCCAAAAAATTTTGGCTCAACCCTCTTTTTTTAGGCGGATAAACGGGTTGGCCCGACGGGTTTGACCCGTTTTGACGGCCCTATGTAGAAGGGATTCGAACTCAAGAGGTTAATCCACCGAATATTGTAATTTTTCAAGCAATATTTTCATGCTTTAGCGTTGAACTATTTCCATTGAATATTTAAAGCAATAAGTAATTTTGTAAATTGTCACTTTCATCTCTATATTTAGTATTTTAAAAAATATTAAAACTATAATATATATTTAGTGGCAGTCCAATATTTTTAGAGATTCAAAATAAATTCTAATTGAAGTTTTTTAAATCAAATAATAAAATTATATTGTATTTATTATGTTTTTATTTAAAGTCTATCTTTCGTATTTTTAGGATGCAAAATCATTTATTAAACTATATTATAGTCGATTTTATTAAATAATTCCTTTTCAATTGATAATGTAACTAGTCCACTTAATTCTTGTTGAGTGGATTTTAAATAAGATTTTATTATTATTTTTTCTTCTTATCAGAATATTTTAGAACAACAGAATAAGTTAAGAACGAGAGAAAAAAAAATATAAATAAAACTTATAACTTATCATATTAAAATAAGAGAAACTTTCATATCATTTGTCACTATAAGACTATACATCAATCTACACAATTTGAGTTTAGCACAAAAACAGGAGGAGAGCTAGAGAGGACTTGTGATAATATAAGAGAAGTCAAGAAGTAAAGAAAAAATGATACATAAAACTGATAGAAATTATAAGAAACATATATGAATTATGTTATATGATTTGCGTGAAAGAGAAGAGAAATAAATAAATAAATAAATAAGTAAAGTGAAAAAAATGTATATGTAGGAATTGGTGCACAACACATACATTAGAAATAAGTGTTGACCAGCTCATGAGTCATGATGGTGAATGTTGCCTTACGATATTTGAAACTAAAATATTTAAAAAAATTTGGAGACCTAAAGTTCTAGCTTCCCTAACTTTACCCTTGAGCCGACTCTGTAAATCTTTTTAGTAATTTTACAAGTAAAAAGTTGGTAGTAAACGTTCGGTCATAAATTTAACTGTGTTTTTTCTTTTACATAAGTGGATCTGATCGAGATACCATTCCAGATCAAATTGTTGACTAGATCCAACAAAATTAAAAGTGTACTTATATTCAAATTTGTATAACTTCTCTAAATTATACTCCTAATTGCACTTTATTATAGTTTTGTAATTTAATTTTTGAAACTCATTTAATGATAAACTTTAATTTCATATATTAATTTGATAACTCTATTTTTTATTTTGTTCTATATTTTGAAATTTCGTATTTGTAATATCTTTGATATTATTTATATAATTTCTGTATTTCATTATTAAATATGATTTTTTTGTAAGTTGAATAACAAAATTGATTCAAATATATTATAAATAAGGGGAATGCTATCCTCCACACACTCATGTGGAGGTTAGCAATGTCCACATTTTATTTTGGACATAAAGCTCCTTATTCTCTCTCTTCATTAAAGTTGAAATTTTAGGTAATATGGTAATTTTAATTTCAATCATATTTATTACTATATTTCCAATTTCTCTCTCCTAATTAATATCTATTATTCACTATTAGTTAAAATATAAATATTAATTATCTTTCAAATTATATATATGATACTATCAAATTCTTATATTCTTTAATAATTAAAAAATTCATAAATTATTAACTAAGTAATAAATTATCAAGCCAACCACTATATATTAATTATATATATATAATTAATTTAGAATTTCATCCGAAAAATATTATAGAATTTATTAAAATATATTGTGGTAATGTTGTTTTAAAATATTAAAGTAGAAGTTTTTTTTAAAGAAAAATCAACGTTCTAAATTCTATTGGCTTGACAATTTATTACTTAGTTAATAATTTGTGAATTTTTTAATTATTAAAGAATATAAGAATTTGATAGTATCATATATATAATTTGAAAGATAATTAATATTTATATTTTAACTAATAGTGAATAATAGATATTAATTAGGAGAGAGAAATTGGAAAGATAGTAATAAATATGATTGAAATTAAAATTACCATATTATCTAAAATTTCAACTTTAATGAAGAGAGAGAATAAAGAGTTTTATGTCCAAAATAAAATGTGGACATTGCTAACCTCCACATGAGTGTGTGGAGGATAACATTCCTCTATAAATAATAATATAAATAAAATATCAAAATAACATTCAAAGTTTAATTTAAATTCATGTACTTTTTAGTAATTATTAATCTAAAAAAGTGATTTTGACTAATATCATCAAAACAATATTCATTATGTCATAATCAATTTTGATATGGAGCTACCAAACATAAATCATCTTGGCATAAATTAACTTTTACCTAAAATTAATTCTACAAAATTAAGTTGGTCCAAACTCTGGTTTTTTTACGTAAACAGGTACTTTAAAATAGTTAAATATGTATATAGGTAGTTGCAGAATTAGTTACGTGAATAGGTAGTGACTTTTACTGAATAAAAGTCGATTCAAATCGACTTTACTCTGCAAAAATGCAATTTTTTTTTTACCTAAAGTCGATTCAAATCGACTTTAGTGCAAAAAAAATTGCAATTTTTTTGCACTAAAGTCGATTTGAATCGACTTTAGGTTAAAAAAATTTGCAAATTTGTATACAAAGTCGATTCAAATCGACTTATGTTCATTACATCTATAAATATGGACGCCCAATTCATTTTTCATACATCCAATACTCATTCTAACTTCTCTCTTCTACTCAATACTCATTCTACACTTCTTTCTTCTACTAAATTTCTTACTAAAAAAATGGCTGATTGTTATTATATTTTTGTGCATCACAATTGTGATATAATAACAACAACAAATGGGATCACGTTCACTGCAGATGATCCCCCTTGTGTTATAGTGCAAGACGACATTAATCTGCTTCAATTGCAAAGCTTAATTCTTGAAACGCTTGATGAGGCGGGGAAGCAGATTAAGAAAATAGTTTATAGAATGCCGATGAGTATGGGTCCCAACGGGCCTTTATACACTAAATATCGCGTTCGCAGTGATCGAGATGTGAATATTATGCTGAGTTATCAGATGAAGTTTCCTGAAGTTCGACTTTTTGAGTTGTACGTTGAACTTGAGGAACGCAACTTTAGATCTGGAGGGCCTGATCCTACATATTTTCCGCGATCATCGTATGCAGGCGAGGGTGCTAGTGGTGCTGGAACAAGTACAATGAGGGAAGATGATGACACACATTCTCTCAGCTTTGCGGATCTGGCAAGGGAAGTTGGTCAGCCTATGGTGCAGAGTGCAGAACCGTTGCAGACAGTTGGTTCGCCTGCTGGGTTTGACTTCACTCCAACTTTCTTTGATGATGCAGATGCAGATTCAGATGTCCCAATAGAAGAGGCAGCTGACGCGACACCGTGCGGATCAGAGGAAGATGTTGAAGAAATCCCGCTCACAAGGCCAGCAGTGTCCCAAACACAATCTCAGGCGGTTGCGGAGCACTACTCATCATTCAATTTCAATTCACTTAGAGGCGATATTGACTTGGATGTTGCGGCAGTAAACGCTGAGAAAGGTTTAGTTGTGGGGCAACTATTCCGTACAAAAGAAGCCGCATAGTATGCTGTTAAGATCTACAACATTCAGAGACAGATACCGTACAAAGTGTACGAGTCAAATGCCTCGAGGTTGCATTGCAGGTGTGTGCAATATGGGAGCGGATGCATGTGGAATGTCAGAGTCATTCTGCGGAAGAAGACGGGGATGTGGGAGATCAAGAAATTGGAGGAGCCTCACACTTGTGTCTTTGCCAATGTCCCACAACAGCATCCATAGATGGATTATCACGTCATCTGCTCAAACATCTATGACGTGGTACAGAGGGATCCCACAGTTTCTGTTAAGGTGTTGCAAGCTGCAGTTGAGGAAAAGCTGGCCTATAGAACGACATATAGAAAGGTGTGGATGGCCAAGCAGAAGGCAATTGCACAGATTTATGGTGATTGGGAAGCATCCTACGGAGAACTGCCAAGATGGTTGCTCGGCTTGAAAACCTTTATGCCAGGTACCATTGTCATGTTTCAAACTAAGACATTTCCAGGTTTGAATGATCCAAATTTACGCATGTTTCTCCGTGTTTTCTGGGCATTTCCACCATGCATTGCCGCTTTTCCTTATTGTAAGCGTTTCATTACTATTGATGGCACTCACCTGTATGGGAAGTACAGAGGTACCCTTCTTATGGCCATTGCACAGGATGGAAACTATAACATATTGCCCCTTGCCTTTGCTATTGTTGAGGCTGAGAACAAGGAATCATGGAACTTCTTCCTTACTAATCTCCGTCAGCATGTCACTCCGCAAGAGGGCATTCTTGTAATTTCTGACAGGCACAAGGCAATTACAACGGTGCTTGAATCCGCAAGAAGTGGTTGGGCTCCGCCAACAGCACATCATGCATACTGCATCAGACACATTGCTTCAAACTTCATGGTCCATTTCAAGAGCAAAGAGGGTAAGCGATTCGTGAAGAATGCTGGGTATGCAAAGACACATAATGAATTCTTGTATTGGCATTCCCAGTTGGCAGCGCTGGACCCACGGTTTATTGCATGGGTGGACATGATACCCCGTGAAAGATGGACATAGTATGCTGATGAAGGGCGTAGATTCGGGCACATGACCACCAACCTGTCCGAGTGTGTTAACTCGGTAATGAAGGGCACCCGAAGTCTTCCAATTACAGCTATTGTGAGGTCAACCTACCTCCGTCTTATGACGCTATTTGTCAAGAAGGGAACTGAAGCGCAGGCCCAACTTGGTGCGGGTCAAAGGTTCTCTGAGTTCCTGCTGGGCGAAATGGAGAAGCATCGGAGAGTGTTGTATGATATGCACGCCACACGCGTGACTCGAGATTCCATCGAGTATATGATTTTAGAGAAAGGAGAGGTGGACAACACAACACAGAGGACCTTCAGGGTGTCTCTGTCCGAGCGTGTCTGTGATTGCGGAGCATTTTAGAAGCTCCACTACCCCTGTCGTCACGCATTTGCGGCGTGCGTTGATGCTCATTTAGATTGGGGATCCTTTGTCCATGAAGTCTACCGAATGGAATCTGTTTATAATGTCTACCGAACTGAGTTTGCTTCTATTCGGAATGAAGATTTGTGGCCTCCATACAATGGTCCGATGCTGCGGTCCAATCCTGCGGATATGAGGAAAGCTGAGGGTCGCCCAGTTTCGAGCCGGATTCGTAATGAGATGGATGAGGTGGAAGGTTCTCAGCCTAAAAGGTGTGGGCTCTGTCGTCAGCCAGGACATAGTAGGCGTAAGTGTCCCGCCTTAGCTTCATCGTCCTCCTCCAACAACGTTGCATGTTGAGTTGTACTAGAAAATTTATGTTTGTTGTACTAGTCTTGTTTTATGTTTGTTGTTGTATTTTAATTCTATGGTTGTTGTAACCGATCATTTGGTTTTATGTACTTGTGTACTCAGTCCATATTATTGTTGATTGTAGTAATTTTGAATATCTTAATGTTTCTGGCCTTACCCCGTGCATTTATTACTGCTACTTGTTACTGATGATTTGGTTTTATGTGCTTGTGTACTCATTTGATTTCATTGTCGGCTGTAGTAATTTTGAATTGTCTTTACCGGTGTAGTTGGTTTGAGAATCTTAATGGAACTCATTTTATGACATTCTACAAATTATTATGGTTTTCTGGCCTACAAAGATCATTTATTACTGCTAAATTGGTGAGTAGTCAATTCGTGTCAGAATCGTGTACAAAATTGAAGTCGATTTGAATCGAATTTGATAAGAATTTTTCTGTTTGTATAATCGATTTGAATCGACTATGATAACTAGTTGGTGTACTGTTTTTGTTCATTAATCAATTTGAATCGACTTTGAAAATTTTCGTTATATAAAGGAATGCAATCTTAAGGTTCGTAGCATAAATCACATAACAAAAACAAATATGGATCCAAATATGAATCTTGGGTTGGCATTCGGTGGGCCTGACACGCATGAAACATGCATTAAGATTAAGGATGGTAACAAGAATGACGTGGTACGTATTATTTCCAATCTAACCTTCAACTTTTTTTTGTGTATAATAAGTTGTAGAAAAAACCTTGTCATTCGCTGACACTCGTTGTTGCAGAAATTGCCAACAGTATTTGTTAATATTCATGGGCGAAGGTTGCCGCGTAAAGTGCAGTTGGAAACACCAAGTGGAAAAACCTGGGATCTTAAGTGTGAGAGAAGGGGTGACGAAATATGGTTTACCGACGGGTGGAGAGACTTTATGTACCAGTACTTGATAGAATATGATTTTGAGATTTGGTTGATTTATGACGGCCATAAAAGGTTTGGGGTAACTATTTACAATGAACGTGACGAAGAACTAAATTACGCTAACATGGAACACCCGATTCCCAATCTAGCTGATCCCTGATGACTTAAACTCGTAATCACTGTTTTTAAAATATGTTTCTATTTTTAAGTGTTCTGTTAAGTGTAACATTAAGTGTTTATTGAAGTGTTATGTACTATGTACTTCTGCCGTGTCATAACTGTTGTTATTTAATATATTTTAATTTGATGTGTTTTTTATTTTGTCATTTTCATATCCAGCCTTATCAATTAACGCGATAATAACAAGTACGGAGATAAGAGTTCACATTCAACTAAATAATCAACAATATAATGTAAAAGTATTTATACAAAACTAAAATCTAAGTCTATATTATACAAAACCAAAATCTTTGTCTATATTATACAAAACCAAAATATATGTCTATATTCTACAAAACCAAATTCTAAGTCTATCTACCACCACGACCACCACGACCTCTGCGTCCAAGACCTCTGCCCCTCCATCGCCGTGGCTCCGTCCCCCAATGCACCCTCCTGTGCCGCATCTCGGCCGCCGCCTCTGCCTCTGCTCCCTATCCTGCTGCGCCCCTGGATCTGACTCTGAACCAGTATCGGGAGGGTCAGCTGGATCATCAGATGAGTCCCCCTGATCGTCCGGTGAACTGACATCATCAACCGTGCGAACTGGAGGCTGTGGTGTGACCTCGCGCTGCACCTGTGATGACGAACTTTCGCCTGATCCGCGACCGAACATAATATCATGAAGCAAAGCCTGTGATCTAGGGGTCCACGAGGGCGATGAGAAGTCATCCAGGTCCAGCATCGCCATCAACCCAGGTGTGCTAATAGGCTGCTGGTCAGCTAGGCCCGTCCTGAACTGTGCCTGCGGGCTCTGATCTGAACAAATGACCGAGGGGTCTGGAACCAGAGGCTGCGGAACATAGTACTGTGGCTGCGGCGCTGTAACCTCCTGCGGCGGTGTAACCTCCTGCGGCGGTGTAACCTCCTGCGGAACATAGTACTGTCCCCATGAGCCCCAGGAGGAATAAAAAGGTGGCGTATGGAACTGAGACACAACATGGTCCCAAGGGCCTGTAACCTCCTGCTGCTGCTGCGGCTCAGTAGGTGGCTGGAGCTGTGGCTCAGCGTCGGTGTCTGCCTCAGTCTGAGGCTCAGTCTCTGCCTCAGTCTGTGGCTCGGTGTCAGCCTCGTTCGGTGGCTCGACCTCTGCCTCCTCCTGTGCACCGCGTCGCTGTCCCCGACCGCGTCCCCTGCGCCTGCGCTCTCCCCCCTGCCCCGCATCAGGAACTCCCACCTGACGAGCACTCGCTCGAGTACCTGCACGGCGTTTGGTACTTATGTTGCGCGTATCAGGGGCTCCCGATGGTCTCGGATACAATGAGGGACCAGGTGGAGCATGGAGTGACACATCGTCATCCAAAAGATACACAAGTGCAGCGTCCTGCGGCGGCCCATCCAAACTAAGAAATCGGTGCGGAGACACACTGTACCAGTTAAAGTACTCGAATGATAGGCGATGGTCGTAGAACAACTCGAAGCGGATGCTCCTACGTCGTCGCTCATCCCATACTCTATGCCACCGCTCGTGCTCCTTGGGCCACCATGCCTCCCTCTTGGTGCGTACATCGACACGCTGTAGCCGATCGATGTTGATCGGCGCATACGGTATGTGCTGAGCTCCACCAAACTACCGCACCACTCTCTCCGCATAGTGCCACTCTACAGTGGCAAAACAGATGATGCAGGTGCCAGACTGCCACAACTCTCGCTCAGCAAACACCCAGTCCGGCATCACGGCTCTAACACGATCATCATCGTACGGCCTCCACATAAACTGTGACAAGTATTAACAAACAAAGATAAATTTCAATAAAAGAAAGTAGAAATAAAAGTTTCAATATCATGACAATTATTCTTCCTTACCCCATGCAATCCCATGTTGTCTAGTGTTGTCCTAAATCTGACAAGTCGCTCCTCCAACTTCCTGGTAATGTGTCTAACGTTCTCCCACCTGTTACAATTTATAATCAGAAACAAAGGTTAGATAAAATAGCATATAATGTCAAATTTATTAGTTGGTTCATGAATTAAATCTTTACCTCGAAACAAGAGGCCACAAATCATGCCGAATTGCGCCTCCAAATAATGTCGGCAAGCGCGACCATGCCCATGACTGTAATAAGACATGACAGCCTCCTATATCAGTCACGTCAAACTTTACAGCTAGGGTCATCTCCCTGTAAAGTGTGGCAAACACGGCTGATCCCCAGCTATGTCTACCGATTTCCTCCCATTCTTTGAGCAGTGGGAGCCACCTCAAATGTACCCTGTTACCGGACTTATCCGGCATCAAGTACCCACAAAAAATGGCCATCAGCCAAGCTCTGGTCGCTCTCTGTATCTTTATGTCGGTGGGATGGGCCTTCGCGTCAAATGCGCCAAGAAGACTCATCACCCACCTCAGCGTAACAGCATACCCCTTACGCTCAACTGGGGGGGGGGGACAGCACCTAGCAGCTCCTGACAAAAGTCTTCAATGCTGCGTCCCAAGTGGTGTGTCTCAAAGTCAGTAGCACAACCACTCACCACCTTTCCATCTACACGAAGGCCTAGATGGAATGCCACATCCTGTAGGGTGATCGTGGCCTCACCATAGGGTAAGTGGAATGTGCTGGTCTCAGGCCTCCACCTCTCGACCAGTGCACTAATAAAAGCGCGATCTAACGTCCACACGGGCATCCGGACTGGCGAAACCCCGCAATGTCCAAGTATGGATCCATCAACGGGTGTGGAGGTGGTACGACACAAAATCGTCTCGTGTCTAAAACACGAGCAGGCTGGAACAAAAAAAAAACAGTAATTAATTCCGAGACTTAATTTTTAAACATTAATAACAAACCATTTAAAATTTATTCATGCAGTTAAATCATTCAAAAATTACTTAATTAAACATTCATATGATAAGACATAGGCGTTCCTGATAAGACCTACAAAATTATTGGTTTAAATTTTGTGAAACTGCATTAAACAGTCACACGATGATGGTAGTAAACTAATTAATATTACATTTTAGTAACTTAAGTAAAATATATAATCAAAGTGTATACATAAATAAATCTACTGTAATACTAAAATTCCTAACCACCTAAAATAATTCTAACTACACAACTAATCTACCTAACAACCTATATATATTTTTTACTACATCTTAATTTAAGGTAACTATAACAAAATTTATTATTTTTATTATAAAACAATGAATATATTACCTGGTCTTGAATACGTGCGCCGATGTGATCAACAATGTCCATCCGGTATACATGTTCAGTCTCCATAATAAAAAAATGAGAGAGAAAGAGAGTGAATTTTAGAGAGAAAGTGAGAGTGAATTTTAGTGAGAGAGAGTGAAATTTAGAAAAATGATGAATTGTGTCAAATGATCACCTGAGACCACTTTTTTATAGTTTTTTTCTTGATTTGAATCGACTTTGCTTAAAAAATTGCAAAAAAAATTGCACTAAAGTCGATTCAAATCGACTTTGCATGCGAAAATGCAATTTTTTTTGTGCTAAAGTCGATTCAAATCGACTTTAGGTAAAAAAAAATTGCATTTTTGCAGAGTAAAGTCGATTTGAATCGACTTTTATTCAGTAAAAGTCACTACCTATTCACGTAACTAATTCTGCAACTACCTATATACATATTTAACTATTTTAAAGTACCTGTTTACGTAAAAAAACCCTAAACTCTAGTTTGTAAATGCTACTCCAAACACACTCTATATAAAAATATATTTAATTAACGGGTAAAAATTAAAATAAACATTATATGATTAAATCTTATTCGTAAAATAAATTTTAATCCTACTTTTATCCACCAACTAACTATAAATTAATTATATAGAAATTAAACCCATTTTATATTTATATTAGCACCTTGTTGGACACTTCATATTCGTCAAGTTGCATTTTTATTTTTTTTGTCAAATCATATTATTTATTTTTTAAATTTTTTTAATAAAGATAAATAAAAAATAAAAGAAATAATATGGAAGATCTAAAGGTAAAAATAAAATAGAGATAATTATATTTTATTTATTTAATTTTATAATTTTTAGTTTTAATTTTAGAATTTAAAAAATAACTATATCAAATAAGGATTTTACTAACAAGAGCCCCAAGGACACTTGTTAAGAATACTTAAAATAATAATTTAAAAAATATATAAAAATATATTTTTAATATAAATATTTCCACTTTTAATTTTTAACTAGTGCCTTACACTATATTAGTACTATACTTTTTTCGAGAGTAACTCAGGGAGAGTACCTTAGCAAGATTCAAGACTTATCCGATTGGATAGTTCTTCTCAAATATTTAGCTTTCTGAGAACCACTTAGCACACACATTAATTTTTATCAACCAAAATATTTATCATTAACTTCAGATTGTTATAAACATTTGAGTTCACTAAGAGAAATTTTTAAATTGTAATTTCTCTTAGAAGGGTTCTGAAGCTTACATAACCCTCTATATTCTATTACATTCCATCCCATTCCATCCAACATCGATTATCCAATCAAAGCCCTAGGGCCACTCTGGATAAAGAGCTTAATTAAGTCCTTATACATAAAGGACTTCTTAATAAGGACTTTAATAATAAGTAACTTTTGAAAAAGTTATTTTGTTGGAAGTAAAATAATATAAGTGCTTATTTCAGTTTGTACCGGTAGTTTTTAAAAAATTGTATAAAGACTTTTTGAAAAAGTTAAATATTTTAACTTCTCCAATAAGCACTTAAAATAATTTTTTAAAAAGTCAAAAATTATATAAAAATTAATACAAACATCTATACAATAACTTATACTTTTATAAAAAGTTAAAAAAAAGTATAAGTTTACTGAGCATTAGCCAACAATAAATCTAAACTAGTCCTTATTACTACGCTTAGCTTAGTACCCTCACTCACACTCACACGCCCCCATCCATCTCCACTTGCCCGCGCAAAGGGTAAGTCCCCTATGCCAGCGTTACGGTATTTCAAAAGTTCAAAATACGCACACACCCACTCTCTCACTCCCACATTCCCCACTCTCTCTCTCTCTCAACCCCCTTCTCTACGCTCTTAACGGACCTCCATTAATGCCCCTCAAATTCCTCTCTCTCTCTCTCTCTCTCTCTTTCAACTTCTCTCTCATACACACTTTTCTCTCTACCTAGCTCAAAAATCAAACCTCCATCATCTCCATTTTTTTCTTCTTTCTTCCCCCTTTTACCTTTTCTCTCTTTTTACTCTCTTCTTTTTCTACTGTTTCTGCGTCTGTCACGCCTTTTTTTCACCCTCCCCCTTCCCTTCCCTTCCCTTCAGCCTTTTCATGATTTTTGAAATTTAGCTCAGCATCCTAGGGTTTTTGTCCCCTCGAACCTTCTTCTTTCCTTTGTTTTCCTGGGACTCTCTCTCTCTCTGTGTCTCGATCTACATTTCTTCTTCTTCTTCTTCCAGCTCTCGCACATTTTTTTCATGACTCTTCATGGAGAAATCTCGCCACCGTAGGTCCACCGTTAATTCCAGGAACCAACCGCAGCCAGTTTCTCCTCAAGGTCTCTCTCTCCTCTTTTTTTTTTTTTTTTCCTCTCTCTGTAGTTAGTTGAAGCTCGTTCGATCAACTGGAGGAAATTCCTTGAAACGTTTCAAAATGCTTTGATTATAGTCCCCATGTATTTTTTTTTGTTTTTATTAACATGAGCTTTGCAGTATAAGCACACGACTTGGTATTTTTAGCGAAAAAACAAAAAAAAAATGGAGAGACTCGAAGGTGGAAGAGTCTTAATTTGTTTTCTTTTTTAATCATTGTTTTTGAACTTTTAATTTTTTTCTGGCCTGAGATTAGATTTTTTTACTGCTTGCTTACTGTTCCTGCAGTGGTCCTGGTATAATTTTCTACATTTTTTTATTATAGAAAAAAATAATTTGCGGTGGCATTGATGATGTCTTGTGATTACAGTGCTTGACCATTGATGGTTTTCAAAGGCTCTTTTTATATTATTTTTATTTTTTTGACTTAATGCTTCAATTGGAGCATGAAGTTCTTTGCTGTTCTCGAAACTAATCTTTGTTTTTTTTTTAATTAAGGTTGTATGAAGTTGATAGCAACAATTTTTTAAGTTTTTGTTCTGTCCCTGCGAGAAAACATTGCCGATTTCGTTTATAGTCTTGATTATAGTAAATTTTGAACTTTGTTTTATCATCACTGTTTAATTTTAATTAATTTAATTATTTTCTGCTTCTGAATCTTCACTTCGTGCTAATTTTTCTGTGTAATTCATTTCCAGAGAGCAAACACGTTCATAGACAACGACAATTTCCAAATTTGTCTCCTGATTCTGTTTCTTGCGGTGGTGAGGTTGCAGATAAAGATTCGGTAAGTTGTTTTTTTTTTTAATTTTTATTTTACCTTTCATTTACTTTTTTGTCTTTCTTCTTTGAACAATTTCAATGATTTATATCTTCATGGATGAAGAAATTAGCTTTCATTAAATCAAAGGGTTGTTATATTTATGTGTTGCATTACATTGTTCTTTTGTATGCGTGGTTATTTGCTTGAAGAAAAAGATGGTAAGAAACACTAATTGTTACTTACCAAATCTGTTGATTTTTGCAGTTGTCATTTAAATCTGGGTGGAGATATTCAAAACAACTGTTTGGAACTCCAATAAAGAAGTTACTAGCTGACGAGATGTCGCGCGAAACTGAATCTAAAAGAAGATCCCCAGGTGTTATTGCCCGATTGATGGGTCTTGATGGTCTTCCATTTCAGCAGCCTGCTAATAAGCAGCAAAAAGGTTCATCAGCAAATCATGTACAAAGGGAAACACAAGTAGAGAAAGCTCGACGCAGAGGAATGTCATTTGATGGTAGTCGGTCATCTAGGAGGAGCTCAAAGGATCAGCAAGAATTCAAGGATGTATTTGAGGTATCAGAGATCCCAAAGGTAGAAAGCAATAGGTATTCGTCGCATCTGTATGCAGAAGACTTGAAGAACAATGAAGATGAAATGTCATTCATTGAACAAAAGTTTTTGGATGCCAAACGCCTTGCAACTTATCAGGATTTACAGTCTTCGAAGGATTTCCATGATACACTCGAGGTTCTGGACTCTAACAAGGATCTTCTGCTAAAATACTTTAAGCGGCCAGATTCTTTGTTTAAAAAGCATCTGAATGATCTGCAAGCAGCCCCTCTGCAATCACATTTTGGTCATGTAGAAGCTATGGAATTATCTGATATTGAGAAGTATGAACACGACATAAGCTGGAGGTCGGATAGGGAGACATCACAGTTGAATTATGATCGATATCATCAGAATCATCATGATGCTTATCCCTGCCAATTTGACAGAAGACATGGGATTCATAGTTCACTAAAATCATCGAAGCTTCAGTTGAAGGGAAAACAGTCAAAGCCTGAACAAGATGCTGCCCCTACAAAGATTGTTGTCTTGAAGCCTAATCTTGGGAAAGTCCAGAATGCTGCCAGAGTTGTTTCATCACCTTGTTCTCCACATACTTTTCTGTCAGAGCATGGAAATGACACTGAATTTTCAGATACCAGATTTAGGGATGCCAAACTGTATCATCAAAAGAATCACCTGCCTGATACTGCCAGGCATTTGAGGCAGAACTCCTTGGAATCTAGAGAAATTGCAAAGAAAATCACTAGGCAAATGAAAAATAGTTTGAACAATGGTGGTGTGATGTTTTCCTCTTCTCGATTTAGAGGATATGCTGGGGATGATAGTTCATGTAGTGTTTCTGGGAATGAATCTCCTACAGAGTCAGCAGGAACACCTGCAACTATGGGAAGATCTATTGATCTTAATAACTGTAGCAGGCGGTCATCTCATTCGAGTGAATCATCTGTGAGCAGGGAAGCAAAGAAGAGATTATCAGAGAGATGGAAAATTGCACACAAGTCCCATGAGGGGGAAATCATCAGCAAAAGCAGCACACTTGCTGAAATGCTTGCGGTCTCTGATAAGGAGGTGAAGTCTGCAAATTTTGACAGTATGTCTACTGGAGAAGGATTCCATAGTAATTTTGCTGGCAATGGTGAACCTGGTAGGTCAGTTGAACCACTGGGTATCAGCAGCAGGGATGGTTGGAAGGATGGATGTATTGGAAGTTTGCCAAGGTCAAGATCTCTTCCAGCTTCTTCTACTGTTTTTGGAAGTCCTAGAGCAATCTTGCGCAATGAAGCAGTCCATGATGATCGATTTATGATGCCTAAAGAAGCCCTTAAACGGGAGAGGAGAAGAGGGGCAAGGAATCTTGATCATAGGCATGCTGTTAATACTAGAAGCACAAAATCTGGTCACAAGAAATCCCGGTCTTTGCATTCATCACAGCTGGAAGATGATGACTTTTCACCAGACTTAAATACTATTCAGAATAAAATGAAGGTCAATCTTGAAGAAGATTCACCTGTACTAGAGGTTCTGGCCACTGATTCCTTTGCTAAGGTCCCCGGAGATACAAGTGAATTTTCTGATGCTGTTGTGAGTGTGGTCAATGAAAATGCTGCCAGGTCTTCTGAACCTTCTCCTGATACGGTGCTTCCCGAATTATCTTCTTGTGATTTGATTAAAGACAACAATAGTGCTGCGGAGAAAGACAACTCAATGAAGCAGGTTAAGTTTCTAACACTCTCAATGGGTATTCTGATGATAAGTTTGTACATTTTCTGCACAACATTCCTTATCTCTTTTGCCTGCTTCAGGCTAACTCTGTGCTTATATTTCATTACTTGTTTCACCAGTTGATTGTGTAGATCTTTTCCAGATTTTTTCATTATTGTTTTCTGAACTTCTTGTAACACAAAATGAAATGTGTAAAGTTTTAAAAAAGTATAAATGCGTTAGAAATTAATACGATTCATTTTGTTTCTATTAATAAGTTAGCACATCTTTTTTGGCACCATAGTGTGGATGCATCTCTAAAGAAGAAGGTGGGAGGATAGTCCGTAGTTCTATTTTCTTAACAATCAAATTTGATAGCCAACAATTACTAATTAGTTTATACTAAAACTTTACACTTCCTTGTGTTTCTTACTTGATGTGTTGTAATATTTCAGCAATTAACCGGAGTTGAATCTTCGTACTGTAAAGATGCTGATCAACCCAGTCCAGTCTCAGTGTTAGAACCTTCTTTCACTGATGATCTCTCATCTTGTTCTGAATGTTTTGAAAGTCTCAGTGCTGACCTGCAAGGTAACTGAACTAGACATTTATTTCTATTATTCTTACAAACAATGTTGTGTTTATCCCTGTTTCCATATTTATTTCCGATGAAGATTCAATCCTCACTGCCAAATATTTTTTCACAATTTTGATTGCTATAGTATAAACAGATAGGGTCAGCCATGATGGTTCAGTATTTAGACGTGTTCTATCTAGATTTTATTCAATAATAAACAAGTGTTGTACTTACAAATGAACTAATAGTTAAAAAGCAATATTTACTGTGTTTTACTTTTGCTTTCGTAATTTGCACGTATTGTTGACAATTTGGGAAGTGGAGATCAATTAGTAATTGCCAATTACTACTATTCCATATAAGTGTTTGGGCCTTTGGTAGATTTATTATTAAATACTAACAATGTACATTATGCTTTTATGGAAAAATATCTTTCAGTGAAAATACATTCTTGAGTTTACTTTTCCTTTTTTGGTGACATTACTTGCCTTTAACTTCCAATGAAATTTTCTATTCAGTGATTAGAAAATTTAACAATACCAGGATTATGTTCTGAGAGGATAGATGCTGTTACATTGCATCTCTTAAGTGGTAATCTGATCTCACTTCATAATCACTGCATCATTCTTTTGCCTTTTGTGTTGATGTCTTCATGGTCCTATTATCTTAATGATCTCTTGTTCTAATCTTGTTATTTGTGATAGAAGTGATTTGAATTAAATAGATGTTATTTGTTAAGACATGGGAAATCACCTACTCAAGAATTTGATGCTCATACTTGTGATCATTCTCTGTTTTTTATTCACTTAATTGTGCGACTAACTGAGTTTCTTTTGTTTGTTCTGAGGATTTTTTACATGTTCCTGTTTCATCCCTGTGTTGTTGATAGGTCTTCGAATGCAACTCCAGTTGCTGAAGTTGGAATCTGAAGGATATGCAGGCGGACCCATGGCGATTTCGAGCGACGAAGATGGTGTGGAAGCATCTACTGGAGTTCCAAAAGACAACAAATTATGTAGAACTGAAGATAGCTGGGAGACTTCCTACATTATTGAAGTATTGTCTGAATCTGGCATTGATGGAACTCAGTCTGATACAAATATTGAAGCTTGGCATTCTTTGGATCGCCCTGTGAGTTTGTCCGTGTTTGATAAACTCGAAAATAGGTACTGTGATTGGACTACTTGTTCAAGGTCCGAAAGAAGATTGCTTTTTGACTGCATAAATTCAGGAATCCTCAAGATCCACGAGCAGAACATGAAGTCAATGCCATTAATGGAAAATGGGCTCCAAGATGCTCTCTGCAATATGCTAGGAAGCCAAGGAAAAGTGAAGGATGATGCTCTGGGGAAGGTGTTGGTTGGTGAATCGCAGTGGTTGGAATTAAGAGAAGAAATTGATGTAATAGGTAGGGAAATTGAGGGATTGCTGTTAGATGATCTAGTTGCAGAGATAGCTGGTTTATAGATATTTTAAATTGCGGGCATATTTGTTTTCAGTAAATTTCCCTATAATGTGTAAATCAGCTAATCAAGTAGTACTATGTTAAATTTCATCAGAAGATGAATAACCAATAATATAATTAGATATAAATTGAATTCAGGCACATGACTGTTGGTTTTTTAATATACCAATTTTTGTGTTATTGTTTCTTGATCAATAGCGACAACAAGTTGATGAAAAATGGGAGAAAATTAGTTATGGAGCATGTGGATTTCAATGTTGCATTTAAGAGTGCAAAATCCCATCTCCTAAAACTACTGGTCACTTTACGTGATTGCGACATCCAGGAGACGACAACGAGTAGGCGCTGTTGACGAAGCACTAAAAATGAAGATGAAGTGGAGACAGCGACATCAAAATTGAAGACAAAGTGGAGACAGCGGCGAGAGGATTACGTGGAGGATGGTGTGTCTAGTGGAGCTTTGCTCGTTAGGGTAATAAAATTATACCAGTCAAAACAGCTGGGTATGTGGTTCATGGAATGAAATTTCATTCTCGGGAATATTATTTCTTATTCATTTTTGAAAATTTGAGGAATATTTCTGAAAACTTATAACATAACTCATAGACCCATTGGTAGGTACATGAGTTCAACATTCTCTTCCAATAGGAATCTAATATTTCCATGTGGAAGGTGGGAATAAAATCATGAGAATAATAGGTCCAACATTCCCTTCTCATGGGATTAAAAATCCAACATTCATGTAAATAATTTCTTAATTCTTCATTGTCATCTTCACATTCCTGAGAATGTTTCATTCCACGAACCACACGCCCTCTAAGAGTTTGAGCTTATATTACTCAACCCATTAAAAAAAATACATGTAAATAAAAAATGTTAAAATAAAAGTTTTTAATTATTTTGGCAAATCAAATATTATTATCCAACACTTCCTGATTTCTAGACTCTAGTTTGTGTTTGAAATTAAGTGAGGCTTCAGGCTAGGTAAAGTAACCCTAATGAGTAATACAAATACAATGGAAGTGAATGAATTAAAAAAAAAAAATGAGTAATTCCCCCAGTCCTTATAAATTTTACCGTCTGATCATTGTTAATTGAAAATAATTTAGTCTGACAATGTAAAAAATAAACACTAGACGAAAGAAAATGAGAGGAAAAAGAGACAATAGAAAGAAATCCGATGAAAAATGTGGTTTTTCTCTTGTTTGGTATGTTAGAATTTTATGGACTTAGTGTAAATATAAATATGTGCTATTATAAAATTTAGCTCAATATTAAAGTGATCTGGTAAATTTAAATTATTATTAGTGTATGGGCATAAACATCTTATTAAGAGAGTATGGGCTTTGATATGTGTAGATACCATTTGGACCCAGTTACTAATTCTATGATGAGCTGAATTAGAAACTATGGTTATGTTTGTTTATAAAAGGGTTATGATCCCCAAACTGCGAGCGTTGCCACTGATATCCCATCAACAGAGAGGTAGAACCCTAAGGAGCACTCACTAGTTTGGAAGATCAAGAACCAGATCAACCTTGTAGATCAAGAATTAAAGAGATCCAAAGCATCAATCAATTTCTATGACATCAGGTACGCTTCCGCATTCTGTTTCTATATCTCTTTCTCTATGATTTAATATAAATGATCTTGAAATTATTATGGATTTAAGGTTTTCCTAACAAGTGGTATCAGAGCCATTCATAATTGAATCATTGAAGAAATAATGGTGACTATTGATGTTTGAAACATTTTATTCCGTCAAAGTTCTTTGATTTTTTTTTATGTGATTCTTTTTTCGATTAAAAATATATATATATATATATATATATATATATATATATATATATATATATATATATATATGGGAGTCACATGATTAAAGAAATTAGTTTGCCGACGGGATTGTTTTGAATTAACGCATACTAAATATATATATATATATATATATATATATATATATATATATATATATATATATATATATATATATATATATTTGAGTTACTTCTCTGCACTGTATACATATATTGATGTTTGGGAATAATGACTATTTATATGTGTGTGCACAATGTGTACCTACGGGGATCGATAAGATGATATTTATGTATATATCAAAGAGTTCAACCGTGGATATATATGTATATATGTGGATTTGAGATTTTTTATGATTTTAGAATTTTATAATTCATATTGTGTATGAATTTGGAATTAAGTTACTGTCATTGTTATGTTTTGATCAGGATTTGATAAAGTTTAGGATATGCACTCTCCTATTTGGTTTGACATTGTGTTAATCTCCCATTTGTTTTGGTATGTTAGTTTTCATGTCTCTCGAGATGTCAATAAGGGTTTAACTCTAACATGTGTGATTCCATATTTTTAAAATATTTGAGGTACTTTATTTTGATATATTACTTATAAGGACTATTAGAAACACATGATATAGTAACTATGATGATTGTTGTATTAGGATTTGTTACTAATTTTGGATTTTGGAGTAAATTGGCTAAACAGTATGCTGCCAAAATAGCCTCTGTTGTGTAAGTCAATCTATTTTGAAATATAAGGATAATTGTTGGCATGTAATTCGTTAAGTGTTGATCAGCCCAAAGGAAGGTCAATACATTTGGTGGTGAATTTCCTGCTCACTTGAGTAATGAATATAAATTCATAACAGTGTTACATAAAGATTCTGGCAACAATCGTATGAGTTCTATGATAGATTGATTGAAGCAATATGCTGCCAAAGTAGCCTCTATTGCTTAGGTTGATTTATTTTGGAACATAAGGACAATTAGGAGTAAGTAATTCTTGCGAATATTGGTCGGCCCAAAGGAAGGTCAATATTTGGCTCAATTACATGCACACACTTGTAGTGATAAATATGTGATAATTGTTAGGTTCCATGTGAATGATAAGTCGATCCAAAGATAGACTTATTGTTTGACAGGACTTATTATCAATATTTAACTACTATTCAGAATTCATACGGGTATTGATCGGCTCAAAGGAAGGTCTATATCTGACTGAATTATACCTATAGGTGTGGCAATGAGTATGTGGTGGTTATTAGGCTCCATGTGAGCAACATGTTTGTCCAAAGATGAACTTGTTGTTAGACAGGAATTACTACCAATACTTCATTACTACATTGAGAGTACCACTTACAAGTTAATATTTCTGTCCAAAGACTAAATATTAATGTTGTGCTAGGTATCTTGTGATAGGTCCACCATTATTTGAATTTATAAAATTTGTTTGAGTATATTGTTTTGTTCTAAATATATAAATATTTTTTATATATGTTTTTGTTATCTGCCATTATTAGTCTACTCATGCGTTGAATTACACCAAAACTAAGGAATAGGAATATAATTAATTATTGTTCCTATTATGGTTGTTTGATCTTGGATTGTGCACTAAGGTTTGAATAAGCTCATTTCTCTTGTGGATAAAGGTTCTCATAAGGAATTTAAAAAAAAATAAATTGGAGGACTTGGAAAAGTGAGATTATTCTGATTGCACAAGTCTTATGATCTTGAAGCGTGAAGTTATATAAATATTCATGGGCTATTTGTCCGAAAAGGTATTAGGTGTCAAGATAGTTATTATTTTCTAAGGGCTTTATCAAAAGCAATAAGGTAAAGCAAGTGCGATTTTATCGAACTTGTTTTTAATAAAGTGTTAAGGTAAGGGAGTACATCATGGATATGTCTTATCTTGTTTTGAAACTAAATGCATTAAAGTTAGAGTTATCTAATGATGTGTCTGTGCATTTAGTTTTGACTTCTCTTCAAACAGAATTTATTTGGTTTAATGTCAGTTATTGTAACTGATAAAAGGAAAAATAGCTAAGCTATTTTTTGAAAAGAAGAGAAGTGTGTTAAGATTAGAATAAAAGTACACATTTGGCAAACACTTTTAAGGACAAAATATAAAGAAAGGAATAAAGTTGCTATTATTAATCCACTTTAGAAGAAATAGCGCAGGAAACAAAATTTATATGTATATAAATTTTGGCTATAACTTCTAATAATATTGGGACACATAAAGGATGAATTGTCGAATGCCATATTTGACATATGAGGAAAACTATACTTCTCTTTTCGGTATGGTATTGGGCTATTTAAGTCGCAATATCTGTTTAGAAAAAATAAATAATCAGGAAGAGATTAGGTGTCAATAAATTCTTTTTGGAGCTCTTTTATTATTAATATTATTATTATTATTATTTTGTGAAAACATGATCCATTTAAGTTTATGACACCTTTACCTCCTATGAGAAGTCTTAGTTGTAAATATATTTAAAGAATAAAATTTTGCAGCTTATATTCTTAATAAAGTTTCAACTAAGGTAGTGACCAAAACTTCTTATGAACTTTCAGACTGAAAATATTTTTTCAGTATAAGGCTTTTATACATTTGGAGTTGTCTGATTAAGATGTATTTTGTCAGTCAAATAAAGGAAAATTGGACATAAAGATGGTCAACAACTGCTTAGTTGGATAATTTTTTGGTATATGGGGTATAAAGTTATTATGATCTCACTGCATCATTAAGAATATTTACTTCATTGAGGATATTGAGTTTGAGGGGAGAGATAAGGTTAAAAAGAATGTTGATAGCTTTCCCCAATCAAGATAAGGAAAATATACTTAAAAACAAACTCAATAGACTCAAGAACTTATGTTATTAAGGTAATCCAATAGAGAAAAGGAAAAATTATGTTATTATGTTCCTCTAGGAATATAAGAAAGAAATGGATTGGTGAAAGATAAAGTTTTAATTAACTTTCATCAAGACATAAAAAAGTACATTCATTTCTCGAATGTGGATTGATGTCAAGAGTGAAGAGGTGAACAAAGACTTTTAGGTACTTATCTCATTACTTGAAGGTATGAATCTCATTAGTTACAGATTAATATTTAATTCTGAAGGTTCAAAAGATAATGTGGAGAAAGATAAAACATGTCTTGTTCTGAAAGATTTCACTCTGACATATGATGCATATTAATATCATAAGTTTCATTAGATGAATATAAAGAATATGGTTTAATCATCAATGAGCTTATGCCAGATCCCAAATTCTAGTAAAGGATATTACAAATACCATTAATTATTATCTCATTTGGCTCTGAGATAAATGAGGACATGATTTTGTAATTCATAAGTTCAGTGGGAGAACAAATATTTTGACATTACATGTTAATAATATATTGTTTGCTAATTATAATAAAGTTTTGGTTCATAATATCAAAAGGAGTCTATCAAAGATATTTGATACAAAAGATCTTGGGAAGTCTCTTTTGCATTAGGAATTCAGATGTGTCGAGATTATCTCGAGCTATTTTTGAATTGTTGCAAAAGAGCTACCATTTTAAGGGACTCGTGATATTTGACATTCAGAATTGCAGAACACATAATACCCATATTGCTAAAGGAGACAAGTTTAGTCTCAATGAGTGCCCTAAGAATGATTGCTTAAGTTAAAGAAATGCAAAAGATTTCTTATACTCTAGAAGTTAGAAGTCTAAGTCATGTTCAATTTTGTACGCGTTTGGATATTGTGTACATTATTGAGTGTTAGACAGATACTTGAGTAATGTGAAAATAAATTATTGGTTAATAACCAACTAAGGCTTATGGTACGGTTTCATTAAAGAACAAAACATCACATGCTCACATTCAAGAAGTCGGGTGAAGTTAGAGATCATCAAGAATCTAGATACCGACTTTGTTATATGCCAAGAGAATTAAAGATTCACTTTTGGTTATTGATAACGCGGTTTTTATCAACATTTTATACCCTTAATTTGGATGATTGTATGCAATTCTTAGCTCTATTTTGACCTTTTATTGTATTTAATTCAACTTGAGATTAATCTGAGCTTAATAGAAATAAGGGTAAATTACACTAACCTCCCTTGAGGTTTGATGAAATTACACTTGGTTCCCCTCTATTTTTAAAACATGCAGTTGAAGTCCTTAGGCTTTTAATAATATACACTTACCTCCCCTAAAAAATTTTGACTAACGGTCAAACTAACAGCCAAATTAACATGTGAGTGACACATGATTACTAATGACACTTTTGTAAATATTTGCTATGTTTTATATAATGAAAGTACAAAAATACCCTTATAGTACAAAGAAATTAAAAAATCAGTTACAAATAAAAAAAATGTACCCATAATCATTATCTCCCGAATCAACTTCACCATTATCTCCCGAATCATCATCAACACAACAGTAGCAACACTACAGAGCCACCATTGCTATCCTCATACAAAATTGTTGACAAAAAAAAAGTAAAAAATTAAAACAAAAATAAATAGAGAGAAGAAAAAGTCACCTCCATCATCCCAAAAACTTCATAATAGTAAAACATCATACCTCTAAAAAATTTCACGATAATTTTTCTTCCCAATTTTAGAAACCAGTAACAAATTAAACATAAAATCAGTACCATTAGGAGAAATCAAACCCAAAGAACGAAACATGAAATCAGTAGAAATCAGTACTTTAGGTGGTGGCTATGGAAGACGGAGAAAGCGAAACGGCGTTCCGCGATGAAGCTGGGAGCAGTAGCAACGTCGGGAGAAACACAATCGATAGAACCGCCGCGCGCGCTCTGCGGTGAAGTTGGAAACGACGCTCCGCGGTGAAGCTGGAAAGGCGCTCCGCGGTGGCTATGGAAGCAAAACCAGTTATGGAAGAAACGAAGCAAAAGCATAACCCATATTGATGATGGCTATGGAAGAAAGGAAGAAGAAGCATTCTTGGGTGGTGGTGTTGTGGCAATTATGGAAGGAGTGGTGTGAAAGGCTGAAACATGAAAGAATCGAGAGTACTGAGGGAGTGTGAATGGCTGAAAGCTGCACATGGGATTTTTTAATTTTTTAGGGTTAAATTTTTGTTGGATTAAAATTAGTAGGGGTAGAAATGTAATTGTATATTTTCCGTTAAATTAACTTAACATTGTTTATTTATAAATGAATCGGGGGAGGTAAATGTCAAGTGTTAAAATAGGGGGAGCTGAGTGTAATTTCATCAAATCTCAGGGGAGGTCAGTGTAATTTACCCTAGAAATAAAGGCTAAAATAACAAGTTTTATGATGTTTTTACAATTCAAGGATGACCTTTGCACTTGATCTTGGATATTTCGTATTTTTAGTGCAGGTCACAGGTATTATTGGAGCTGTAGACATCAGGAACTGAGCAAGAAGCGGAGTAGTGGATTTCGGAGCAAACATCGAGCGCTCCAGCGCCTGTAGCGCGCCCCAGCGCGCGTGGCTCATTTAAACCAGTCACGTGCACAACGCTGGCGCTCCAACGCCCATAGCGCGCTCCAGCGCCGCGCCGCAACTCTGTCACAGCAGAAACCCTAATCTGCACGAGTTGGAGGTCCAATTAGCTAGGGTTTGGAGGATGCTCACTCTATTTAAAGAAGGCTAATGCATCAGAAACACATCATCTCTACTATCACTTCATCACTTCTTCAACCACTTATTTTCTTTTTCTAGTTAGAGTTATTTGTCTTTCCATTAGGATTTCCATTTTTCCTAGTTTAGCTCTAGCTCCATCTTTTACATTTCAAACGTTATTCGTCCAACCCTTTTGGGTTTTGTAAGTTACTCTTTCTCATTAATACAATTATTCGTTTTTCTATCTTGCCAACTTGCATTTAATTTCTTTTTAATTCTTGCCCTTTAATTCATTGCCATGAGTAGCTAATTTTCTTGGTGGTTTATGAGGGTGTGAACATCATTGGGGTACTTTGAGGCTTTGTTCTTAATCTTGCATAAGTTTTTATTATCAAATCCTTAACATATAATTTGAGATCTTAAATTGTGTGTTTAACCCTTGTCTTGGCTTATTCGATTGAGTTGGCTAATTCTTGGGCATATGTTTATGTGTTGGTTGATTAATTGATGCATGACATATTAGGAATTGGTAATGAGTAATTAATTGGCTGATTAGTCTGTTTAATTAGATTAATGTGATTGGCTTTAATAATTGTTGAGATTGGAACTAAAGGTGAGATCTCACTAATTAATCCCATTCTAGGCAGTTAATCATTAGAATCACAACAAAGGAGTTAGATCTAACTCCGGCGTATTTAATCAACTCATGCATTCTTTTGTAGCCAATGATTGACACCCTAATGAATGTTCCACCCTCATAAACCGCTGCTTTTATTATTTCCATTTTTATTCCAATTTAATTAACTTGCACACAAAAATCCCCAATTGTGACAAACCGTCAGACAACTAGCCTTGTGTATTACTTTCTTAGCCATTCCTTGTGAGAGACGACCCTGGTTTCCACTAAACTATATTAGGGGAACTTGGTTTTAAAAATAATTAAATTTATGAGTGTTACGACGCACCCATCAAATTTTTGGCGCCGTTGCCGGGGAATGACGATGAAAGTAATCACTAGTTGTGTGATTTGTACATATTGTACATAATCGTTTTCTTTGTTTCTTTGAAAAAAAAAATTAAAAAATAAAAACAACAAAAAGATTTTATTTATTGCATCACATAGCATTCCACAGAACTTGCTGTTCGCAGAACAACAAAGTTCTGCGTCGACACGAGCACTCGAGCGCCCAATCAGCGCTCTAGCGTCCTGTCAAGACGCGCCCTAGCGTCCTTGACCGCTCGAGCGGCCGTTCGTCGTCCTACAACATGTTTTTATGTTTTCTTCTCTTAATTTTCTTCTTTTTCTAGACTAACATGAACACTAACCCCAATTTTAGTATCCAAGATTTTAGTTTCCATGGTTTTGCAGGTTATCAACCAAGCAGTGAGATGCAAGTGCCACCATTACCCTCAAACCTTCACCAAACATATTACCCGTACCAAGACCCTTCACCGTACTATGAACCATACCCATCCTTTGACCCCTACTACCAGCCATACACATACCATGAGTCTAATCTTTACCCATATCCCATCGAATACCTTAACCAACCAACCATTGACCCATTCTACCAACCTTCTCAACCTCTTGCACCATCTACTCCTTGTGATAATCCTGAAAACTCCATGATGAAACAAATTTTTGAAATACTCATGACAAACCGACAAGCACTTTTGCGCATGGAAGAGGACCTCCAACAATTGAGAACTCAGGCCACCTCATCACCACCACCACCTTCTCCATTACCACCTTCTTTACCACCACCAGCTTCACCTCCAAATTCACCATCACAAGAGGAACCAGAGTTCCCTATTGTTGAAGATAATTATGCTTTAGAGCAATTGGATTGGGAGACATTGAAGGCCATGGTGGAAGAATTATCTGAGGAAGTCGAGGAAGACTTCGAAGTGGAGATAGTCTATGAGGAGCCTCCACCTTTACTCAGTACCGTGCTAGACACCGTGTGTGCGGAGGAAAGTTCTTTGAGTGTTGGAGTCGCTGCAGAGATTCTCTCACTAGGAGAAATTGACGAGGCATGCAAGGAAGAAGTCATGTATTCCACTCCTTCATCCCCTGTTGTTTCTAGGCAACCATTGGGACCCTTCCCATTTGCTCTTGGGCCTCATGAGTATGCTTGTCTCGAGACTGATGCTCAACTCCTTACCCTTTGTAGGGTGTCAGTATCTTCTCGAGCTCAAATTTCTTGGAAGCTAACTAATTTAAATTATGTTTTCTCTAACCCATCTTGTGAGGATCTTCATCCCTCCTCACTTGATTTTGTTGGTTTTAGGGATGCTTTTTGCAGGAGCGGGTGTTGTGCTTAAGGGGCAAATTAAGGATCAAAACACTTGGGTCCCGAATTAAGAAAGGGATCATTCTCTTTGGAGTGGTTCACTTCTCATGGGATCCCGGTGGAGGTATGGAAGGCACACCATGGTGGAAGGTCCTAGATCAATTCAAGCATAAGCCGTCCTGAGAGGGGTTGACTAACCGTCCAACTTAGGGACGTTAAAGCAAAGTGCTTGGGGGAGACAACCCACCAAAATTTTAATTAATGCACTTAGATAGTTTCTTCTTTATTATTTTCTTATTAACATTTCTTTTCAGTTGATAAGTCAGCCAATTAACAAGTCATTCGCAGCACAGCAGCTGTCATGAAAACTGCAGCGGACCTGCGCTCTGGCGCCTGTCACGCGCTCTAGCGCCCGTGACAGCACAGCCTCAATGCCCTAGCGCGCGCCCCACGCTCCAGCGGCCCCTGGACAGTCATGTCCTCCGTAGGTCCTTTCTATACCCTTCTCTCTGTTCTTTAATTTGTTGACACTGGGGACAGTGTCTCATTCAAGTGTGGGGAGGGTGTAGATAAAATATGGCTTTTGTAAGATATGGCATGCCTAACTCCTTTTCTTTTCCTTTATTTTATTTCATTTCATGTATTTTTAGGTAGATGATAGGGTAGTTTTCTTTATAGCACCTTTTGGTTTGAGATTACTCTGCCCTTAAATTTAACTCTGGAATGTTGGCATGATAACATAATATGAGTTTGAATTGTTTGTGTTCTCTCTGTTGGTTGGTTAAATTACCTGTGAGATTTAAGCTTTAAATAATGTGATTACATGTATCAACTAATCACTTTCTTTCTGTGAGCACACACACACTTGCATTTGTTATTCCTGAATTTGCTTGATTCTTGTTTTGCATTTTATACATGTTGCATGTGATTGAGGCATAAATTTGTTTTTACATTTAAAAGCCACTTAGCCAAATAGCCAACCCATACACAAATTCCATTTGTTTGTAGCCAATTTGAGCCTTTATCATTTTTTGTTACTAAGCTCATTACAAGCCAAAGACAAAAACAATGAAAAAATCCCCTCTGAGAAACTAGGAAGACATGGTTTGATTATTGGGCAAGGGTCTTAAGTGTGGGGAAATTGGGTTAAATTGAGCACTGGTATAGAGTGCAAAATATTGAGATATGTTGTAAGGGTAGCTTTTGTACATAAGTGGTTCTTTGTTATTTTCTTTTCCACCTCATTTTAATTACCAAAGGAATTGAGATGAGGTATAAAAAAAAATCAAAAAATATAGAAAAATCAAGAAAAAAAATGTGAATTCCTGCAAATAAAGGTTGTTGGGTTCCTGGGAATTAATGTGAAAATATTTGGGAACATTGGGAATGATAATTGTAAGAATTTATGGGTTATTGATCTTGGGTATTTCTATTCTATCTATCTCTTCTCTCTCCATCTTTTCTGTAGAAATAGAAGTCATCTAGGATTGATCAAACCATGAAGTCTTAGTTTTTTGGAAATTAAGTCCACTTCCCATATATGCCATACCTGTCCCAAGCCCCGTTACAACCCTGAAAAGACCTCTTGATGCACCATGTTTGTAAAAATTGCAATGTTAGGAGTATAACAAATTTATGGAATGTAAATACTTGTGTGAATTATTCAAATTGAGTGCTAAGCCAAAACACTGAGTGATTGAGAGAGAAACACACTGGTGAGGGCCAACTCAACCAACTTTGCATAACATGAATTGATTCTCCTAACTCATACTCTTTTCTTGATGCCAACTGATAACATGTCAAGGGTATTGTATAAATCTGACCAAGGTGTGCTGTTTTGAATAACTTGCTATCATCTGTAGATTTTATTTTTCTTGTAGGACTTAGCTTAGGTGTTAGATGTGTTAGCCAATACTCTGAGAGATGCTTGGAATCATTGCTTTTGCATGAGGACATGCAATTGTTCAAGTGTGGGGATATTTGATAACGCGGTTTTTACCAACATTTTATACCCTTAATTTGGATGATTGTATGCAATTCTTAGCTCTATTTTGGCCTTTTATTGTATTTAATTCAACTTGAGATTAATCTGAGCTTAATAGAAATAAAGGCTAAAATAACAAGTTTTATGATGTTTTTACAATTCAAGGATGACCTTTGCACTTGATCTTGGATATTTCGTATTTTTAGTGCAGGTCACAGGTATTATTGGAGCTGTAGACATCAGGAACTGAGCAACAAGCGAAGCAGTGGATTTCGGAGCAAACATCGAGCGCTCCAGCGCCTGTAGCGCGCCCCAGCGCGCGTGGCTCATTTATACCAGTCACGTGCACAACGCTGGCACTCCAGCGCCCATAGCGCACTCCAACGCCGCGCCGCAACTCTGTCACAGCAGAAACCCTAATCTGCACGAGTTGGAGGCCCAATTAGCTAGGGTTTGGAGGCTGCTCACTCTATTTAAAGAAGGCTAATGCATCAGAAACAAATCATCTCTACTATCACTTCATCACTTCTTCAACCACTTATTTTCTTTTCCTAGTTAGAGTTATTTGTCTTTCCATTAGGATTTCCATCTTTCCTAGTTTAGCTCTAGCTCCATCTTTTACATTTCAAACGTTATTCGTCCAGCCTTTTTGGGTTTTGTAAGTTACTCTTTCTCATTAATACAGTTATTCGTTTTTCTATCTTGCCAACTTGCATTTAATTTCTTTTTAATTCTTGCCCTTTAATTCATTGCCATGAGTAGCTAATTTTCTTGGTGGTTTATGAGGGTGTGAACATCATTGGGGTACTTTGAGGCTTTGTTCTTAATCTTGCATAAGTTTTTATTATCAAATCCTTAACATATAATTTGAGATCTTAAATTGTGTGTTTAACCCTTGTCTTGGCTTATTCGATTGAGTTGGCTAATTCTTGGGCATATGTTTATGTGTTGGTTGATTAATTGATGCATGACATATTAGGAATTGGTAATGAGTAATTAATTGGCTGATTAGTCTGTTTAATTAGATTAATGTGATTGGCTTTAATAATTGTTGAGATTTGAACTAAATGTGAGATCTCACTAATTAATCTCATTCTAGGCAGTTAATCATTAGAATCACAACAAAGGAGTTAGATCTAACTCCGGCGTAATTAATCAACTCATGCATTCTTTTGTAGCCAATGATTGACACCCTAATGAATGTTCCACCCCCATAAACCGCTGCTTTTATTATTTCCATTTTTATTCCAATTTAATTAACTTGCACACAAAAACCCCCAATTGTGACAAACCGTCAGACAACTAGCCTTGTGTATTACTTTCTTAGCCATTCCTTGTGAGAGACGACCCTGGTTTCCACTAAACTATATTAGGGGAACTTGGTTTTAAAAATAATTAAATTTATGAGTGTTACGACGCACCCATAAGTTATATTTCTATGTTTGTTGGAAGAACAATATTCTAGTAGAGTGTCAATCAGACACTCATTGCTCTTTTCAACAAGGCATTTGAGCTTCTTGCTCATTAAGAAACATAAAGTTAATATGATTATGGAATTTTGTCACATAATTCCAAATTCTTGAATAAATTTGAAAGACCACTTAAGTTATTTTGTGACAAAATATTTATAATCATATTATTTAAGGAAATACAGAGTGATTAAGGTGTCTTTAGAGCATATTAACATAAACTCCAAAATTGCGGATCCGCTTACTAAGGAAATCAAACCTATGGTCTTTCATGAGTTCAGTACTCATTTTGGTGTAATATCATTTTATATGATATATTGTTTCAGTGGGAGTATGTATTTGGATGCTCATGTGTTTCACAGACACACCTTAAGTTTATGGATATTTTCTGCAGAAATAAAGTATTTGGTTTTATTTATCACTCTGGATTATTTAATTTGATCTCATAAAGAATAAAGTTTGGACCAGTTGGAAATAGGCATGTGTGATCACATTACGTGTAATTTCCATGCTACACATCCATGCTTGATCTATGTCATTTAATTGTGATTATATCTGTGATCATGGAAAACTTAGTTATGAAAAATATGACGAAAGTTGCCTTGATCCTATATCAACATAGTTGATGGACGAGATTGTTTAAAGATGTTTTCGACATAATAGCAAATTTAGAGCTCATAAATTTACGGTTTTTGTATTTATATATACACATATGTCCAAGTGGGAGATTGTTAGAATTTTATGGACTTAGTGTAAATATAAATATGTGCTATTATAAAGTTTAGCCCAATATTAAAGTGATCTGGTAAATTTAAATTATTATTAGTGTTTGGGCATAAACATCTTATTAAGTGAGTATGGGCTTTGATATGTGTAGATACCATTTGGGCCCAGTTACTAATTCTATGATGGGCTGAATTAGAAACTAGGGTTATGTTTGTTTATACAAGGGTTATGGTCCCCAAACTGTGAGCGTTGCCTCCTTTCCTGTTATCCCATCAACAGAGAGGTAGAACCCTAAGGAGCACTCACTAGTTTGGAAGATCAAAAACCAGATCAACCTTGTAGATCAAGAATTAAAGAGACCCAAAGCATCAATCAATTTCTATGGTATCAGGTACGCTTCCGCATTCTGTTTCTATATCTCTTTCTCTATGATTTAATATGAATGGTCTTGGGGATTATTATGGATTTAAGGTTTTCCTAACATGGTCATCCAAGGAAAATAGAGAGGATAACTTCAATAGTGATAAACAGTGCACCAGACCCACCATTTTGTTTCCTCCTGGAAATTGACGGAAAACAAGAGGAGAAGGGGGGCTTTCATTCAATTTCCAAGTGTACCCCTCCATATTTTGCTTTTCTTTTTCTTATTTATTATATTGTAGGTATACAATTGTCATTATCTTTTTCTTTCTTCTCACTTTTCCATCCAAACAAACATACATTTATAATAATCACTCTATTTTCTTTCTTCTCATTCTCCATTTAACCAAACATATCTATAAAAAATTAAAATTCTCTCAACTTCCCTCCATTCAATTTCTTTTCCTTCATTTTCTTTCGTCTCAAAATTTTTCCATTGCCAAACACACCCTAAAAGGCTTTTAGACGGAAAAAAATAACCGTGTTAACAACAATTTAATTTTTAGATAAATTATTCTTGACAATTCTATTGTTAGAAAAATTGGTCCATAGTTTTATTTAAATTTTTTAATCATTTATCTTATTTATTATAATATACAACTTTAAGCATTGTCAAATCAACTCTATATTTTCAATTTGATTATTATGACTTATTTTTAATGCATTTATTTTTATATTTTTTAAAAGTCATTTATTAACTCTTACATATTTAAATTTTTATATTTTAAATTATGTATATTAAAATTTATACTAATAACTAATATTAAATATAAAAATTAACTATTTTAAATTATAAAATACTTTTTAAAATATCAAAATATTTAAAAAATGAGTAACAATTTTTAAATAGGAGGTAGACAAATTTGATTTAAGCATGTTTAGAGTTAAATATGTTAATGGAGATGATAAAAAATAAAAGAATATAAAAAGAATTAGGGACTAATTTTTTAACAATAAAATTGGTAGGGACCAATTTGTCTAAAAATGAAACGATTGTTATTAACAATGTTAACTTTTTCCGTCCAAAAACCTTATGGTGTTCAATTTTTAACATTATTAAAGAACTATTAGAATATTTTTTATTATCAAAATTCATTTTATCCGATGTTAAGTTTATCAGAGATCGGATCGGGATTTTACTCAAACAAAAAAATACATATATTGGAAGAGAATAGCAGGTGCCTAACATTGGGCTTGAATTCAATGTTGGATGTTGGTATGTATTGGTAAGTGATAAAAATTGAATGTTGGTCCGTTTAATCTTTGAATTAAATTGTCAAGTTTAAAGGGATTAACAGTTAAATGAGTTAAAATTTTTTTACCCAAGTTTCATTTGTATCTATATTATTATTATATAAAGAGGATTAAAAACATAATTATCTTTTTAGTGTCCATAGTTATTTTTTTAATTTTAAAAATAAAATTATAAAAACAAAATGGATTTTGACTCGGTATCCAGAAAAATATTAGGTACCAATACCGAACATATGTATGTGTCAAGTAGTGATTGGTTTATAGATAAAATTAATTTAAAATTTTTAAATTATATAACTCGTAACCTTTTTAAATTTATATTGATACTCTCTAACTTTCTCTAACTTTATCAATTTATGAAAGAAGAAAAAACTCAATTCAAAACGCTAGAGATAGATAGGATTGTGCGAAATAGAGATGAAGAGGAGGTGCGATCGGAAATGAGAAACGTCTAGGAAGGCTGCGATCGCAATCACTGCGTGCTTCGTTGGTACCAAATTGTATTTATTTTACCATGCACTAATAGGTTAAATAAATAATTGAGTACCAGTACTCATCAATAAAAAAATATTGGGTACGGAATAAATGTCTAAATAAAATAAATATTAAAATAACTAACTCTAAACACATATATATCACTCTTATTCTTTCTCATTTTTTTCTCTCTTTTCACCTCTAGATTTTTCATGTTATTTATTTTACTATTTATTTAATTTTTTATTTATTTTTATTTAATATGAATCAAAAGAAAAAATAAAAAAATGGTCTGACAGACACAAAGTACCCGATAAGACACTAGCGAATGTGATAAATGAGTTGACATGGCAAATTTAGTTCGTTTTTACCGGGCTAATGAAAAGTAAGTGATAAATAAAAAATTAATAAAAGTAAAACTTGTGAAACTGATAACAATACCATAGAGAAAATAGAGGAGAAGAGAAAATAATATTATTGATAGTCTCCAAAGTGTGCTCTTCCATTAGGATTCATAGTGCTATTTATAGCCAAACTAAGGAAGAGATAAGATCAAATCAAATCTTAATAAGGAAGAGATAAGATCAAATCAAATCTTATCCAATCCTATTTTAATCTGTTAAAGATACAGATATTCACAATATTATCTCATAACACTCCCCCTTGAATATCTGTTGCTGGAATATGTCTCGTTAAAACCTTACTAAGAAAAAACCCATTGGGAAAAAAAAATCTTAGTGAAGGAAAAGAGTACAATATCCTTATAATGTAAGACTTTTGATTGCCTCATTAAAAACCTTATTAAGGAAAAACCCAGTGGGGTAAAAACCTTAATCAAGGAAAAAAATACGACATTTTCTCCCCCTCTTTAAGACATCACTTAATATACTTCTACCTTCAAGAAATTAGTACACAAGATTGAGATATGTAGGTAGAAGAATATCAAATAAATTGGTGAGGAACTATGTCTTGATAATACATTTACAGCAAATGTTATATCTAATTGTGTATAATTAGTAAGATATATGAGTGCTCCAATGACAGTAAGATGTGGTACTTCAGGACCAAGTAGGCTTCTTCCCCATTTTCTTCAGGAATGGATGGAACTCTTTTTACATCCAACGACCTTACCACCATTGGGATACTTAATGGATGTGGTTTATCCATATAAAATCTCTTCAAGATTTTCTCAATGTAAGTTGATTGACGAACTGGAATATTTTATTAGTCAAATGCTCGAACTGTAAGCCGAGACAAAATTTAGTCTTTCAAAGATCTTTCATCTCAAATTCATCTTTTAAATCTTTTATGACTATTATGACTATAGGAATCTCTTCAGGAGTTCCAATGATATTTAAATCATCAACATACAAAAATATGATGAATTCATTTACACATGGGCAAATAGAATCATCCTGAAATCCATATTCTCAATCAAATACTCACTAAAACGGTTGTATCGTATGTGCCCAGATTGCTTTAGACCATAAATAGATCTTCACAGATTGATTGAATAAATTTCACAAAAATGTTCGTTAGACAATGTTGATATATTTAATCCTTCAAGGACTTTCATATAAACATCATTGTCTAATGAACCATATAGATATGTTTGACAACATCAATTATATGCATATTTAGCTTATTATATGTAGATAAGCTAATCAAATATCGTAACATTATTGCATCAATTACAGGAGATATGTTTTACCATTATCTATATCAGGTCTTTTGTGAAAAAACCTTGTGCTCCAAATTGAGCCTTATAGTGTAAAAATTCATTTTTTCAATTTTTGCTTTTGCAAACATACCCATCTATATCCCATTTCCAGGTGTTTGGACTACAACTCCAATCAACAAATGAGTCAAGTTTAGCCTACAAGGCTTATTTCTAATTTGGCCAATCATTTATATATCGATATATTTGTTGATGATTCTTGACTCAAGATCCTCATTTTCTTGCATAAGTGTAGCGCTACACTATTTGCAAATATGTTGTCGCGACAATAATTACTTGTCGGTTCCATAGTTTCTTGTGTAGACATGCTTTATTGAGATCTCATTATTTTCAATATCATGACAATTTTCAGGTACCTGAACGTCTTTTAACGTTTCAATCATGTCAAATTTTGGACCATAATATGTGTCCTTAGCATGTCTCTATCCTCTTCAACAGAAAGAGTATCATTTGCCTCCATAACAATATTTTTGTCTATTTGCCCCTTATTTCGAAAATTTTCATTTTGGAACCGACTGGCATATCACGCTTCTGGCGTGTAATCTATTCACTAGCCAATTGCCTAACAATGGGCATCAATTTCGAATAAGGGTATATTCAGTTGGAATATATATTTTAGTCATCCTATTTCATAAAAAAAAATACATCTGACAATGCATTTACTACTATTTGCAATAAAATTATGAACTTCTGCTTCATATTGCCTTTTTATGAGGATCTAAATAGAGTAGAGTGATGAATTGCAATTTATTCCAACTGTCACTCTCCCCCTAATGTTGGGAACATTACTTCAATAAATTGGCAATCAACAAATTGAGTCTTAAAGACATCTCCTATTTGTATATCAAAATACTTGACTGTAAAGCGAGAGTCACTTCCAACATTTTAAATGAGAATTGTTTGGTTCCAGGCCAAAACAATTACTGGGTGAGAGAAATAACGACAATTTGTCTTATACAAATAAGCATTTGTAAAATAATTTGCTCCAAACTAGAATATGGAGAATTGTTCTCATAAATAAGTGATCTAGCAATCAACTGGAGGTCTTTCATAAATTTATTATGCTAGCTAATTCTTTCAATGAACATGCATAATTGGATGTTCAATCTATACAATATTGGCTTACAAGCATCAAAAGCTTGAAAATAAATTCACCATATCAACATTTTGATTATTTATCAAATTAGTGCTCTTAACAACTTGCGCAAGTATATCACGAACTTCAGGTCGCGAGATAATAATGAGCACATATGTGACCATTTCATAGATGCATCAATCATAATTATTGAAAGGTCCATATATTAATTATCCACATATATCATATGAATTCCTTCTGTAATACAAGAGGTTCAAATTCAATCTTTGTTGGTGAATGCATATAATATATAATATATATTAATTGAGAACATTTAACAAATGAAAACTCATTACATTGAAAAAACTTCTTGTTCTTCAATGAATGTCCATACGAGTTTTCAATGATCCTTCGCATCATTATTTCTTTGGATGTCCTAATTGATCATGCCAAATGATAAAGTCATTTGAATTAATAAACTTCTGGTTTACAATAGCATGTGATTCAATTACACTAATTTTAGTGTTACAACGACCAGATAAAAACGAAGGTAATTTTTCTAGTACAACTTTCTTGTTGGAATCACAACTTGTGATATGAAGGTATTCATTATTCCCCTCATTTACTGTCTCAATATGATATCCGTTTCGATGAATATCTTAGAAACTTAATAAGTTTCTTTGCAATTTAGTAGACAGTAATGTATCATTAATGATGAATTTTGTTCCTTCAGGCAACAAAATTATAGCTCTTCCAGAGCCTTCAATCAAATTAATGAGCCTTTGGAAGAATCACCGACTTTTGGTGATCATATCTTTCTTCCAGGCTATTCTAGAGATCTGCAGGATCTTCCAAAATAAGGTATTCATATTTTAAAGCCTCATGGAGATGACGGCGAAGGAATATTAATGCTTTAGTGCAATCCTTCTCGGATGCAGCATTTCCTTGAACAATGGTGTCCTCAAGACCCAATGATTTCATATGGATTCTAGCATCGAGAACCCAAGTCATGTAGTTCTTTCGCGAAATTTCAAGGGCAACAAATTCAAGATGAAAGAGATTTGACATAATTGAAATACTAACATAATTGAAACAAAAAAATGTTACCTTGAGAGCTTTTCATGCTGATAACGTGTTGTGAAACTGATAACAATACCAGAGAGAAAATAGAGGAGAAGAGAAAACAATGTTATTGATAGTCTCCAAAGTGTGCTCTTCCATTAGGATTCATAGTGCTATTTATAGCCAAACTAAGGAAGAGATAAGATCAAATCAAATCTTAATAAGGAAAAGATAAGATCAAATCAAATCTTATCCAATCCTATTTTAATCTGTTAAAGATACAGATATTCACAATATTATCTCATAACAAAACTCATCTACAACTTGATTGCCAAGCTCTTAATAAAAAAGGAGACCCAGGAAGAAAAAAGGTAAAATAACTTCATCAACACTTAATAGTTTTATATGTTCCAAGTGAAGATATACTAGTTTTATACTTTTATCTTCACACACAATAAGAAAAACTGGGAAATTATCATTCCATTTAGTTTTAGAGGCATATTGTATGCCTCATAAAAATGACAACTTCAATTAAGTTAGGTAACTACAAAGAATAATTCTTGATTAGAAAATAACATGACTATCTTATAATCAAAATTAGAATGCATAACTATGACGAAGCTCAATTGTTATTAGGTGGTATTATTAACTATATATATATATATATATATATATGTATTAATTTCAATTATGATTTAAATACACAAATTTTACATGAATAACATGGACTGCATACTAACTATATGAATAACTGGATATGAATTGTGCATGATGAGAATAAATCAAGACTTGAAAACAAGGAAAAAATCAATAATTTTCTTTATTAGTTAGCATTATTAGTAATCAATTAAAAAATAATAAAATATTGATAGATATACATGAGTGAGAGAGTGAAGGTCAATAAATAGAACTACAGAGTAACAAGGTTAAATACTTGGATTGTTGATCGTAAGTGAGAGTGGATAAAAAATCTTTTAAAGAATTAGATAATAGATTAATTTATAATTACAAATAATTAACTATAACGAATAACATTGGAACATTATTCTATCCAAAAAAAATGCTATATGTACGTACACCACTTGAATCAGCCACCACAAAATAATTCATCTAAACAAATAAAAAATTCAATCGAATAAATAAAAAAAATCAAAGAAATAACAAAATAATAACTTAATGATAATTAAAAATTCACTAAATAATCAAATAAATTCATTATAAGTATGATGAGAATGAAAAAGTAGCATAAAATATATTATTTTTTCCCTAAAAATAACACTTTTGTCATTAAATTATCACTGAAATAACACACATTAATACTAAAAATGGATGAAATACATTATTTTTGTCATTTTGTAACTATTATTAAATTAATTTCTTTATTATTTGATTGAATTTTTTTTATTTGATTGAGTTTTTTATTTATTTTGATTGAGTTTTTGGTAGTGGCTGATGATGGTTGATTGCAGTAGTGCACATATAGTATTACCGAAGAAAAAAATTGAAACATGATTTTATTAGAAATCTCATGTACTTTTATGTTGTTAGAAGTTGAGCATCACTAACTAAAAAAAAGTGAACTATCTATATCTTCAAAGCAAACCATCTAAATGAACTCATATTTAGGGCAAGGGTAGCATAATAAGACAAAAATATTCAAATCCAGGTCTAGGATAACGATTGACTCTAACAGCGCAAATCAGATCATTCCAACGGTAACCACCAACAGTACAGTCGATGGCGATTGAAGAAAGACAAGTTGAGAAACGTGTTTACACTTGGAATAGATAAAACTATTTTACCTTTTTATATATTATTTTCCTTCTGAGTTATTTCTCTCTAGATATTATACACAATTTTTCATTCATGAGCATGTTTATAAATTTAGATTTTATAAATAAAGGTAGAAAAAGAAAAAGTTTATCTTATAGGATTTTAAGCGCTTCATTTCATTGTATTTCTCTCCGAAATCCAAAACAAATATTTTATTTTTGTCAAGCACAAACAAATAATATTTTTAACATATCCTCTGAAAAAATGTCATTGAATTCCTGCAAAATAATTTCAACACACAAAGACAAAACATTTTATTTTGCTGTGTTAGTATTTAAAATTACAGATTTTAAAACAAGTAAGAATAATGGTTTTCTTGCCATCAAAAGTTTCTTGACCTCTCTAGACGTGCCCAAAAACATTTCTTTTTTCTCAAGTGTTTTACTCTCATTTTTCTCTTTGTTTTGGCTGTGAATGGCACTTTTTGATTTTTCTTTTTCTTTCTTTTTGGTGGCTTTGAGTTCATTATGATTTTTCAGGTTTTTCTCTTGTTTTTCTTGAGCAATTCTTGCTCGTATCCTTACTTGGTCCGCACATATTTCTTTTGGAGTCAGAGGCTTCAAAGTTACCTTCCTGTCGTCATGCACAAATGAAATCTTGTTAGTGAATCCATCATAAATGGTCCTTTTATCATACTGTCAAGGCCTTTCTAACAAGACATGAGTTGCCTCCATTGACATAACATCACACAGAATTAAATCAGTATATTTTCCAATAGGCAAAGTAATTTCAACTTGCCTTTGTACCTTTACTTCACCCTTATCACTTAACCACTAGAGTTTGTATGACCTCTGATGTGGTTTGTTGGGTAAATTGAGCTTCTGAACTAGCAACTGACTTGATACATTGGTACAACTTCCTCCAACAACAATCAAAGAACAAATTTGTCCTCCAATTTGACATCTCGTGTGGAAACTAAAACTTTCTACTATAGACGTCCTCACTCAGCTAGCTGAAAGCACGCTCAGATAGAGCGCGCCCAGCGAAGTGCAGGGTTGGTCATCGACACCGCACCCAACAAGAATGAAACTTGCCTGGCGGAGTTGCATTCAACGAGATTAATGCTCGCCCAACAGGACGCGTCGTAAAAGAAACTAACCGAGAGAGTTACTCGACTGCGAGAATGCCTCCAAGTCATATACTTAACCTCCTAGCTCCGTTCCTCACAATAGGATTACCAAAACACTGTTTCGACTAAGCAGAAGTACTACGTGCAAGGTACAAGCTATCCACCTTGTCATATATATAGCGTGAGGAGGGAGTTGAGCATTGAAAATTGAGAAATGTGGGACTTCTCGCACCAGGCGCCTCTCACACTTGCCCAGCGCGCTCGCGCTTAGCGCCACTTACCCGCACCCAACGTTCCTAGCGCGTCTGGCGACTGTCACTCTCACTCGGCGAGACTGCGTGTAGTACAAGGGCGCATTACACTATTCTGATCCTTTCTAAGACACTTTCAACCTCTCTCTAGCGTTCCTAGGTCATACATGAATCGTTGCTAAGGGATACTATGATACGGAGTATCACATATTTCTAGAATTTCAGAAAAACTTAAATATATCATTTGAATTAATTTTCAAATTTTTTATTTGAATAAAAGAAATCATTTTACCCTCATTTATGAATTATTCTGTTTGAATAAGGTAATTATAATGATAATTTTAATTAGAGACAAAGATAATCATATAAATTTAATTTGAATAAGATAATTATAATGAAAATTTTAATTACATATATTACCCTTAAAGTTCCTTGAATTTTATTTTACTATATCATACTATCAAATATCTAAATAAAAATATTTTGTGATAAAAAAAATTTAAAGTCTCTAAAAAACACAATAAAGATTGATGTACAACCAAATTCCAGCAAAAATAGTCAACAAAAATGTGCTGTGCACACTTCAATATGGGGTATAATTGTGCACAACAAACAACATTTAGCATGCATATTAGTATGTGAAGGGAATGCACATCATATATTAAGTAAATGTACATCAGAAATTAATGCATATAAGATTCTATTCAGAAATACATATTATGTATAATGAGATGCACATCATGTATCTATATCAATAATGTTTGACGTACAACAGAAATACATCCAACTTGTATCCAACGTGTGCTATTCATGTTACAGGATGTGTGCTATACGTATAGCACACATCCTGTAACATGGATAGCATACATTGGATACTAGTTGGACATATTTCTGTTGTACGTCAAGCATTATTGGTATCTATATACATGCACATTGTAAGGAGTAAAAATGGGGTCCAATAGCCAATTTGATAAGTCTAGAATTTACTATAAATAGGAGCAGTGATGATGTAATCATTATGCATGTGAGTAGTTATTTGGTATCTTCCCCCTTTTAGAATTCCAATGTTCTATGGAATTATTCTCTAATTACACTAATTGATTAATTCTTCTTCATCTCATATTTTACTTCTTACAATGGTGCTGTCATTGACTACCATTTCCAATTTCTATGGTGGCTTGCCGGACTCGATTAGGAAGCAATCTGGTTCGGACGAAACGACTTCTATTAACCTTGATGGAGCAGCGACTGTTCAAGACAGAGCAACGACACTGAAAGGTGGAGAACTCTGAACTCGTGGGTTCCATCGCGTTCTTCGGATTGTGGCTAAGCCACCACCACTCATGGCAGTTGTCTTCCCTTAGGATTGCGAATGTGGGGTTCGAACAGGGAAATTAAACAAGACAAGGTTGTGGTGAGGGGGGTGGATCATGCAAACAGTGGCATCGTAGACGATGGAACTCGTGGCGACCATTGTGTTCCAGTACAGGAAGCGATCGATGTCCATCCATATAGTTGCAACAACGATCAATCAAACGAGGCTCCCAAAACTCCTGTGTTTTTTATCTTCATCAGCGGCCATGACCAGTTGAAGGCAAGGGAAATCGCAAAGTGCATGAATGAAGAAGCTTCACCATTAGTTATATGATCTGGAACTCAAGCGATGGTTGGTTTGGTCGGAGAAGAGAATGCTTTTCTTCAAGTTCAGAGAAGACTATGGAAGAAGAATAAGGGAATAGGTGAGGCCACTGTTTCCTTTAACCAAACAAATTATGGGCTTGAAGAATTGATTCAAGCCCAAACTGCAAAGAAGAATTCTTGGTGTCATGTTTTACAAAGTTTTGTTCAAGCCCATTTAAATTCAATTCATGGATCAATTCAGTTTTGTTTGGTTTTAGTTGGTGGGTTGAAATTTTATCAATGAGATCATGGTGATAATTTTTTTTAGACAATAGAATAGAAATAAATAGGAATATTATTATTAGAATTAATTGTTCTTTTATCAATTGTAATTAGGATATATATTGTAAATTTTTCTACAACATTGAGGGCAATATGGTCTTTAAGGAGAATGTAATGTAAGGAGTAAAAATGAGGTCCAATAGTCCAATTAGGCATGTCCAGAATTTACTACAAATAAGAGTAGTATTGATGTAATCATTATACATGTCAGTAGTTATTCACTATCTTCCACTTTTTTCGAATTCCATTGTTCTATGGAATTATTCTCTAATTACCTTGATTGATTAATTCTTCTTCATCTCATATTTTACTTCTTACACAAATCAATATACAAAAAAAGTTCATTTCATCATATGATGTGCATATCAGTATATGAAAGATGTGTTAATTCTTCTTCATCTCTAATTATCGTCGGGGACCTATGGCCTGACCTGGCTCGTTTATTTAATGAGTCAGGCTAAGGATTTTTTAAAAGTTTGTTAAGTTAAATGGGTCAGGCTGTAGGCTACCAAAAAAGCCTATATAGCCTAGTAGGCCGGCCCGTTTATTATTATTATTATTATTATTATTATTATTATTATTATTATTATTATTATTCATTTTAGTAAATAGTAACCCTAATTCTAGACTTACACAGTTACACAACATCACAAACAAAAAACACAAATAACAATTCATTCTTCAACCCTAACTCTCTAAAAAAGGGAACCGAGAAGCTGCTCAATACTGAGTGCTGAAGCCGCCGTTGTCGCCCCCCGCCCGATAGCCATCTATCATCTTCCTGTTCTCGCGCCTCCGTCTGTGCTTGCGGGACGCAGGTCGCGGGTCCTGCTGTCCTCGAGCTTGACTGCTCGTGGGTCCTGGCATCCTCGATTTGTCCTCCAACCTCCAGTCGTCCAACCTCGTGAGGCTTCGTTCGCCTCTGTCTCCGCGTGTGCTCGCCTATGTAGTCTCCCAAGTTATGGTTCTGAAGTCTGTATTTTGAAAGGTTGATTTTAGTTATGGATTTTGGTGGGTTATTTTTTGTTCCAGATTTTGTTTCTGGATTCTGGATTTTGGTTTTTAGTTTTGGATGTTGGATTTTAGTTATGATTTTTGTTCTAGATTTTGTTTGTGGATTCTAGATTTTGGATTTTAGTTCTGGATGTTGGATTTTAATTCCATTTTTTATTCTAGATTTTGATTCTGGATGTTGGCATTTTTTATGTTTGTAAAGCAATATGTAATAGTTAATATTTTATTGTGTATTTTGGTGTTTAGTCCCTCAGTTTGTTATTTCTGTTTTGGCTTCAGCTTATATATTGCTGTGTAGCCTCTGTTTCTGGAACTGTGTATTCATTCATTCATTTCAATAATATTTGAGTTCTTCTTTCTTTCTTGCTTCAAGTTTCCATTTCTTCCTTTTGTTAAGCATTCTTACATGGTATCAGACGCCTTCTCGATCCATGACGACCTCTCACACCACTCCAAAAACTCCTGTTCCCTCTGATAGCTCTTCCTCTTCCTCTCTGACTAATGCATTCTTTGTTCCTGTATCTCTCAAACTCGATGACAACAACTACTTGCCATGGGAGCTTGAAACTTTGGCTACAATTGAAGGCCACAATCTTGAATCCCATCTTCAACCTGAGTCTATCCCAAATCAATACATCACTGATTACAAGACCAACGTCCAGAAGGAAGATCCTGTATACAACACTTGGAAGCGACAAGATCGCCTCTTATTCTCTTGGCTACTAGCTTCTTTATCTCCTTCTTTAAAATCTAGGATGGTTGGCTGTATGTTCTCTTATCAAATCTGGAGCAAAATAAACATTATCAATGCTTCAAGAATTCGAGCAAAAATAGAAAAACTCAAAACCCAGCTTCGAAGCATCAAGAAAACCTCCACCATGGCTGCCTTTCTCCTTGAAATACAACAAACTACTGATCATCTTGCTGCTGTTGGAGAACCTGTTTCTACTTCTGACCATATCTCTGCAATCTTTCAAGGGCTCTCAACTGAATATACTCCTGTCATTGCCTCTGTTCTTTCTCGCAAAGATCAGTACAATATTGATGAAATTGAAGCCCTTCTTCTTGCTATTGAAGAACGTGTCGAACCACCCCCTGCCACTTCCACTGTGTTGCCTTCTGTTCTCCCTCAAGCCAATATTGCTCAATCAAGAACCTCTTCCAATCAGTTCTCTTATGGTCGAGGTCGCGGTTTTGGACGTCGCGGCAGAGGAAGATATGGCCAACGGGGCTATGCAAGAACCAACAATCAATCTCAGCTTCAATGCCAAGTTTGTCAGAAATTCGGTCACAGTGCATGGGATTGCTACCATCGCTTCAATCCAAATTATCAACTTCCTCAACAATCCCAAAATGCCCCTCTTCCATCCTCTTTCACTCCTGGCTCAACACAATCCACACCTCAAGCCTACTTCTCTCAAACACCTCCCCCTTCTACTGCTCCTGGTCTTCTTCCCACTCCTCCTTCCTATGATCCTCTGTGGTACCCGGATACTGGAGCTTCCAACCACATGACTCCTGATCTAAACAATCTTGCAGCCACTACTCCTTATACAGGTTCTAATCAAGTCCGAGTTGGCAATGGATGTGGTATTCCAATTGCCAACATTGGTCATTCTTTTTTACAATTTCCTAAATCAAAGAAAGTCTTTTTGTTAAATCAACTCTTACATGTTCCTTCTCTTGTCAAAAATTTACTGAGTGTTCTTTAATTTTGTAGAGCTAACAATGTATATTTTCAATTCCATTCTGATAAGTGCTTGGTCTTTTGTCAGGAAACTCACAATGCTCTCCTTCGCGGAATTGTTAAGAAAGACTTATATGTCTTCCCTCCTCAAGTTCATACTCTTGCTGCTACCACTGCCATTAATTCCCCTGCAACTAAACCTGTTACTTGCTATTCTAGTTCTGTTCTTAATAACAATACTTGTATCAATAAACCTGTGTCTAATTCTCTTGATTCTGTCTTTCATTCTTGGCATGCTAAGCTAGGACATGCTTCAAGTTCTGTTGTAAACAAAGTTCTGCAAATCTGTAATATCAAAACTGATACCAATAAATTGCATACTCTTTGTGATTCATGTTGTAAAGCTAAAGCACATCAATTGCCTTTTTCTATCTCTACTTCTACATATGATGCTCCTTTGCAACTTGTCTATTCGGATATATGGGGGCCTGCTCCCACACCTGCCACCAATGGTGCCAAATATTACATTCTTTTTGTTGATGCTTGCACTAGATTTTCATGGATTTATTTTTTACATTTCAAGTCTCAAGCTTTTGATGCCTTTATGCAGTTTAAAACTCTTGCTGAATTACAATTTAACACAAAACTTAAAGTCTTTCAATCAGACAATGCAAGAGAATATCAGAAAATCACTACTTACCTCAATCACCAAGGAATCATTCATCGTTTCTCATGTCCTCACACACATGAGCAAAATGGTTGTGTGGAGAGAAAGCATCGGCATGTCACTGAGACAGGCCTTGCCTTGCTTGCTCATGCTTCCCTCCCAATCAAATTCTGGGCAGAAGCATTTGAAACTGCCACAGCCATCATCAATGTTCTTCCCACACCTGTCCTCAACATGGATTCTCCATATCTCAGGTTGTTTTCTAAAAACCCAGATTACTCTTCTCTCCATGTCTTTGGATGTGGTTGCTACCCTTTACTTCGCCCATATAATAGACACAAACTAGATTTTCACTCTGATTTGTGCACATTTATTGGTAATTCATCTATGCATAAAGGTTATCGTTGCCTAACCAAAAATGGTAAAGTTATCATCTCTAGGCATGTTTTGTTTAATGAATACTTATATCCTTTTAAACAAAATCATCTTAATCCACCTGCAACTACTGTTATTCCCTCTAATCAACTTCCCACCATACCTATCATTAAAAATGTTACTACTACTTCTCATCCTATCACATCTACTCCTACAACTTCCTCTCCTTTTTTTTTTTCACAGGAATACTCCCTCATTTGCAACTGTTGGCACTCAACCTTCCACCACTGCTGCTACTTCTACTCCATCCAAATCCCCTGTGGTTTCTCCTTCTGTTGCTGCCATTCCCTCCACCTCTCCCTCTGCATCTGCTGCTACCTCCAATTCTCAATCTATTCATCCTATGATGACTAGATCCAAAGCTGGCATCTTCAAGCCTAGAGTGTTCACTGCTGACACTATTCCTCGTTCTACTAAGACTGCTCTCTCATCTCCTCACTGGTACAATGCTATGAAAGAAGAAATCACTGCCCTGCACAACAATCATACATGGACTCTTGTCCCTCCTCCTGCTGATAAAGACATTATAGGCTGTAAGTGGGTGTATCGTATCAAGTACAATCCGGATGGTACTATCTCTCGCCACAAGGCCCGTCTTGTAGCTAAAGGCTATGAGCAAAAGGAGGGCCTGGACTATGAGGAAACCTTCAGCCCCGTCATCCGCCCAACCACCATCCGCATAATTCTTACTATTGCCCTCACTCGCAAATGGAAAATTCATCAACTTGATTTTGCCAATGCATTCCTCAATGGTGATCTTACTACTGAGGTTTACATGCATCAATCTCCAGGTTTTAACTCTGATTCTCCCCATCTTGTCTGCAAACTCCAGCGAGCTCTTTACGGCCTCAAGCAGGCGCCTCGAGCTTGGTTCGAAAAATTACACTCTTTTCTTTCCAATCTTGGATTCTCTAATGCCAAGACTGATGTTTCTCTTTTCTACAAAATATCTCAGACTGACTCCATCTACATCTTGATCTATGTGGATGATGTTGTTATTACTGGTAACAATCCTACAGCCATCAATAATCTTCTTCACACTCTTCAATCCACCTTTGTTGTTAAAACTTCCACCTCCTTTCATTATTTTCTTGGTATTGAAGTCACCTCTTTACCCACTGGTGAATTACATCTAAGACAATCCAAGTACATTCAAGATCTTCTTCTCAAATCCAACATGCATTTATCTAAGCCTATTGACACTCTCATGGCTGTTACTCCTCCCCTAACCAAAACACGGTCAGATCCTTATGATGATCCAACTTTCTATAGACAGATCGTGGGATCCCTTCAGTACCTTACCATCACTCGCCCTGACATAGCTTTTGTTGTGAATCGTGTTTGCCAATTCATGCAGCTTCCTCTTCAATCCCACTGGTCTGCCGTTAAACGTATCCTCAGGTATCTTCAAGGCAGTCCTATGCATGGTCTTTTGTTTTCCCCTGCTTCTTCTTTATCCATCAATGCCTATTGCGATTCGGATTGGGCCTCTGACCATGATGACAGACGGTCTACCACCGGATTGTGTATCTATCTTGGTCCAAACTTGGTCTCTTGGGCGTCTCAGAAGCAGGTCGTTGTGTCTCGGTCTAGTACTGAGGCTGAATACCGTGCCATTGCCACTGCTGTCTCTGACATAGTTTGTGTCAAAAATATTCTTACTAAGCTTCGCATCCCCTTCTCTACGACCAATCGGATCTTCTGCGACAATCTCAGCGCTGTCCTCCTCTCAGCAAACCCTGTTTTTCATCGGCGCTCTAAACACTTTGAAATTGACATCCACTTTGTGTGTGAAAAGATTCTAAACAACCAAATCCAGATTCATCACATTCCTTCCGAAGAGCAAACGGCAGATGCCCTCACTAAACCCATCACTACCACTCGCTATCCATATCTTCGGCGCAAACTCAGAGTTTCGAATCTCAACTCTGAGTTTGAGGGGAACTGTAAAGCAATATGTAATAGTTAATATTTTATTGTGTATTTTGGTGTTTAGTCCCTCAGTTTGTTATTTCTGTTTTGGCTTCAGCTTATATATTGCTGTGTAGCCTCTGTTTCTGGAACTGTGTATTCATTCATTCATTTCAATAATATTTGAGTTCTTCTTTCTTTCTTGCTTCAAGTTTCCATTTCTTCCTTTTGTTAAGCATTCTTACAATGTTATTGGTGTATTTTAACTTGGTTTTATTTCTGCTGGTTGGATTAGTTATGGTTAAATTTATTGGTGTCCTGTTTATGCTGACTTTGGTGTATTTATGTTTATGTTTCTTTTTCTATAAAGAGATTATGTTTCTAAAATAGTTGTTATAGTTTAATTATCTATTTAGGTTTACATCATGTCCTCCCCATTAGATACGCTAGATGCAATTTCTTCTGCTCCTACACCTATGAATGTGAGTGAGACCAATGACCAAGCTCCTATATATTCAAGTCAACTTGAGAGTAATAGGCCTGAAGGAGATGGTGGTTGTGTTATAAAAAGGAAGAGACAAAAAACATCAATAGTTTGGAATGATTTTGATGAAATTGAGCTTATTGGAGGGGTGAAGAAAATTGTATGCAAGGATAAATTATCTACATGTGGGAAAGGATCCAACATGAGTCATCTAAAGAGACTTGCAAAAAACTGTTGGCAAAGAAAAATGAAGTTGTTGGCCACTGAAAAGAAGTAACTTACCATGCCATTTCAGCCTATGTATGGAGGTAACCCTCTTTTGGGTCCTGGGATTAGATACTCAAATGAGAAGATGAGGGAAATCCTTGCCTCGACTATTATGGTGTATGAACACCCTTTTAGTTTTGTTGAAGAAGACCTATTGATGTAGGAAATTCAATTTGCCAATCCAGATTTTCGAAAAGTAGGTTACAAAACAGTAAGAAATGATTGTTTAGCTATATGAGGCAGAGAAGAAAAAATTGAAGGAAATATGGAAAAGTGTGAGCAAGATTAGTTTAATTACAGATATGTGGAGGTAAAGTCATCCTGTAGCTGAGTATATGGTAATCACTGGACATTGCATTGATGCAAGATGGAAACATCAAAAGAGAGTTTTGAGTTTTGTAAAAGTTCCCGCTCCAAGGTGTGGAATTGATGTGGCTGATGCAATCTTCAAATGTTTGAAGACATGGGGCATTGAAAACAAAATATTTTCTGTCTTTGTTGATAATGCTTTATAATGACTCGTGCTTCAGGAATTTAAAGGACAATTTATCACTAAGCACAAATTTAGTCCTTGATGGAGCATTGTTTCATGTTAGATGTTGCACACACATCTTGAATTTGTTAGTGCAAGATGGCCTAAGTAGGATTAATGATGTCATTTATAATATTCGTGAAAGTGTGAAGTACATAAATCATAATGACTCTGGATTGAAGATTTTTTCTGATATTGTTGCACAGAAGCACCTGAAAGAAAGGAAGCTAGTTATTGATTGTCCAACAAGATGGAATTCGCCATTTCAGATGTTGTCTTGTGCTTTAAACTTTAAGATGATTTTCTTGGCTTACAAAGAAAGAGACACGAATTACATATATGCACCTTTCAGCTTAATTAGGAGTGGGGAAAAGTGGAGAAAGTTTACAAGCTTTTAAAAGTTTTTGATTTAGCATCTCATATAATATCAGATAGTGAGCATCCTACTGCTAATTTTTATCTTGCAGAAGTTTGGAGGGTGAAGCAAGTCATTGATAAAGCAACAAACGATGAAGATATGTTCATGAGAGAAATGGCAGCCCCAATGCAAGTTAAATTTGATAAATATTGGGGGCAATGTAATTTACTAATGGTTATTGCTAGTGTTTTGGATCCTAAGTGGAAGTTTCAAGTCATGATGTTTGTTTTCCTCTAATATACAAGTCTAAAGAAGTTCTTATGGATAATGTGATGAAAGTGCGAGCATAATTTGAAGAGATGTACAATGAATATGTGGCTTTGAGTGTTGTAGAGTCTTCCTCTATTGGTGCAAGTGCGCATGGAAGCAACAACTCCTCAAGCTCTTCGATCTACACCTGGAGCTTCAGATGTCTCTAGATTTGATGAACTAATGAGTATGGTGTGTAAAAATGAAGCAATTCCCACAGTAAAATCAGAATTAGAGATTTATCTTGAGAAAGGTCTTTATATTCCTAATGTTGAGGATGATGATAACTCTTTTTGTGCTTTGGAGTGGTGGAGGAACAATAGCATGAAGTATAAGATTTTATCAAAGAAGGTTGCTGATATATTGGCGATTCCAATTTCAACTGTGGCATGATGAGAAACATGGAAGAACAGAGAAGCATTCTTGTGTGTGAGAGAGAGAGGTTAGAGAGAGAAAATGGTGAGAAATGAATTCTTTACTCAATGAGAGAATAGGAACTGTACAGGGCTTATATACTATACATGCTAAAACTTCTCTAACACACTTCATCTAGATAACAAACTAAAGGGCGGTTATTATCTCTAACAGACTTATAACAATCAGACTAACTAATCTACAATTAGGGAGTACACATCAGTATCTATTATCATGCCCCCTCAAATGCATCCAGGTCCTGCTCCCTTCTTCTTCAAATCATCAAGACTCTTTACTCCTAGTTTGTGTCTTAGGAACTGAAATCTGCTGGTAGAGACTGGCTTGGTTAAAATGTCTGCAGGCTGTTCTTCTGAAGGGATGTGAGCAATTTGTAGTTGATTATTCATTACTCTTTCTCGAACAAACTAAAGACTAAGTTCCATGTGTTTGGTTCTTGAATGGAGCACTGGATTATGAGCCAGCATTATGGTGCTAAGATTATCACAATACACCACTGGTTTGACCATAGGGAGTTCCAACTCTTGCATGAGAGATTGCATCCACATAATTTCTGCAGTAGACTCAGCTAGACTTCTATATTATGCTTCAGTACTAGACCTTGCAACTGTAGTTTGTTTCTTTGCCCACCATGAGACCAGATTTGGTCCTAAGAAAACACAAGAGCCTGAGGTAGACCTTCTATCATCTACATCCGTCGCCCAATCTGCATCACATAATCCTCTAATACAAAGTGGCTGTGTTGGCTTTATTAAGTGCAGTACATGTTCAATTGTTCCTGACAAATACCTCAACACTCTTTTGACAGCCTTCCAATGAGATAGTAAAGGTTGAGCCATGAATTGGCATGCCTTGTTAACCGAGAAAGCAATCTCGGGTCTTGTCATAGTAGCATACTGCAAAGCTCCAACCACAGATCTGTAGAGTGTGAGATCCTCCATAACATCAGTTCCATACTTAGACAGCTTGAGACTAGACACCATAGGAGTAGGTGTCCCTTTAGATTTCTCCATTTTTGATTTCACTAACAAGTCTCTAATGTATTTTTGCTGAGAGAGGTGGAGTGAACCATCTGGAAGAGTATTTACTTCTATTCCCAAGAGGTAGTGCAGATTTCCCAAGTCTTTCAAGGCAAACTCATCATTTAGTTTTGTAATGAGAGAAGTCACATAAGTAGATGATGAGCCAGTCACAATAATGTCATCAACATAGATCAATACATATGTATTATGTCCCTTATGTGAATGTATGAACAGAGAGGGGTCACATTTGCTCCCTTTAAACCCGAACCCATTAAGAGTTGTGGCAAGCCTTTCAAACCATGCTCTAGGCGCCTGTTTGAGGCCATAAAGCGCTTTGTGCAGCTTGCATACCAGTTTTGGATCTCCTTTCACGAATCCTTCTGGTTGGATCATATACACTTCTTCACTAAGAATGCCATTTAAAAAGGCATTATTGACATCCAGTTGCCTAAGAGTCCATCCCTTAGATAGAGCTAAAGTAAGGATGATTCTTATGGTTGCTGGTTTCACAACTGGTGAAAAGGTTTCAGAATAATCAAACCCAACTTGTTGGTGAAACCCTTTTGCAACAAGTCTAGCTTTGTGTTTGTGAATCGATCCATCTGAGTTCTGTTTTATTTTGAAGACCCATTTACTTCCTATGGGTTTTCTGCCTGGTGGCAGAGGTACTAGAGACCAAGTCTCCTTCTTTTGTAGTGCTTCATACTCATCTGTCATGGAAATAAACCACTGAGGTGAGGCCAATGCTTCATTTGCTGAGGAAGGTTCAGTTTGAGTAAGGTAGGTTTTGGGTTTGAAGATGTTGAATTTAGAGCGGGTTTGCATTGGATGGCAGTTTGTGGTGGTAGGCAAGGGCTGTGTAGGACTTTGAGGGGCTGTTTCAGTTGTATTTTGTGCTGGAAGTGAGGTATCAGTGGCTGGATTGGCAGAATGTGATGTAGGCTCTGTAGTAGGAGAGGGAGAGCTAGGTGCAGGGCTTGTAATGAGGGTTGGTGCAGGTTGTGAGATAGTCTTGTGTAAAGGGAAGGTTTTGGATGAAGAGGGGAGGGCTCGTGAGTCTAGTGGATTTAAGACAAATAGGGGTGTTTGTAAGGGAAAGGAATGTGTAGGTGGTTTATTTGGGAAGTTGGATATTAAGGTTTTGTAGGGGGATTTGGACTCATTGAACTTGACATTCTTGGAAATATATATTTTTCCTGATGGTGACAAACACCTATATCCTTTGTGACTAGAACTGTACCCAATGAAAATGCATTCTTCTGAATGAAATGCAAATTTATGTCTATTGTATGGCCTAATGAAAGGATAACATGAACAACCAAATGTTTTAAATGCATGATATGCAGGAGTTTTATGAAATAAGGTCTGAAATGGTGATGTTTTGCTCAGATTTGATGGAGGAATTCTATTAATAGTGTATGCTGCTGTTGAAACAGCTTCATCCCAAAAGGTGAGGGGTAGTGAGGCATGTGCTAACAGTGTAAGGGCAAGCTCAGTGAGATGCCTATGTTTTCTTTCCACTGTTCCATTTTGATGATGAGTGTGTGGACATGCAATTCTGTGTTTGATCCCATGTGTGTTTACAAATTCAGTAAAGGGGCGAAATTCTCCTCCCCAATCAGATTGAATGGATTTTATTTTGTGTCCTAATTGAAGTTCATTTGCAGATTTGAACAGCTTAAATGCAGAAAGAGCATTAGCTTTTGTTTTTAGAAAATAAACCCAGGTATATCTTGAATAGGCATCAATGAATGCAATGTAGTATTTATGACCTTGTGTGGACTCAACTGGTGCAGGTCCCCAAAGATCCATGTACACTAATTCAAGAGGAGTTTCATATGTATTTTCAGACAAAGAAGATGGGAGGCGATGTGCCTTCCCCAAACAGCAAGAGTGACAAACATCAGATGTCATTTTATTGCTAAAAGGAATTTTACATTGCTTTAGTATTGCTGTTACAACTGAGGAAGTGGCATGTCCTAACCTATTATGCCATAATTCAAATTTATTTGCATTTGGAGCATTACATTCTCCAGTAGAGACACTAGAAGTATTAAAAGAAGCTGTATACAGAGATTTTGGAATTTGAGTTTTATGATTTGAAGCTAGTTGTTTGTTCCTAGTTCCTCTGAGATGTTGCAGGAGAAAGTCATCAAACTGGTACAAGCCCTCTTTGTCCAGAGATCCTTCTAGGAGAAGTTCTCTAGAATCCTGAGATTTTACACAACATGTAACAGGGTGAAATTCGAAGAAAACTCCATTGTCTCTAGCAAATTTACTAACACTGACAAGGTTCTTTGTAATATTAGGCACATGTAACAAATCTTTTAGTTTTAAAATGCATTGTGGATTACGTTTAGGAATAATATTAGAATGACCTATATGAGAGATATGCACACCTTGACCATTACCAACATGAACTTGGTCTTGACCGTAGTAAGGTGATGAATGCATGAGGTTATCAAATGAAGGTGTAACATGAGCGGTTGCACCAGTGTCAGGGTGCCAGTTCGGGTCAGCCACAGATTCAGGTGTTGCTACCACAGTAGTTTGAAAGTTAGTAGGATGAGAAGTTCTTACTGGTGGTTGAGTAGGTGTAGAACCGTAGGATGGGGCGTGTGTGGTGGTGAGGTGAGCATAGGGAGGTGGTGGTGCTGGACTAGGCTGAAAATCTTGCTCGTATCTGTGCCAGCAATTGAAGCATGTATGGCCCGGTTTGTTGCATAGCTGACAGATTACTGACGAACCACTGCGGCCAGAAAATCGGCCTCGACCTCTGCCACGACCTCCACGAAAACCGCCTCTGCCTCTTCCGCGGAATGTGCCTCTGAATCCAGATCCAGAACTGGATCCATCTGTTGGATTTCCAGTGGAGACAACATGAGCTTATGATCTGAGGTGAGAGTAAGTTTAATTTTTCCAACCTTGCTTCCTGCGTGAGAAGGTAGGATTCGATTTGAGTAATTGAGGCTGGTTCTGCTCTAGTTGTGATGGCAGTAACAAAACCTTGATACTCCGCAGGAAGTCCTCCAAGAATGATTTTCGCATATTCGTCCTCCGAGACACCAGATCCAACCGATACTAGAGCATTTACCAAGGATTTAATACGCAAAAGGTACTCTGCAATCGGTTTCGTACCTTTGGATATGGTTCGTAACTCAGATCTCAACTGTTGAACTCTGGCTCTGGTATGTGACGCAAAGTACTCATCCAATTTGTGCCAGATCTGCCATGATTGCTCACATTCAATCACAAGTGTTAGGATATTTTCACTTATCGCAGACAATAACCAAGAAGTAATCAATTGATCTTGTTGCTCCCAGTGTGCGCTTGCTTCGTTCTCATCCAAACCAGCGAAATGCGATCCTGTCATCATCGCATCTACCTCAAGAAATTTCATGAGGTTGTGTCCTTTAATGGCTGCCAGAACTTGTCTCTGCCATAGAACATAGTTCTTTTCCTCCAATTTGATCAATAGTGGATGATTGAAGTGCACTAACTTCGAAGTCGAACGAGATTTCCTCGAATTTTTCTTGTTTATTTTCTGTGATGAATGCTGTTCAGAGTGCGCATCCATGGAAGATGTTGATCCCGAATCTGAGTCCTCCAGATCCATGCGTTCTTACGCTTTCAAGCTCTGGATACCATGATGAGAAACAGGGAAGAACAGAGAAGCATTCTTGTGTGTGAGAGAGAGAGGTTAGAGAGAGAAAATGGTGAGAAATGAATTCTTTACTCAATGAGAGAATAGGAACTGTACAGGGCTTATATACTATACATGCTAAAGCTTCTCTAACACACTTCATCTAGATAACAAAATAAAGGGCGGTTATTGTAAGCTCCAGAACCCTTCTGAGAGAATTAGGCATAATTCTCTTAGAGTTATGAAAGTTTTAATGATAACAAGGTAAGCCATAAGTATAAAAATTTTACTTAAGGATTTGCTAATATGTGCGCTAAGTGTCTCAGAAAGCTTTAAATTATTGCAATACCATGAGTAAAGACCATTACAAAACATCAAGTAGCCTCGAGATCAATTAATAAAATCATAGCGCCAAAGATATCAGAAAGGATGTCTCAGAAGCGCAGAAGGTGAAAACATGTTTCTGAGGAAAGAACACTGTCGCCTCAGAAAGGTCTCAGAAGACCTTGCGACTAGTAGTTCTTAGAAGGGTCTTCCCTCATAAGGTTCGCCTCAGAAGTCCGTACAACTCTCAGAAAGTTGGACTCAGAAGCAACCAAGTGTCTGGACTCAAGGGATCGTAAGCAGTCTCAGAAAGCTCGCTACAACTAGCCAAGGAAGTGGGAACATGCGCACTGTGCAGTTCTGAAAAGTTCCTCATTTCGCGCTGACTGTAGCAGGGAGCCGTTCTGAAAAGGACACAGCCACATAAGCAAAGTGAAAGCTTCTAAATTTCGCGGCTCTTTGATGCCTATATATATGAGTTCAATTCCAGAGCATTGTGACGAAATTCTTGCGCTAAAAACTCTTTATTAAATGTGCGAAAACTCTGCTGAATTGAAAATCATCTGCGAAAACTTAGAACTTTCTCAGAAAGACAATTTTACGAAATTGTTCTTCTAACTTTGCGAAAATCTTCTTGTTCTGTACTGGTGCAAATTCTTACATTTGTAAGTTAAATCTAGAAGTCTACTAAGGGTCAAATTAAGTTTGTAACTTAATCTTAGTAGTTGGTTTTCGAAGCAAAAACTACTTTCCGAAAAACGCTAAGTCCTTCTTTGTGTGAAGGCAGGTTTAAGTCCTCTGGTGTTTGAGGCAAAGTTCAAAGTCCTTAATTGATTAAGGCAAGGAAGTCCTCGGTTGTGAGGCAAGGAAGTCCTTAAGTGATTAAGGCAAGGAAGTCCTCGGTTGTGAGGCAAGGAAGTCCTTAAGTGATTAAGGCAAGGAAGTCCTCTAGTGTTGGAGCGAAGAAAATCCATTTCGGGTTGTGAAGTGGTGGAAGTCCTTTACTTGGTAAAGGCATTGTTGTCTGGGAAGGCACTCTAAGAAGAATATCCAAGAACTCTCAACTGAAGGTTGGGGACTGGAGTAGGTTGGTTATAACCGAACCAGTATAAAATTCTCTGTGTTAAGCTTTTCTCCCTTACTCCTTACTTGTACAAATCTTTGAGAAAAACTCTATCACAATCTTAATTAAGAGGTCTCGTGAAAACTTCATTGATTAAAATCAGAAAGTGTTTAAGAAACTCTAACTCAAAGTCATTTTCTTAAAACTGCTCAGAAAGGAACTTTCTCAGAAAGACTAAGTTCTCAAAAACTTAATCTTCTCAGAAAGCAATTTCCGCTGCAAACTTTAAAATCTACCTTCTGAGTAAAAACAGCTTTCTAAGTAAAAGTTTTAAGAAGTAATTTTTAAAACTTGCACGATTCAACCCCCCCTTCTCGTGCACACATACACTTTCAATTGGTATCAGAGCTCGGTCCTTAAGGGGTTGAGCACTTCGCAGTGTCAAGGAAAAGATCCACAAAGGGAAATATGAATTCACCAGCTGCATTCATATCAGATGGGGCGTCGATAAACAGACCTCCTATGTTTCTCGGAGACAGCTTCGACTACTGGCGTGACAGGATGACGCTATTCATCAAGCACACCAGTCTGGACTTATGGGATAGGATCGAGAATGGAGACTATCAGCCTCTGCAGACAATTACAGAGGACGCTGTGGTTACAACAGACGCTGAGCCAGGAGTGGCACCTCCAGCACTCAGAACCTATACAAGACGAGTCCCTAAGGACGAATGGACTCAAGAAATGAAGGAGAAGATACAACTCAACTTCAAAGCCAAGTATATTCTCCTCTGTGCTTTACCCAAGGTAGAATATGACAAAATTGTGTCATGTGATACTGCACAAGAGATTTGGGAAAGACTTCATATGTTGCACGAAGGTAATGACGAAGTCAAGGAAACGAAAATCTCAATGCTCGTACACAAATACGAGTCCTTTAGCATGCAGCCTGAGGAAACTATTGACAGCATGTCAATAAGATTTCTCCATATCATCAACCAGCTGAAAGTCTTGGGAAAGACTTATTCAAACGCTAAGATGGTAAGAAAAATCCTCAGAAGCCTTTCTGCAAAATGGCGTCCTAAGGTCACAGCAATCCAGGAAGCCAAGGATCTAAACCAGCTGGGTTTGGATGTACTATTTGGTTCGCTCATAACGCATGATATCGAACTGGAAGGGTTGCTCGGAGGACCATCCGCTTCCTCCAGACCTCAGAAGGGACTGGCTCTGAACAGTCAAGTCAGAAAATCTTCCAAAGCTTTCAAAGCTGAAGAAGCTTCTGAGTCTGACAATGATGAAGGCTCAGAATCTGAAGACGACGACATCTCTCTCCTAGTAAAGAAAATGAAGAAAGCCTGGAGAAAGAGACCAAACAAAAGCAAGGAATTCACTCCTAAGAAAGGAAAGTCAAAGCCTTTAGATGTCACATGCTTTGGATGTGGAGAAAAAGGCCACTTCAAGACGGAGTGTCCACAAAACAAAGGGAAGAAGAAATTCATCCCCAGAAGGAAAAAGAAGGCAATGGCTGCAACCTGGAGTGATTCAGAAGAAGAAGCTTCTGAAGGAGCAAGTGAGGAAGAAGAAGCTAATGTTTGCTTTATGGCAGGAACTGACTATATTCTGGAAACAGAATCTGAATCAGAAGAGGTACCAAATTCTCCTCCTCTTTCATATTCATACGATGAGCTCTCAGAACTTTATTATGATCTTCTGAAAGACTCAAACGAGCTAGCTAACAGTTTCAGCAATCTCAAAAAATCTTTTAAAAATTTAGAAGCTGAAAATGTAAGACTAACTCAAGAGGTTCCGAACCTAAGGCTTGAAAGAGACGACTTCAAGGGTAGATACCTTGAAAGTCATGACCTGTATCAAGCATTAGAAAGTTTGTCTTCAATCACAGTAGAGAAGGCTGAAAAGGCCATGATCGAACTGCAAAAGACAAATGAACTTCTAACCTCTGACTTAGTTAAGATGGTAAATGATGAAAAGATGCTAAGTCTTTTGCTTGGGGGTCAAAAACCCTATAAAGACAAAAGTGGTCTTGGATATGAAGAAGTCTTTGAACCACATGATCTTGATCCATCCTTAACCAAGTCACCTCGCATGTGCATTATATGTTTTAAGAGTGGTCATGGTTCTGAAAATTGCCCTATGTTGAAAAAAGGAAAAATCTCTAAGCCTCAGAAGGCTAAGAAGAAAACTCAGAAAGCAAAGCCTTCTAAGAAGACTAACCCCTCTCAGAAGGGTAAAACTTCTCAGAAAGCAAGTGCTTCTGAAAAGGGCAAACAAAAGGGTTCTGACTCTCAAAACCATAACCCTTCTAAGAAAAGAAGGCAAAAGTCCAAGAAAGCTAACAAGCAAGGACCCAACAAAGAATGGGTACCTAAATCTATTAACTTTGTGACTGCAGGTACATCATCAAGCGCTGCTCCACCACCACGATGAGCAGTGGTACCTTGACAGTGGCTGCTCGAGGCACATGACTGGAAGCAAGCACTGGTTCAGAAGCCTCAAGCCCAAGAAAGGCGGAACAGTGCGATTCGGTGATGGCGCTAAGGAAGAGTCACTGCAATCGGAGATGTTGGTAAGGATTCTCTCACCAAATCTCAGATGTACTTTTGGTCGATGGTTTAACTCACAATCTATTAAGAATCAGTCAATTTTGTGACAAAGGCTTAAAGGTGAGTTTTATGCCAAGTATGTCATGTGATTAATCTCACAAATGACAAGATCGTTCTCGAAGGAAAACGTGTTGGTAACATCTATGTTATCCATCAAGATGATCTAAAGGATCAAAACGTGGAGTGCCTTGTCTCTGTCCAAGAAGACAAATGGCTATGGCATAAGAAACTTGGTCATGTCCATATGAGACTTCTTTCTGAACTCTCTCAGAAAGGACTTGTAAAGGGCCTTCCCAGCATTAAGTATCAGAAAGATGCAACTTGCGACTTCTGTGAAAGAGGGAAACAGACCAAGGCTTCCTTTCCCAGTAAAAGTGGTATTTCTACTCAGAAACCACTGGAACTGCTCCACATGGATCTCTTTGGACCAACCAGAACGGCTTCCCTATCTGGAAAACGCTATGGTCTTGTCATAGTGGATGATTACTCTAGATTCACTTGGTTTTCTTTCTAGCCTCTAAGGAAGAAACTTTTGAGAAGTTCAAAGCATTTGCGAAAAGAGTTTTCAATAGAAAAGGATTCTCATATTCAAACCATAAGATCATATCATGGTGGTGAATTTGAGAATCATGCTTTCGAAATGTTTTGTGAAAATCTGGGCATTGCTCACGAATTTTCATCTCCCAGAACTCCTCAACAAAATGGAGTGGCTGAGAGAAAGAATCGAAGCCTTCAAGAGATGGCAAGAACAATGCTCTTAGAAAGCGGACTTTCAAAAGGTTTCTGGGCTGAAGCAGTTAACACTTCATGCTACATTCAGAATCGAGTCTTTCTGAGACCAATTCTGAAAAAGACTCCTTACGAGCTATGGAAGAATAAAATACCAAACATTTCTTATTTCCATGTATTGGTTCTTCTTGTTTTATTCTCAACACAAAGGACAAACTCTCTAAGTTTGATCCTAAGTCCGATGATGGATGCTTCCTAGGATACTCCTCAGTCTCTAAAGCTTACAGAGTATATAACAAAAGGAGTAAATGTGTTGAAGAGACAATCCATATTAAGTTCAAAGAACTCAGTAAGGACATGTCTTGGAAAGATTGCAAACTTTAGAAGATGAGTTTGAGAAACTCAACATCTCTTCTGAGAAAGCCAAAAGAAAATTCTTATAGATGATGAGACTGATTTCCAACCCATGGAACAATCATCTCCATCTAAAGAAAAAACCTAGTAGCATCATCGAAGCTCCAGAACCTAGAAAATCTACTTCTCCAAATGCAATGGAACTTAGATTCTCAGAAGGACAACTTCTGATGACTCAGAAAGAGACCTTCTGTGTCTCCTTCTCAGAACCCTACTCCTAAAGGATTAGAGGTTCAAGAGACTTGAAGAACGTCTCTCAGACGAAGTCTTGGGCGATCCAGAACGTGGCGTAAGAACCAGAAGGAACTACACAAATCTTGCTATGGTTCTGAACTTGAACCAGACTCCATAGAAGAGGCGTTAGATGATCCTAGCTGGGTAAATGCCATGCAGGATGAACTTGACCAATTCGAGAGAAATCAAGTTTGGAAACTAACTCAGAAGCCCAAGGCAAGAGTGTCATTGGGACTAATGGGTGTTTCGAAACAAACTGATGAAAACGGTCAAGTCGTGAGAAACAAGGCCAGATTAGTGGCTGCAAGGGTACAACCAACAAGAAGGGATAGACTACGATGAAACCTTCGCTCCAGTCGCTAGATTGGAAGCTATCAGAATGTGTGCTAGCCTTTGCTGCACACAAAGTTTCAAACTATATCAGATGGACGTTAAGTCTGCCTTCTTGAATGGATGATCTTTCTGAGGAAGTTTATGTAAAACAACCTCTTGGTTTGTGAGTGATGCATTCCCGGATCACGTATTTAAGTTACAAAGGCTCTCTATGGTCTGAAACAAGCTCCAAGAGCTTGGTACGATAGATTGAGCTCTTTCCTGCTTAAAAACGGATTCTCAAGAGGGAAAGTGGACACAACTCTCTTTACACTCTCAGAAGACTCTGGCTTCTTGATTGTCCAGATTTATGTTGATGACATAATATTCGGCGCAACCAATGAATGCCTTTGCAAAGAATTCTCCAAGCTTATGCAAGGTGAATTCGAGATGAGCATGATGGGAGAATTAAAATTCTTCCTAGGATTGCAAATCAAGCAAGAGTCAGAAGGGACAGTTATCCACCAAGAGAAGTATACCAAAGAACTTCTGAGGAAGTTTCTGATGGATAAGGCCAAACCCATGAGCACTCCCATGCATCCCTCAAGTAATTGACTTGGATGAAGATGGTGAGAAAGTCTCAGAAAGCAACTATCGAGGGATGATTGGCTCACTTCTCTACTTAACTGCCTCCAGACCAGATATTCAACTCCAGTGTGTGGGATCTGTGCTAGATTCCAGTCTAAACCTAAGCAATCACATTTAACTGCAGTTAAACGAATTTTACGATATTTAAGTGGAACTACTAATCTTGGTCTTTGGTACGAGAAAGGTTGTTCTTCTGATGTTGTAGGATATTGTGATGCTGACTACGCTGGAGATAGGATTGATCGCAAAAGCACAAGTGGCTGCTGCTGCTTCTTTGGAAAATGCTTGATCACTTGGTCTTGCAAGAAGCAAAATACGATCGCCCTATCAACTGCAGAAGCTGAATATGTGTCTGCTGCGAACTGCTGTTCTCAGATGCTCTGGATTAAGAATCAGCTACTTGATTATCATTAAGGTACACCAAAATTCCTATCCTTTGTGATAATACAAGTGCTATCAACTTAGCTAAGAATCCTATTCAGCATTCTCGATCCAAGCACATTGATATAAAACATCATTTTATTCGGGATCATGTGCAAAAAGGCGACATTGAACTCAAATTTGTGAATACTGAGGATCAAATCTCAGATATATTTACAAAGCCTTTACCCGAGGATCGTTTCAATGTTCTGAAAGGACTTCTTAATCTAAGACGTTTCTAAGTACTTTGAAATTAAAAACTTTTCTTAGAAACCCCCCTTAGTCCTAGTTTAGACTCTGAGACAAACAATAGAACTAAGCTTCTGAGCTAGAAGTAGGAAAACACAGAAAACTCTATCTGAGAAAATTAGTTCTCAGAAGACTCATCCCTCAGAAAGGAGACCTTCTGAAACATTTCTCAGAAGGAGCATTTCTCAGAAGGTCCACTTCTCTCAGAAGGGTACCTTCCGAGAAACAAGTTACCAACGGTAACTTTTGGATAAGCGTCAGAAACGGCTAGTTACAAGCCAGTTCTATAAATACTCATGGCATTGTTCCATTTGAGCACTTTGCGCTTAAAACTTACCAAAACTCTGCTAAATTCTCTCCTCGCTTTCCAATCCTCATCTCCTTTCTCTCTCTCTCTCTCTGCTATCTCTGCTCTCTTACATTCTCTATCTCCCTTCATCTCATTCCAAACTTAAACCTTTTCTTCCTAATGGCCTCCTCTGGAGAAATTAAAGGATTAATGAGAAACAATCTTAATGAGGTATCAGAAGACATCCTCTACGAAGATGAGAAGATGCAATCCCTATTTTACAAGACCTATCTTCCACGGAATCTAGCCATGGGAAGGGTATTGCCTCTCAATGTCTACAACCAGGTGGACGAACTTCAGCTCACATTCCTTAAGCAACCTGGATGGCCAGCCATGATGAGCTCCGAGGACGTATGCTACCCAAATGTGGTGAGGGCTCGCAAATCGAAAGGTTCACCAACAAAGGGGTCAAGAGCACGATTGCTGATCAACAAATCCGCTTCTCCTCCTCTGACATCAACAAAATTTTCAAGACCTTGAATGGTGGTGCTGTCATCGCTGACGACCCAGATTGGGTCAAGGAGGTAGATGACTCAGAAGAAGAAGTGGTAACACTTCTGACTGGTAGCAACAGTCTACCACTCAAGGGCGTAAAGGTGCCTCATCTCACGCAAGAGGCCAGAATCATCTTCTCAGTTGTCCAGCATACCCTTCTCCCTCGGATTGGAGACATGGGGAACGTCACAACCATGGATGCATGCCTACTGTACCACCTGCTGAAGAAGGAAAGAATAGATTTTGGAAGGATGGTGCTCAACTACATGATGCACCAAGCTCATCCTAAGGGCTCTCACAAGTCTACCTTACGGAAGCCTTCTGACAAAATCCTCAACCATCTCTCCTTCCCACTTGAAGACTACGAGTACGTCTTCAACCACAGCAAATTCACGATGGTCACCTTCAACAACATCAAGAAGAAGAAGGAGGAAGCAAAGCCTTCTAAGGGAGCTGCTGGTCCCAACCAGCCCTCTAAGAGTGAAAAAGGAAAGGAAAAGGTTCCCGATCCTTCAGAGAAGAAGAAGAAGAAGCAAAAGGTGACTCATCCTTCTCCAACAAGGGTGACAAGGAGTATGGCTTCTGAGGAAGCTCAGAAGACTCCTCAGAAGGAACCTGAGGTTGTTGAGGCTGCTGAAGACTCAGAAGAAACAACTCTGAGCAACCCATGACCAGAAAGAGGAAAACACCTCCAACTCTCCAAGTCCCAGACGTGCCACCAGAAGGGAAAAAGAAACGTGGTCGTTTGGTAAAAGCTTACTCTAAAACTCCACCTTCCTTTCTTAAATCTTCTTCTACTTCAATTCCTGTTTCTGATTCTGTTTCTGGTCTTAAACCCACCAAAATTTAAAACTAAACTCCTGCATTCCTTGAATTATCAGGGAAAGTCTCNCCCTATCTGAGAAAATTTGGTCTCAGAAGACTCATCTCTCAGAAAGGAGATCTTCTGAAACATCTCTCAGAAGGAGGATTTCTCAGAAGGACCACCTCTCTCAGAAAGGTACCTTCCGAGAAACAAGTTACCAACGGTAACTTTTGGATAAGTGGCAGAAACGGCTAGTTATCACCATGACTATAAATACTTACAGCAGTGTTTCATTTGAGCACTTTACGTCCAAACTTACCAAAACTCTGCCAAAACCTCTCCTCGCTTTCCAATCATCACCTGCTCTCTCTCTCTCTGTTTCTCTCTTGTTCTTCTCTATCCTTTCTCAAAACTTAAAACCTTTCCTTCAAATGGCCGTCTTGGAGAAATCAAGGGCTTAATGAGAAACAATCTCAATGAGATATCCGAAGATATTCTCTATGACAATGAGGAAATGCAGTCCCTATTCCACAAGACTTATCTCCCAAGGAATCTTGCCATGGGAAGGGTATTGCCTCTCAATGTCTACAATCAGGTGGACGAAATCCAATTCACCTTTCTCAAGCAACCCGGATGGCCAGCCATGATGAGCTCCGAAGACGTATGCTACCCAAATGTGGTAAGGGCTTTCTATTCGCAAATAGAAAGGTTCACCAACAAGGGGTCAAGAGCAAGATTGGTGACCAACAGATCCGCTTCTCCTCCTCTGACATCAACAAAGTCTTCAAGACTTTGAATGGTGGCGCTGTCATCGCCGACGACCCAGAATGGGTCAAGGAGGTAGATGACTCGGAAGAAGAAGTCGTGACTCTTCTGACTGGTAGCAACAACCTACCACTCAAAGGAGTAAAGGTGCCTCATCTCACGCAAGAGGCTCGGATCATCTTCTCCGTTGTGCAACACACCCTTCTCCCTCGGATTGGAGACATGGGGAACGTTACCACCATGGACGCCTGCCTGCTGTACCACCTACTGAAAAAGGAAAGAGTAGATTTTGGGAGGATGGTGCTCAACTACATGATGCACCAGGCTCATCCAAAGAGGGCTCTCACAAGTCTACCTTACGGAAGCCTTCTGACCAGAATCCTCAACCATTCTCCTTCCCACTTGAAGACTATGAATATGTCTTCAACCACAGTAAGTTCTCCATGGTCACCTTCAACAACATCAAGAAGAAGAAGGTACCAGATACGGGGGCACCTAAGAAGAAGGAGGAAGCAAAGCCTTCTAAGGGAACTGCTGGTCCCATCCAGCCCTCTAAGGCTGAGAAAGGAAAGGAAAAGGTTTCCGATCCTCCAGAAAAGAAGAAGAAGAAGCAAAAGGTGACTCATCCTTCTCCAACAAGGGTGACACGGAGTATGGCTTCTGAGGAAGCTCAGAAGACTCCTCAGAAGGCACCTACAGTTGCTGAGGCTGCTGAAGACTCAGAAGAAACAACATCTGAGCAACCCATGACCAGAAAAAGGAAAGCACCTCCCACTCTCCAAGTCCCAGACGTGCCACCAGAAGGGAAAAAGAAACGTGGTCGTTTGGTAAAAGCTAACTCTAACACTCCACCTTCATTTCTTCACTCTTCTTCTACTTCAATTCCTATTTCTGATTCTGTTGATGGTTTTACACCACCAAATTTAAACTAAACTCCTACATTCCTTGAAATATCAGGGAAAAACTCACAAAGGAGTGGGGATAAAAACCACCAAGAAACAGAGCCCGCCAAAGCCGACGGGTAAAGAAATTGTAGCAGTTACTGCTACTGCTGCACCACCGCTGCTGCTACTACAGCTGCTGTTGAAGAAGAAGCAGAAGCTTCTCATCACTCCTCCCATCTGGACATGTCTCCCCCACCAGAGAAGACATTCAGGGGCATGCAGGAAATGTCGCTGATTCCTCTTCCGAGGAAGAAGATGCGGCACGCTTTCGCATTAAGCATCGCACTCCAGATGCTGGAAGCTCCAAGAAGAGGCCCAGAAGAAGCCCTCTGCGGTTTCTATGGTGGAACTTTCTGAAGCAACCACAACTGAAGTTGCCACTGTGAATGCTGAGTCATTGCTCAGACGATGAGTGAAGTTCAGAAGGCGCTGGATCATCCTTCTGAGACTCCAGAAGCTGCTCAGATGCAACAACAACAACAACTACAGCATGAGGAACGCTTCATTGAACCAACTTCTGAGGTTGGTCTCCTCTCTTCTGAGATCCTCTGGAACATGAGGACACTCATGACTCAACACATGACGTAGTGCCAGGGACCACCAGCACTGGGCTCAGCTCAGAGGTGTGACGCTACCATGGCTGCCGGAGTTGCAGAGTTGAGGCATTTGTTCACAGTTCTTAGAAGGAACTCTCTCTGAGAAGGACTCTCAGAAGGAACCAGAGGTTCCTCAAGATATAACAGAGGTTCCTCCTACATCCTTTGATCAACAAGGTCCCACCTTCTCCATAACGGACTCAATGATCGGTTCTGGCTTTCAGCTGGGAAGGATGGTAGTCACTCCACCCTCTGTGCAATTTCGGCCTTTCTTTGGTCGAATTGAGAAGTTGAAGAGCACTGAAGCCATGCATAGCCAGATCTCAACCTTCAACCTCTCCGATGATGCTCAGACTTCTGGTGCTATGGAGCAACCATCAGCTAGGCAACCCTCTGATCTAGACCTTGCTCTAGTTGCTGAGGACACTCAAAGGCAGCCTTCGATTGAACTTGCTGCTATTGAAGGTAAAGCTGTCCAAGAAGAAGAACCTCCTGAATATCAAACAAGGGATATAATCGATGAAGTACTTGAGGCTGAAGTCTCTCGTCCTCCTTCATCTCAACCCTCATCTTCTCAACAGCCTTCCACTGCCTCTGACCTTCCTCCAGAATGCGCTCAGAATGCGACTCAGAGCGAGATTCTCATGGAGATATGCCAGCTGCTACGCTACATTGCCAGAAGGCAGTAGTTCTAAGTCAATGATGGCGTTTATGTCTTAGCCACCCTTTTTGATGTAACAAAGGGGAGTAGATAAATGATTGATAAAATTTTTTACTTTGGCTATCGTAAACACTAGGCTAGAACTTAGGGGGAGCAACAACTTAGGGGAGCCAAATCTTTTGTATCTTTACAAAACCATAAATGAAAAATCATTTCTTTGGCATCTCATGTTTCACCTATCTTATGCTTATCTTTTATTATTTATTTTTTGGCATCTCTTGATTTACTTAGCTTGATATTTCTGAATCTCATAGATACATTATCATGAAATACATGCTATGAAACTGATAATCTCAAACAGTAATCATACATTGCATACTTGAACTGTTGATTATCTCAGCTTCTAAGAAAATACGAAGCCTTCTCTCAGAAAGCTAAATTAGTTTCTAAGAAAGCAAAAGTGAATTATGAATAAGTTATGAAACTTACTCAGAAACACTTCTGAACTTAAGCAAAATTATTATCTTTAAGACTTAAGTTGTTATCATCAAAAAGGGGGAGATTGTAAGCTCCAGAACCCTTCTGAGAGAATTAAGCATAAATTCTCTTAGAGTCATGAAAGTTTTAATGATAACAAGATAAGCCATAAGTATAATAATTTTACTTAAGGATTTGCTAATATGTGCGCTAAGTGTCTCAGAAACTATAAATTATTGCAATGCCATGAGCCAAAGACCAAAGACAAAAATCAAGTAACCTCGAGATGAATTGATAAAAGCATAGCGCCAAAGATATCAGAAAGGAATATCTCAGAAGCGCAGAAGGTGAAAACATGTTTCTGAGGAAAGAACACTGTCGCCTCAGAAGGGTCTCAGAAGACCTCGCGACTAGGAGTTCTCAGAAGGGTCTTCCCTCAGAAGGTTAGCCTCAGAAGTCCGTACAACTCTTAGAAGGTTGGACTCAGAAGCAACCAAGTGTCTGGACTCAAGGAAGTGCAAACAGACTCAGAAAGCTCGCTACAACTAGCCAAGGAAGTGGGAACACGCGCACTGTGCAGTTCTGAAAAGTTCCTCATTTTGCGCTGACTTGTAGCAGGGAGCCGTTCTGAAAAGGACACAGCCACATAAGCAAAGTGAAAGCCTCTAATTTCGCGGCTCTTTGATGCCTATATATATGAGTTCAAATTCCAGAGCAATGTGACAAAAACTCTTGCACTAAAAACTCTTGATTAAACGTGCCAAAACTCTGTTGAATTGAAAATCATTTTGCGAAAACTTAGAACTTTCTCAGAAAGACAATTTTTACGAAATTGTTTTTCTAACTTTGGCAAAATCTTCTAGTTCTGAATTGGTGTGTAAATTCTTACATTTGTAAGTTAATCCTAGAAGTCTACTAAGTGTAAAACTAGGTTTGTAACTTAGTCTTGGTAGTTGTTTTCGATCAAAACAAACTTTCTGAAAAACGCTAAGTCCTTTGTTGTTTTAGCAGTTTTAAGTCTCTAGTGTTTGAGGCAAGAAGTCCTCTGTTTGAGGCAGGAAGTCCTTGTTGTGGAAGGAATCTTTTTTGAGGCAAGGAAGTCCTCTGTTGTGAGGCAAGGAAGTCCTCTGTTGTGAGGCAAGGAAGTCCTCTGTTGTGAGGCAAGGAAGTCTTAATTGTGTAAGGCAAGGAAGTCCTCTAGTGTGAGGCAAGGAAATCCACTTCGGGTTGTGAAGTGGTGAAAGTCCTTTACGTGTAAAGGCAGTGTTGTCTGGGAAGGCACATTAAGAAGAATATCTAAGAACTCTCAACTAAAGGTTGAGGACTGGAGTAGGTTGGTTATAACCGAACCAGTATAAAATCCTTGTGTTAAGCTTTTCTCCCTAACTCATTACGTGTCCAAATCTTTGAGAAAAACTCTATCACAACTTTAATCAAGAGGTCTTTGAAAACCTTATTGATCAAAATCAGAAAGCTTTTAGAAACTAAAATCTTAAGTCGTTTTCTTAAAAATCTCTCAGAAAGGAACTTTCTTAGAAAGACTAAGTTCTCAGAAACTTAATCTTCTCAGAAAGCATTTTCCGCTGCAAACTCTTAATCATACCTTCTGAGTAAAAACAGCTTTCTAAGTAAAAGTTTTAACAAGCAATTTTTAAAACTTGCACGATTCAACCCCCCCTTCTCGTGCACACATACACTTTCAATTGGCATCAGAGCTCGGTCCTTAAGGGGTTGAGCACTTCGCAGTGTCAAGGAAAAGATCCACGAAGGGAAATATGAACTCACCAGCTGCATTCATATCAGATGGGGCCTCAATAAACAGACCTCCGATGTTTCTCGGAGACAGCTTCGACTACTGGCGTGACAGGATGACGCTGTTCATCAAGCACACCAGTTTGGACTTATGGGATAGGATCGAGAATGGAGACTATCAGCCTCTGCAGACAATTACAGAGGATGCTGTAGTTGCAACAGACGCTGAGCCAGGAGCGGCACCTCCAACACTCAGAACCTATACAAGACGAGTCCCTAAGGATGAATGGACTCAAGAGATGAAAGAGAAGATACAAACTCAACTTCAAAGCTAAATACATTCTTCTCTGCGCCTTGCCCAAGGTAGAATACGACAAGATTGTGTCGTGTGATACCGCTCAAGAAATTTGGGAGAGATTACACATGCTGCACGAAGGAAATGATGAAGTCAAGGAAACTAAGGTATCAATGCTCGTACATAAGTACGAGTCCTTCTGCATGCAACCTGAGGAAACTATTGACAACATGTCAATAAGATTTCTCCACATCATAAATCAGCTAAAGGTCTTGGGAAAGACCTACTCCAACGCTGAGATGGTGAGGAAAATTCTCAGAAGCCTCTCTGCCAAGTGGCGCCCAAAGGTGACAGCAATCCAAGAAGCAAAGGATCTAAATCAGCTGGGTTTAGATGTATGTTTGGCTCACTCAAAACTCACGAGATTGAGCTTGAAGGACTACTTGGAGGACCATCTTCATCCTCAAGACCTCAGAAAGCTCTGGCTCTGAAAAGTCAGATCAAAAAGACTTCAAAAGCCTTAAAGGCTGAAGAAATATCTGAATCTGAAAACGATCAAAACTCAGATTCCGATGAAGATGACATCTCTCTTCTAGTAAGGAAAATGAAGAAAGCTTGGAAGAGAAGACCAAGCAAAGACAAAGAGATCACACCTAGAAAAGGAAGTCAAAGTCTTCTGATGCCACATGTTTTGGCTGTGGAGAAAAGGGCCACTTCAGAACGGAGTGCCTCAGAACAAGGGAAAGAAGAAGTTCATTCCCAAGAAGAAGAAGAAGGCAATGGCTGCTACATGGAGTGACTCAGAAGAGGAAGACTCTGAGTCAGAAAGTGAAGAGGAAGCTAATGTCTGCTTCATGGCCGGTACTGACTATATTCTGGAAACAGAATCTGAGTCAGAAGAGGTACCAAACACTCCTCCTCTCTCATACTCATACAATGAGATCTCAGAACTCTATGAAGAGCTTCTGAGAGACTCAAACGAATTAGCTAACAATTTCAGCAAACTAAGAAAGTCTTTTAAATCCTTAGAAGCTGAAAATACTAGACTAATTCAAGAAGTAGAGAACTAAGGCTTGAAAGAGATGACTTTAAAAATAGATATCTTGAAAGCCACAACCTCTATCAAGCTTTAGAAACAATGTCTTCTGTAACTGTTGAAAAAGCCGAACTGGCTTTGATAGAATTACAAAAGACAAATGAGCTTCTCACTTCTGACTTGGTTAAGATGGTCAAAGGTGAAAAAATGATGACACTCTTGCTTGGTGGTCAAAGACCTTACAAGGATAAGAGTGGACTCGGTTATGAAGAAATCTTCGAACCAAATGATATTGATCCATCCTTAACTAAATCACCTCGCACGTGCATAGCTTGTTTTAAGAGTGGCCATGGTTCTGAAAAATGTCCTATGTTGGAAAAAGGAAAAATCTCTAAGCCTCAGAAGGCTCAAAAGAAAACTCAGAAAGCTAAGCCTTCTAAGAAGACTATCCCCTCTCAGAAGGGAAAACTTCTCAGAAAGCAAGTGCTTCTGAAAAGGGCAAACAAAAGGTCTCTGACTCTCAAAACCATGACCTCTCTAAGAAAAGAAGGCAAAAGTCCAAGAAAGCTAACAAGCAAGGACCCCAACAAAGAATGGGTACCTAAATCTGTTAACTTTGTGACTGCAGGTGCATCATCAAGCGCTGCTCCACCACCACGATGAGCAGTGGTACCTTGACAGTGGCTGCTCAAGGCACATGACTGGAAGCAAGCACTGGTTCAGAAGTCTCAAGCCAAGAAAGGCGGAACAGTGCGATTCGGTGATGGCGCTAAAGGGAGAGTCACTGCAATCGGAGATGTTGGTAAGGACTCCTCTCACCAAATCTCAGATGTACTTTTGGTCGATGGCTTAACTCACAATCTATTAAGCATTAGTCAATTTTGTGATAAAGGCTTAAAGGTTGAGTTTTATGCCAAGTATTGTCATGTGATTAATCTCACAACTGACAAGATCGTTCTGGAAGGAAAACGTGTGGGTAACATCTATGTTATCCATCTGGATGATCTAAAGGATCAAAACGTGGAATGCCTTGTCTCTGTCCAAGAAGACAATGGCTATGGCATAAGAACTTGGTCATGCCCATATGAGACTTCTTTCTGAACTCTCTCAGAAAGAACTTGTAAAGGGCCTTCCCAGAATTAAGTATCAGAAGGATGCAACCTGCGACTTCTGTGAAAAAGGGAAACAGACCAAGCTTCCTTTCCCAGTAAAAGTGGTATTTCTACTCAGAAACCACTGGAACTGCTCCACATGGATCTCTTCGGACCAACCAGAACAGCTTCCCTTTCTGGAAAACGCTATGGTCTTGTCATAGTGGATGATTACTCCAGATTCACTTGGGTTTTCTTTCTAGCTTCTAAGGAAGAAACTTTTGAGAAGTTCAAAGCATTTGCGAAAAGAGTTTCAACAGAAAAGGATTCGCACATTCATACCATTAGATCAGATCATGGTGGTGAATTTGAGAATCATGCTTTTGAAAAGCTTTGTGAAAATCTGGGCATTGCTCATGAGTTCTCTTCTCCCAGAACTCCTCACAAAATGGAGTAGCTGAGAGAAAGAACCGAAGCCTTCAAGAGATGGCAAGAACAATGCTCTTAGAAAGTGGACTTTCAAAAGGTTTCTGGGCTGAAGCAGTAAATACTTCATGCTACATTCAGAATCGAGTCTTTCTAGACCAATTCTTAAAAGACACCTTACGAGCTATGGAAGAATAAAATACCAAACATTTCTTATTTCCATATATTTGGTTCTTCTTGTTTTATTCTCAACACAAAGGACAAACTCTCCAAGTTTGATCCTAAGTCCGATGATGGATACTTCCTAGGATACTCTCAGCCTCTAAAGCTTACAGAGTATATAACAAAAGGAGTAAATGTGTTGAAGAGACAATCCATATTAAGTTCAAAGAACTTAGTAAGGACTGTCTCAGAAGGTGCTGACTTAGAAGATGAATTTGAGAACTCAACATCTCTTCTGAGAAAGCCAAAAGGAAATTCTTATAGATGATGAGACTGACTTCCAACCCATGGAACAATCATCTTCATCTAAAGAAAAATCTAGTAACATCATCAAAGCTCCAGAACCTAGAGAATCTACTTTTCCAATACAATGGAACCTAGATTCTCAGAAGGACAAGCTTCTGATGACTCAGAAAGAGAACCTTCTGTTTCGTTCTCAGAACCCTACTCCTAAAGGGATCAGAGGTTCAAGAGACTTGAAGAACATCTCTCAAATGAAGTCTTGGGCAATCCAGAAAGTGGCGTGAGAACCAGAAGGAACTATACAAATCTTGCTATGGTCTCTGAACTTGAACAGATTCCATAGAAGAGGCGTTAGATGATCCTAGCTGGGTAAATGCCATGCAGGATGAACTTGACCAATTTGAGAGAAATCAAGTTTGGAAACTGACTCAGAAACCCAAGGCAAGAGTGTCATTGGGACTAAATGGGTGTTTCGAAACAAACTTGATGAAAACGGTCAAGTCGTGAGAAACAAGGCAAGATTGGTTGCTCAAGGGTACAACCAACAAGAAGGGATAGATTATGATGAACTTTTGCCCCAGTCGCAAGATTGGAAGCTATCAGAATGTTGCTAGCTTTTGCTGCACATAAAGATTTCAAACTCTATCAGATGGACGTTAAGTCCGCCTTCTTGAATGGATTACCTTTCTGAGGAAGTTTATGTAAAAACCTCCTGGTTTTGTGAATGATGCATTCCCGATCATGTATTCAAGCTTACAAGGCTCTCTATGGTTTGAAACAAGCTCCAAGAGCTTGGTACGATAGATTGAGCTCTTTCTTGCTTAAAAACGGATTCTCAGAGGGAAAGTGGACACAACTCTTTTTACGCTCTCAGAAGACTCTGGCTTCTTGATTGTCCAATTTATGTTGATGACATAATATTTGGCGAACCAATGAATGCCTTTGCAAAGAATTCTCCAAGCTTATGCAAGGTGAATTCGAGATGAGCATGATGGGAGAATTAAAATTCTTCCTAGGATTGCAATCAAGCAAGAGTCGGAAGGGGATCATTCATCAAGAGAAGTATACCAAGGAACTTCTGAGGAAGTTTCTGATGGATAAGGCCAAACCCATGAGCACTCCCATGCATCCCTCTCAAGTAATTGACTTGGATGAAGATGGTGAGAAAGTCTCAGAAAGCAACTATCGAGGGATAATTGGCTCACTTCTCTACTTAACCGCCTCCAGACCGATATCCAACTCAGTGTTGGGATCTGTGCTAGATTCCAGTCTAAGCCCAAGCAATCACACTTGACTGCAGTTAAACGAATTTTACGATATTTAAGTGGAACTACTAATCTTGGTCTTTGGTACGAGAAAGGTTGTTCTTCTGATGTTGTAGGTTACTGCGATGCCGACTACGCTGGAGATAGGATAGATCGCAAAAGCACAAGTGGGTGCTGCTGCTTCTTTGGAAATGCTTGATCACTTGGTCTTGCAAGAAGCAAAATACGATCGCCCTATCAACTGCTGAAGCTGAATATGTGTCTGCTGCGAACTGCTGTTCTCAGATGCTCTGGATTAAGAATCAGCTACTTGATTATCAATTAAGGTACACCAAAATTCCTATCCTCTGTGATAATACAAGTGCTATCAACTTAGCTAAGAATCCTATTCAGCATTCTCGATCCAGCACATCGATATAAAACATCATTTTATTAGGGATCATGTGCAAAAAGGCGACATTGAACTCAAATTTGTAAATACTGAGGATCAAATCTCAGATATATTTACAAGCCTTTACCCGAGGATCGTTTCAATGTTCTGAAAGGATTTTCAATTTAAGATGTTTCTAAGTGCTTTGAAATTTAAAAACTCTCTTAGAAACCCCCCTTAGTCCTAGTTTAGATTCTGAGACGAACAAATAGAACTAAGCCTCTGAGCTTGAAGTAGGAAAACCAGGAAAACCCTATCTGAGAAAATTTGGTCTCAGAAGACTCATCTCTCAAAAAGAGATCTTCTGAAACTCTCTCAGAAGGAGGATTCTCAGAGGACCACCTCTCTCAGAAAGGTACCTTCGAGAAACAAGTTACAACGGTAACTTTTGGATAAGTGGCAGAAAACGGCTAGTTATCAACCATGACTATAATACTTATAGCAGTGTTCATTTGAGCACTTTACGTCCAAAACTTACCAAACTCTGCCAAAACCTCTCCTCGCTTTCCAATCATCACCTGCTCTCTCTCTCTCTGTTTTCTCTTGTTCTTCTCATCCTTTCTCAAAACTTAAAACCTTTCCTTCAAATGGCCGTCTCTGGAGAAATCAAGGCTTAATGAGAAACAATCTCAATGAGATATCCGAAGATATTCTCTATGACAATGAGGAAATGCAGTCCCCTATTCCACAAGACTTATCTCCCAAGGAATTTGCCATGGGAAGGGTATTGCCTCTCAATGTCTACAATCAGGTGGACGAAATCCAATTCACCTTCTCTCAAGCACCGGATGGCCAGCCATGAGGCTCGAAGACGTATGCTACCCAAATGTGGTAAGGCTTTCTATTCGCAATAGAAAGGTTCACCAACAAAGGGGTCAAGAGCAAGATTGGTGACCAACAGATCGCTTCTCCTCCTCTGACATCAACAAGTCTTCAGACTTGAATGGTGGCGCTGTCATCGCCGACGACCCAGAATGGGTCAAGGAGGTAGATGATCGGAAGAAGAAGTCGTGACTTCTGACTGGTAGCAACAGCCTACCACTCAAGGAGTAAAGTGCCTCATCTCACGCAAGAGGCTGGATCATCTTCTCCGTGTGCAACACACCCTTCCCTCGGATTGGAGACATGGGGAACGTTACCACCATGGACGCCTGCCTGCTGTACCACCTACTGAAAAAGGAAAGAGTAGATTTTGGAAGGATGGTGCTCAACTAAATGATGCACCAGGCTCATCCAAAGAGGGCTCTCACAAGTCTACCTTACGGAAGCCTTCTGACCAGAATCCTCAACCATTTCTCCTTCCCACTTGAAGACTATGAATATGTCTTCAACCACAGTAAGTTCTCCATGGTCACCTTCAACAACATCAAGAAGAAGAAGGTACCAGATACGGGGGCACTAAGAAGAAGGAGGAAGCAAAGCCTTCTAAGGGAACTGCTTCCCATCCAGCCCTCTAAGGCTGAGAAAGGAAAGGAAAAGGTTTCCGATCCTCCAGAAAAGAAGAAAAGAAGCAAAAGGTGACTCATCCTTCTCAACAAGGGTGACACGGAGTATGGCTTCTGAGGAAGCTCAGAAGACTCCTCAGAAGGCACCTACAGTTGCTGAGGCTGCTGAAGACTCAGAAGAAACAACATCTGAGCACCCATGACCAGAAAAAGGAAAGCACCTCCCACTCTCCAGTCCCAGACGTGCCACCAGAAGGGAAAAAGAACGTGGTCGTTTGGTAAAAGCTAACTCTAAACTCCACCTTCATTTCTTCACTCTTCTTCTACTTCAATTCCTATTTCTGATTCTGTTGATGGTTTAAACCCACCAAATTAAAACTAAACTCCTACATTCCTTGAAATATCAGGGAAAAACTCACAAAGGAGTGGGGATAAAAACCACCAAGAACAGACCGCCAAAGCCGACGGGTAAAGAATTGTAGCAGTTACTGCTACTGCTGCCACCACCGCTGCTGCTACTACTGCTGCTGTTGAAGAAGAAGCAGAAGCTTCTCATCACTCCTCCCCATCTGGACATGTCTCCCCACCAGAGAAGACATTCAGGGGCATGAAGGAAATGTCGCTGATTCCTCTTCCGAGGAAGAAGATCGGCACGCTTTCACATTGTGCATCGCACTCCAGATGCTGGAAAGCTCAAGAAAGAGCCCCAGAAGAAGCCATCTGAGGTTCTATGGTGGAACTTCCTGAGGCAACCACAACTGAAGTTGCCACTGTGAATGCTGAGTCTTGGCTCAGACGATGGCTCGACGTCCAGAAGGCGCTGGATCTACCTTCTGAGACTCCAGAACTGCCGATGCAACAACCAACAACTACAGCAGAGGAACGCTTCATTGAACCAACTTCTGAGGTGGTTCCTCTCTTCTGAGATCCCTCTGGAACTGAGGATCACCATGACGTAGTGCAGGGACCACCAGCATGGGCTCAGCTCAGAGGTGGGCGCTGACGCTACATGGGTGCCGGAGTTGCAGCAGTTGAGGCATTTGTTGCCCACAGTTCCTTAGAGGAATCTCTCTGAGAAGGACTCTCAGAAGGAACCAGAGGTTCCTCCTCAAGATATAACAGAGGTTCCTCCTACATCCTTTTGATCAACAAGGTCCACCTTTCCTAACGGACTCAATGATCGGTTCTGGCTTTCAGCTGGGAAGGATGGTAGTCACCCACCCTCGTGCAATTTCGGCCTTTCTTTGGTCGATGAGAAGTTGAAGAGCACTGAAGCATGCATAGCCAGATCTCAACCTTCACCTCTCCGATGATGCTCAGACTCTGGTGCTATGGAGCAACCATCAGCTAGGGCAACCCTCTGATCTAGACCTTGCTTAGTTGCTGAGGACACTCAAAGCAGCCTTCGATTGAACTTGCTGCTATTGAAGGTAAAGCTGTCCAAGAAGAGAACCTCCTGAATATCAACAAGGGATATAATCGATGAAGTACTTGAGGCTGAGTCTCTCGTCCTCCTTCATCTCAACCTCATCTTCTCACCAGCCTTCCACTGCCTCTGACCTCCTCCAGAATGCGCTCAGAATGCGACTCAGAGCGAGATTCTCATGGAGATATGCCAGCTGCTACGCTACATTGCCAGAAGCAGTATTCTAGTCAATGATGGGTTTATGTCTCAGCCACCCTTTTTGATGTAACAAAGGGGAGTAGATAAATGATGATAAAATTTTTTACTTGGCTATCGTAAACACTAGGCTAGAACTTAGGGGGAGCAACAACTTAGGGGGAGCCAAATCTTTGTATCTTTACAAAACCATAAATGAAAATAATTTCTTGGCTCTCATGTTTTACCTATCTTATGCTTATCTTTATTATTTATTTTTTGGCATCCTTGATTTACTTAGCTTGATATTCTGAATCTCATAGATACATTATCATGAAATACATGCTATGAAACTGATAATCTCAAACAGTAATCATACATTGCATACTTGAACTGTTGATTATCTCAGCCTTTTAAGAAAATAACGAAGCCTTCTCTCAGAAGCTAAATAGTTTCTAAGAAAGCAAAAGTGAATTCTGAATAAGTTATGAACTTACTCTGAAACACTTCTGAATTAAGCAAATTATTATCTTAAGACTTAAGTTGTTATCATCAAAAGGGGAGATTGTAAGCTCCAGAACCCTTCTGAGAGAATTAGCAAATTCTCTTAGAGTCATGAAAGTTTTAATGATAACAAGGTAAGCCATAAGTATAAAATTTTACTTAAGGTTTTGCTAATATGTGCGCTAAGTGTCTCAGAAAGCTATAAATATGCAATGCCATGAGCAAAGACAAAGACAAAACATCAAGTAACCTCGAGATCAATTGATAAAATCATAGCGCCAAAGATATCAGAAAGGATATCTCAGAAGCGCAGAAGGTGAAAACATGTTTCTGAGGAAAGAACACTGTCGCCTCAGAAGGGTCTCAGAAGACCTCGCGACTAGGAGTTCTCAGAAGGGTCTTCCCTCAGAAGGTTAGCCTCAGAAGTCCGTACAACTCTTAGAAGGTTGGACTCAGAAGCAACCAAGTGTCTGGACTCAAGGAAGTGCAAACAGACTCAGAAAGCTCGCTACAACTAGCCAAGGAAGTGGGAACACGCGCACTGTGCAGTTCTGAAAAGTTCCTCATTTTGCGCTGACTGTAGCAGGGAGCCGTTCTGAAAAGGACACAGCCACATAAGCAAAGTGAAAGCCTCTAATTTCGCGGCTCTTTGATGCCTATATATATGAGTTCAATTCCAGAGCAATGTGACGAAAACTCTTGCACTAAAACTCTTGATTAAACATGCCAAAACTCTGTTGAATTGAAAATCATTTTGCGAAAACTTAGAACTTTCTCAGAAAGACAATTTTTACGAAATTGTTTTTCTATCTTTGCAAAATCTTCTAGTTCTGAATTGGTGTAAATTCTTACATTTGTAAGTTAATCCTAGAAGTCTACTAAGTGTAAAACTAGGTTTGTAACTTAGTCTTGGTAGTTGTTTTCGATCAAAACAAACTTTCTGAAAAACGCTAAGTCCTTCGTTGTTTGAAGGCAGTTTTAAGTCCTCTAGTGTTGTGAGGCAAGGAAGTCCTCTGTTGTGAGGCAAGGAAGTCCTCTGTTGTGAGGCAAGGAAGTCCTTAATTGTTTGAGGCAACGAAGTCCTCTGTTGTGAGGCAAGGAAGTCCTCTGTTGTGAGGCAAGGAAGTCCTCTATTGCGAGGCAAGGAAATCCACTTCGGGTTGTGAAGTGGTGGAAGTCCTTTACGTGGTAAAGGCAGTGTTGTCTGGGAAGGCACATTAAGAAGAATATCTAAGAACTCTCAACAAGGTTGAGGACTGGAGTAGGTTGGTTATAACCGAACCAGTATAAAATCCCTTGTGTTAAGCTTTTCTCCCTAACTCATTACGTGTCCAAATCTTTGAGAAAAACTCTATCACAACTTTAATCAAGAGGTCTTTTGAAAAACATATTGATCAAAATCAGAAAGCTTTTAAGAAACTCAAATCTTAAGTCGTTTTCTTAAAAATCTCTCAGAAAGGAACTTTCTTAGAAAGACTAAGTTCTCAGAAACTTAATCTTCTCAGAAAGCATTTTCCGCTGCAAACTCTTAATCATACCTTCTGAGTAAAAACAGCTTTCTAAGTAAAAGTTTTAACAAGCAATTTTTAAAACTTGCACGATTCAACCCCCCCTTCTCGTGCACACATACACTTTCAAGGATTTAATTAGCCTATTTTGGTCCTAATTGAGAGTATTGAGCTTCATTTGGTCTTACTTTGGTCAATGGCTCCATTTTCGTCACTAGGATATTGTAGATAACAAAAGGATGATGTAATGAGCCTATTTTGGTCCTAATTGAGTGTATTGAGCTTCATTTGGTCTTACTTTGGTCAATGGCTCCATTTTAGCCACTAGGATGGTGTAGATAACCAAAGGATGACCTAATGAGCTTATTTTGGTCCAAATTGAGTGTATTGAGCTTCATTAGGTCTTACTTTGGTCAATTCTTCCATTTTACTCACTAGGAAGGTTTAGATAGCCAAAGGATGACCTAATGAGCCTATTTTGAGTGTATTGAGCATCATTTGGTCTTAGTTCAGTCAATGGCTCCATTTTAGTCACTAGGATGTTGTAGATAACCAAAGGATGACGTAATGAGCCTAATTTGGTACTAATTGAGTCTATTGAGCTTCATTTGGTCTTACTTTAGTCAATGGCTCCATTTTTGTCACTAGGATGTTGTAGATAACCAAAGGATGATGTAATGAGGCTATTTTGGTCTAATTGAGTGTATTGAGCTTCGTTTAGTCTTACTTTGGTCAATGGCTCCATTTTAGTCACTAGGATGGTTTATATAACCAAAGGATGATGTTATGAGCCTATGTTGGTTCTAATTGAGTGTATTGAGCTTCATTAGATCTTACTTTGGTCAATTCTTCCATTTTACTCACTAGGAAGGTTTAGATAACCAAAGGATGACCTAATGAGCCTATTTTGAGTGTATTGAGCTTCATTTGGTCTTAGTTTGGTCAGTGGCTCCATTTTAGTCACTAGGATGTTGTAGATAACCAAAGGATGATGTAATGAGCCTAATTTGGTCCTAATTGAGTCTATTGAGCTTCATTTGGTCTTAGTTTGGTCAATGGCTCCATTTTAGTCACCAGGATGTTGTAGATAACCAAAGGATGATGTAATGAGCCTATTTGGTCCTAATTGAGTGTATTGAGCTTCATTTGGTCTTACTTTGGTCAATGGCTCCATTTTAGTCACTAGGATGGTTTATATAACCAAAGGATGATGTAATGAGCATGTTTTGGTTCTAATTGAGTGTATTGAGCTTCATTAGGTCTTACTTTGGTCAATTCTTCATTTTAGTCACTAGGAAGGTTGAGCCAATGAGCCTATTTTCCTAATTGAGTGTGTTTGAGCTTCATTTGGTCAATGACTCCATTTTAGTCACTAGGATGTTGTAGATAACAAAGGATGATGTAATGAGCCTATTTTGGTCCTAATTAAGTGTATTGAGCTTCATTATCTTACTTTGATCAATTCCTCCATTTTAGTCATAAGGTTTAGATAACCAAAGGATGACCTAATGAGCCTTTTGGTCCTAATTGAGTGTATTGAACTCCATTTGGTCTTACTTTGGTCAATGGCTCCATGTTAGTCACTAGGATGTTGTAGATAACCAAAGGATGATGTAATGAGCCTATTTTGGTCCTAATTGAGTGTATCGAGCTTAATTTGGTCTTACTTTGATCAATGGCTCATTTAAGTCACTAGGATGGTTTATATAACCAAAGGATGATGTAATGAGCCTATTTTGGTTCTAATTGAGTGTATTGAGCTTCATTAGGTCTTACATTGGTCAATTCTTCATTTTAGTCACTAGGAAGGTTTAGATAACCAAAGGATGACCTTAATGAGCCTATTTTGGTCCTAATTGAGTGTATTGAGCTTCATTTGGTCTACTTTGGTCAATGGCTCCATTTTAGTCACTAGGATGGTGTAATGAGCCTATTTTGGGTCTAATTGAGTGTATTGAGCTTCATTATGTTTTTACTTTGGTCAATTCTTCAATTTTAGACACTAGGAAGGTTTAGATAACCAAAGGATGACCTAATTGAGCGTATTTTGTCCTAATTTAGTGTGTTTGAGCTTCATTTGGTCTTACTTTGTTCAATGGCTCCATTTTAGTCACAAGGATGTTGTAGATAACGAAAGGATGATGTAATGAGCCTATTTTGGTCCTAAGTGAGTGTATTGAGCTTAATTTGGTCTTACTTTATCAATGGCTTCATTTAAGTCACTAGGATGGTTTATATAAAAAGGATGATGTAATGAGCCTATTTTGGTTCTATTGAGTGTATT
>CM024264.1:11171494-11405024 GCA_013621005.1 Aeschynomene evenia | reverse complement strand
CTTCACCGTTTCACCGATCTAACACTTGATTCTAAGGGAAACGGCATTCTGGAAATAACTCAATCCTTAAGGGATTGAGCCCCCCCTCCGTTTCGCCAAATTCCTTCGTTTACTAGGTGTTTCGGGCACTTCGGTTCCGGCAGGATACATTCGGTATTTCTGCAATTGTTTTTTGTGCTCCGATTGACCCGAAACTTGGTACTAACGGCCTAACGGCAATACTCACTGCTATGCTGTGATGCAGGCCCTTTTTTGGCCAAATTCCATCGTTTAGACCACTTTTTTAATTTTTTAAGATTTTTCTTTGCATTTTTGGATTCAGAATAGGTGTTAGAATTTAACCTAGGTGGTCCCATAATTTTTAAAAATCATTTGATAGGGTTTCTGATTTTTCTAGAATTATTTTAGCATTTTAGGTGTTAGTTAGTGTATTACTTGTGTTACAAGCCATCCTTTGCATTGTTACTTGTTTCTGCATCATCATGTATGATTACTAGATCTCACACTGGTTTTGACTTAGCAGATTTTGATCCTGAGATTGATAGGACTCTTAGGTTGATTAGAGCTAGGAGGAGACTTTCATTTGGTATTGGTACTGATTTCCTCCTAACACTAACCTAACCCTTGTTCTAGTGTTTCTGGTCATAATTGTGCTGCAGGATTAGGTGATATGGCTGAGAGGACTCTTAAGGAGTTGGCTGCTCCTGATGTGAATTACCAAGCTTTGGCAATTCTGTATCCTCAACTGGATGCAGATTTTGAGCTGAAGTCTGGTCTTATACACTTGCTGCCAAAGTTCTGTGGTTTGGCAGGGGAAGATCCTCACAGCATTTGAAAGAGTTCCATGTGGTCTGTTCTACCATGAGACCACAAGGTGTTGAGGAGGATCAGATTAAGCTGAGAGCATTTCCCTTCTCACTGGATGGTGCAGCAAAGGATTGGTTATATTACTTGCATCCGGGAATTGTGACTAATTGGCAAGATATGAAGAGACTTTTCCTGGAGAAATTCTTTCCTGCATCAAGAACAGCTTCAATCAGAAAGGATATCAGTGGGATTAGGCAGCAGGGTGGTGAGACTCTCCATGAGTACTGGGAGAGATTCAAGAAGCTGTGTGCAAGCTGCCCTCATCACCAGATTAGTGACCAGCTGCTGATTCAGTATTTCTATGAGGGGTTGCAGGCCATGGATAGGAGTATGATTGATGCTGCCTCAGGTGGTGCCTTGGTGGATAAGACACCCACTGCAGCAAGAAACTTGATAGAGAACATGGCTGCCAATGGTCAACAGTTTGGTACAAGAGCAACCAGTTGCAGAAGTGTTAATGAGGTCCAATATTCAGAGGCAAATCAGAGGATGGAGCATAGGATGGATGAGCTCACAAGCCTCGTGAGACAATTGGCCCTTGCAAATACACAGAAGCAACATCAGGTAGCAGCTGTTATGTGTGGCATTTGTTCTATGGTGGATCATTCTACAGATCATGCCCCACATTGCAAGAAAACAGTGAGATGGTGGTTGGAGTCTTTCCTGGCAGACCTTTCCAGCAGCAGCAGCAGCAGCACCAACAGAACCACAACCCATACTCTCAGACATACAATCCTGGATGGAGGGATCACCCAAATCTGAGATATGGCAGTGGTCATCCCCCTCCATACCAGCAGCAGCAGAGTTTTAATAGAGGTGGAGGCAATAGTGGTTTTGTGCAGCAGCAGAAATCAGATTTCAGGCCACACACCAGCAACCAAATACCATCTGTACCTTCTTCCTCACCTGAGCCATCTTTGGCAGATTTGGTTAAGCAAATGGCAGCTAACAACCTTCAGTCTCAGCAAAGAACAGATTCGACTATCCAAAGTATGCAGCAAAGAATGATGCAACCATCCAAAGTTTGCAAACTCAGATTGGACAGTTAGCCACCACTATTGGTGAGTTGAAGAATCAGGGATCGGGTAAAACTGCCTTCTCAAGGAGTAATTCCGGGGTAATGTTAGCGCCATTACACTCAGAGGTGGAAAGGTACTTGCTGCACCAGAGTTAGAGCAAGCTGCTGCAGATTCAGATTTTGTGCAGAATAATATTGCAGATCCAGAAAATTCTACAGCAGCAGAAAATAAAAAGAAAAAGGTTGCTGATGATCCCTCTTCCATTCCTTCTTCTATCCCTCTCCATTCCCAAACAGGGTCACTCAATCAAGGAAGATAGCAGATTCTGAATTGCAGAAGGAAATATTGGAGACATTTAGGAAGGTTGAGTGAATATACCTCTCCTAGATGTCATCAAGCAGATTCCTAAATATGCAAAGTTTCTTAAGGATTTGTGCACACAGAAAAGGAAGTTGAAGGGTAATGAAAGGGTGAACATGGGCAGAAATGTGTCATCTATCATTCAACCCAGTTTACCAATTAAATGCAAAGACCCTGGTACTTTCACCGTCTCATGCATCATTGGTGACAAGACTTTTGATCGTTCCATGCTAGACCTTGGGGCAGCGATCAATGTTATGCCCAGATCCATCTATGAGTCATTGCACATTGGAGAGCTTAAGGCATCAGGGATGTGATCCAGTTAGCAGATAGGAGCATTCGACATCCTGATGGCATGCTGGAGGACGTTTTGGTTGGGGTAAAAAGTCTTATTTTCCCTGCTGATTTTTATGTTTTAGATGTCTAGCAGGATGAGCACACACCACCACCACTGATATTGGGGAGGCCATTTTGAAAACTGCCAGGACAAAATTGATGTGCATACTGTACAATATCGATGGAGTGTGGTGATATTATTGTGCATTTTAATCTCCATGATGCCATGAGATATCCTGCTGAGGAGCATTCTGTCTATCATATTGATATCATTGATACCTTAGTTGATAGGATGCATCCTGATTTCTCTGATTCTGTGTTGCATGATGATTCTGTTGATTCTCTTGTGTCTGTTGATATTCATTCTGATGATGATGACTCTGATTCTGATCTTCATACTGTGATTGATTATGTGCTTATGCATTCTGAGCATTCTGAGAGTGTAGATTCTGAGATGCATCTTGAGTCTGTGCATTCTGACACGCACTCTGATACACATTCTGTCATGCATTCTGTCATACATTCTGATTTGTCCATACATTCTGATACAGCTGTTATTTCACCTCATGCTGCTGGTTCACATTCTGAATCAGCAGTAGCTACTGACGCTTCCCTTGCAGATTCTTCTCTTGTGTCTGTTGTTGCAGGTGCTGATACCACTGCACCCACTTTGGAATTGAAGCCGCTGCCCGATCATTTGAAATATGCATTCTTGGAGCCTAATGAGCAGCGACCGATCATCATTGCTAGGGATTTACTCCCTGACCAAGAGGAGAGATTATTGAGCATAGTGAAGCAGAACATGAGGGCTATTGGCTGGACACTTGCAGACATTCCTGAGATTAGCCCCTCCACTTGTATGCACCGTATTCAGTTGGAGGAGGGGGCTAAACCAGTGAGGCAGCCCCAAAGGCGGCTCAACCCCTTGATCCTGGATGTGGTGAAAAAGGAGGTGAGCAAGTTATTTGCTGCTGGCATCATCTATCTGATCTCGGATAGCAAGTGGGTTAGCTCGGTGCAGGTTGTTCCGAAGAAGAGTGGGATCACAGTGCAGAAAAATGAGAAAAATGAGTTGATCCCCACTCGACTACAGAATAGCTGGAGAGTCTACATCGATTACAGGAAGCTGAACCAGGCCACTAGGAAGGATCACTTCCCGCTGCCATTCATTGATCAGATGTTGGAGAGGCTAGCTGGCCAGTCCCATTACTGCTTCTTGGACGGGTTTTCAGGTTACTTCCAGATACATATCGCTCCGGAGGATCAGGAGAAGACCACATTCACCTGCCCATTTGGCACATTTGCGTACCGTCGGATGCCCTTCGGTCTATGCAATGCCCCAGGTACATTTCAGAGATGCATGGTGAGTATATTTTCTGATTTCTTAGAGGATTGTATGGAGGTATTCATGGACGACTTCACTGTTTACGGTTCCTCTTTTGATGCATGTTTGGATAGCCTTACTAGAGTGTTGCATAGATGTGTCGAGTCGCACCTTGTACTGAATTTTGAAAAATGTCATTTTATGGTTAGGCAAGGTGTGGTTCTTGGACACATTATCTCTAGTGATGGTATTGCTGTTGATAGAGCTAAGATTGATGTTATTTCCTCTCTGCCTTACTCCGCCTCCGTGCGGGAAGTCCGTTCTTTCCTTGGACATGCAGGTTTTTATAGGCGTTTCATCCAGGACTTCAGCAGCATTGCCCTCCCGCTGTCCAGATTGTTGCAGAAGGATGCAGAGTTCCGTTTTGATGATGACTGCAGGAAGGCATTCGATCAGCTCAAAGTGCGGTTGACCTCCGCACCTGTTTTGATTCCACCTGATTGGAGGTCTCCCTTTGAGTTGATGTGTGATGCCTCCAACTATGTAGTTGGTGCTGTACTTGCTCAGAGGGTCGGGAAGGCTTCCCATGTGATAGCCTATGCTTCCCGCACCCTTGACTTCGCCCAAGCCAATTACACCACTACGGAGAAGGAGCTGTTGGCCATTGTGTTTGCCTTGGACAAGTTCCGCGCTTACTTATTGGGTACTAAAGTGACTGTATTCTCTGATCATGCAGCGCTTAAGTACCTACTAAGAAAGCTGGATGCTAAGCCAAGGCTCATCAGATGGGTGCTACTATTGCAGGAGTTTGATCTGGAGATCCGGGATAGAAGTGGAGCTGAGAATCTTGTAGCAGATCACCTCAGTCGCATTTCTCAGGCACCAGAGCCTCATCCCATCCATGATTCATTTCCTGATGAGCAGCTCTTACAGGTTGATGTGGGTAAGGACCCTTGGTATGCTGATTTAGTTAACTATCTGGTTGCTTCGCAGTTACCTGCTCACTTATCTAGGCACTAGATAGCTAAGCTAAAGAGCGATGCCAAGTTTTATCTTTAGGATGATCCTTATCTTTGGCGGATGTGTAGTGATCAGGTTATCAGGCGGTGTGTGCATGAGCATGAGGTTCCCTCTTTCTGCGCTTTTGTCACACACTTGCGTGTGGCGGCCACTTTGGCCCGCAACGCACTGCCAGGAGAGTTTTGGACTCTGGGCTGTATTGGCCCACTTTATTTCGCGATTCTTACACCTTTTGTAAGAGTTGTGAGCGCTGCCAGAAAACGGGAAACATTTCCCGTAGGCATGAGATGCCCCAGCAGCCCATACTATTCTGTGAGATTTTTTATGTATGGGGTATCGACTTTATGGGGCCATTCCCCATTTCTTTTGGTCTCTCTTATATACTTGTGGCTGTTGATTATGTCTCTCGATGGGTGGAGGCTAAGGCCACCCGAACTGATGATTCTCATGTTGTTGTGGATTTTGTCAGATCTCAGATTTTTTGTAGGTTTGGCTTGCCGCGTGCCATTATCAGTGATCAGGGGAGCCATTTCTGTAATAGGAATATGGCGGCTCTCTTGAAGAAGTATGGGGTGACGCACAAGGTTTCTACTCCCTATCATCCGCAAACAAATGGCCAAGCGGAAGTGTCAAATAGGGAGTTGAAACACATCTTGGAGAAGACGGTTTAGCCCAACAGGAAAGATTGGAGCAAGACACTTGATGATGCTCGGTGGGCATACCGCACCGCCTACAAGACACCTTTGGGGATGTCCCCCTATAGGGTTGTCTTTGGTAAGGCGTGCCACCTTCCTGTGGAGATTGAGCATCAAGCATATTGGACGGTGAAGAGTTGCAACCCTGATTTGTCCCAAGCCGGCCCACATAGGAAGTTCCAACTTCAAGAGTTGGAAGAGATACGCTTGGAGGCATATGAGAACTCCCGCACTTACAAGGAAAAGACCAAACTCATCCATGACAAGATGTTAGTGCGGAAGGAGTTCTCCATTGGGCAAAAAGTTCTACTCTACAACTCTCGCCTCAAACTCTTCACTGGTAAGCTTCGCTCTCGTTGGCAAGGTCCTTTTATTGTGCAACATGTGTTTCCCTTTGGTGCTATACAGGTTTTGGATCCCGGGACGGGAAAGATGTTCACAGTAAATGGTCACCGCTTGAAGCCATTTCATGAGGAGATCCCCCAAGAGGACATTGAGGAGACCCACCTCCTTCTAGCCACTTATACTTGATAGTGAAGTTTCTCCCCCTTCTTTCTTCTTTTCTAGTTTCTATTTGCATTAGTTGAGTAGGTTGTTTGTTGTTGCATTGTAGATTTCATCCTAGTCATTAGTTAGGTTGTTTGCTTAGATAGGTTGTTGCTTGCCTTTCTTGATTGATTTGGAAGTGTTGTACTTGAGACTTGCATCATTTTCTTAGGTGGTTAGAGTTCCGACATAATTGCATTTCACTTTGTTCTTCTTGATACTTGCTTGGTGATTGATCTTATTGTGCATAGATGATTTGTCTTTGGACACTTACCTTGTGAGTTTTGGGCCTTTCATTGGGTGGCCACATTGCATGCCATTCCATTCTTGTTGTGTGCTTTTCTTGTGAACTTAGTCATTCTTGGGTTTGCCTTGACTCTTCATTGAGATTACATTTTCATATGCATTCTTGAGTGTGATGGAGGCACTTTTCTTCTTGAGTCCACGGCCATATTGCCTACCCTATACATTGCCCTTGCAAGCCCCTTTGAGCCATATATCCCATTCTTTCATCTTAGCTCATCATAAGCCAAAAAAAAAAAAGAAGTGAAAAACCAATTTACACCCTACCTTTGGAAAGTGGAGTAGCATTGGTTTTATCATCTTGCATGCTTGAGTTTAAGTGTGGGGGTTTGCCATGGAAGGCAAACTTCTGAGTGTGGGGGAAGGACACCTTGGTTGTTGATTGTTGTATGTGTCTTTGTTGCATTGTATATGTGGTCTTATGTGTGGATTGTTGTATGTGAAAAAAAAAAGAAACAAAGAAATAAAAAGCACACAAAAGCAAAATCAAAGTAAAAAGAAAAAAAAAGAAATTCAAGGTCAAAGACCTAATGTTTTAAGTGTGAAATGTAAAAAGAAAAAAAAAATTTGAGCAAAGCTCTTGTGCTTTTGTGTGCTTGGTTGCAAAAAAAAGTGAAATCCATGCATTGTGTTTGGGTGGAATTCCTCCCTTGTGTTTAATTGTGACTCATGTTAATCAATGCTAGTCTTATTTCCTTAGGTCTTTAGCTCACTTTCCCATACATTCCACACCCTCACCTTGGCCTCATTACAACCAAAACAAAGACCTCTTGATTCTTGGATGCATTGAATACTAGTAGTGGAGATTTAGAAGTTTGGCAAACCTATGTTGAATGCTTGGTCCAACAAGAGAGTTGAGAGGAAGACAAGTCCACCATAATAGTGAGTTGAGAGCACACACACCCTTTGAGGTCCATACATTTCATCTATGCATTTTAAGGGGTTTTGCTTTGCTTGTGTATTGTACCTCCTTGATATTGGAATGCTTGGTTGTTGGAAACTCTTACCACTTTAAATTGCTTTCTTGGTCTTGAGTAGAAACACTTTTGGATCATTCATTGGAATTCAAGTAGCACCTCTTGATTTCCCTCTTTCTCATTAGGTGGTTAACATTTGATTCTTAGTCTTGCATGAAGGCATGCAAGGGCTAAGTGTGGGGGAATTTGATATAGCAATAATTGTATTGATTATTTCCCTCTTGTATGCATGTAATTTGACCACTTTTGAGATGAATGAGCTACTTTTGCATCATATTAGGCATTGGGTACTTGATTGGAACTTTGTGCATTTTCTCAGCATTTCGTGCTTTGTGACACTATTCTGTAATTTGCCTATAACATGAGTTCTAGAAATTTTAATTTTTTGTTCTTTGTCTTGTTGGAAAGCTTAGACACAGGTCTACAAAGTTGATGAAGAACTCGAAAGCTGATTCAGACCATAAGGATTCCAAATTGGAGCTTCAAGTTGAGTCAATCTTGCTGCAGCATTCTGGACAGCAATCCTGGACAGCAAGTGTTGCAGAAGCCATAGCTGGAGCTACAGATGTTGAAATCACTCCATTTCAGTTGCATTGGAAAGCTAAGGCACAAGGCCTCATTTCATCTTCAGAGCTAGAAAGCAATTGAAGTCTATAATAAGCTCAACAGTTGACTCAAAGTTGCTGCAGCGAATGTGACAGCAATCTGGAGCAGCAGTTAGTATTTTGCTTATATCTGGAGCTATACTTACTGGAATTGGAGGATCGTGGTGGCTATGGAAAGCTAAGACATAGAGATACAACTTTGCTTTAGGTGTCGAGGGCAGAATCATCCATTATAGGCTTCAGATATTGGCTGCAATATTTCGGGCAGAAGCTTAGCCTTTCTGTGTTGCCTTAAGTGTCATAATTTTGTGCATTGTCCATTGTACCCTTGCCTTATGTGTTGTAATTGTTTAGTGTATGGGCTTTTTAGACATTTCCACCTTCTTTTATGTCTATTTAAGTCCTACATCAGACTTGAAGGGAACACTTTACATTCATTTTTTTACAATTCAAGTTTTAGAATTACATTTTTTTCTCTCTAGTTTCTCTCATTTTTGTTTTTCTCTCTTCTCCCATTTTCTTCTTGCTGATTTCTCCATGATCATGGAGAACTAAGCTCATAGCTAGCTTGAGGATGGAGGATTGTAAAAGATATTGAGATTAGCTATGTGATTGAGGTATTCTTGCATTTCTTTCATGATTTATTCAAGAATTTCGAATTCTCTCTTCTCACCTCTTCTTGATTTATGATTCAAGAATTATGAAGATTTTCTAATTCTTAAATTATGAATCCAATTGATTAATAATTCTAGAGATTTCTGAGTTATTGATCAATAAACTTAAGTTGAGAGAACATCTAGATTTAGAGATTTCTGATCTAGAGAATTGAACTGTTGAGCTTCAATCTTGATACCTTGAGTTAGGTTTTGAGATTTCAGATTTAATTCAAGTGTGTTAAGATGAATGTTTGAAGATTTTCATAAGACTTGCTCTAAATTCAGATTTGAATTTGGATTTGAAATTCAATTTAATTCTTGAAAGGATCATGAGAGGATAATGAATCAATGATATATGCTTTACAATTCGAATTCCTTGAGCTAGTGTCTTCTACCTATTTGATTAAAATCCTGTTTGAATTTTCTCATTTCTGAAATTCTATGCTAAAATCCTCAAACCTAACCTTGCATAATCACCTTTCATTTCTTGAGTTCCTTGGGAAAACGACCTAGGTATTCCACTTGTCTACAAGTTATCTAGTTTTTAATTTGATTCAATTTGGCAATTGATCACTAGTCTCTTCTCATATTTTTTTTTCACTTAGCCTCCACTCATATTTTCCACCTAGCCTCTTCTCATATTTTTTTCACCTAGCCTTCACTCATATTTTCCACCTAGCCTCTTCTCATATTTTTTTTCACCTAGCCTCCACTCATATTTTCCACCTAGCCTCTTCTCATATTTTCCACCTAGCCTCTTCTCATATTTTCCACCTAGCCTCTTCTCATATTTTTTTTCACTTAGCCTCCACTCATATTTTCCACCTAGCCTCTTCTCATATTTTTTCCACCTAGCCTCCACTCATATTCTCTACCTAGCCTTCACTCATATTTTCACCTAGCCTCTCATCACCTCACCTTATCTCTATCACCTCCACCCTTCATAAAGCCTTCACCTTTACCTTCCTATAGCTTTCACCCTCATAAAGCTATAATCTTTACACCCAAAGCTCTCACCTTTACACCTAACAATCACCTCACCTCACCTCACCTCTCACGACCTCCCTCTCTCTAACCCTCACACCCCTCTCAACCTCTACCCCCAACCTCTTTACCTAAGCCTCATACCACTCATCTAAACCCTCCTCATCACATCAATCACGTGCATACCCTCACCCCTACCATAACACATCACCAAACTCTCACAACTCACCTCCTAACCCTCTCAAACTTCACCACTCATCACCTATACACATAACCTTCATCTTAACCTCTCAAACTCGACCTTTAACCCTTCAACCACCATCAAACCATAGCTTTTTCTTTCCCTAGATTTTTTTTCCTGTAAGCTTCAAACCAAATCCTTGTGTCATAACTACGGGTTCAAAAGGCATAACTAGAGGCAAAGACAAAGGTGTGATCTTGAATGAAGTGCATGAAGACAAAGGTTGAAACTTTTTAGTGAATTCATAGTAAAGATTCACAAAGGTTGAAACTTTTTGGTGAACCAATGTTAAAAGTTCACAAAGGTTGAAACTTTTTGGTGAACCAATGTTAAAAGTTCACAAAGGTTGAAACTTTTTGGTGAACCAATGTTAAAAGTTCACAAAGGTTGAAACTTTTTGGTGAATTCATGTTAAAAGTTCACAAAGGTTGAAACTTTTTGGTGAATCCATGTTAAAAAGTTCACAAAGGCTGAACCTTTTTGTTGAAACCTTACCCAAGACTCAAAAGGTTAAAACTTTTTTATTGATCAAGAAGGATGCACATGTCTAGGGGGAGATTAATCAATTTGCAATCGATAAGATGGAGGATGCATTACAAGATCTTATGGATGATCAAAGTGAATACTCTTGAGACCACCATGGGAGTAGGTGAGAACCTTGAAGTTATCAACAACATGGAGGAAATGAAGTTAAGGGGGAGCATGTTACTCATGAAGAACCACCACCTCAAAGGCAAAAAATTTTTTTAATCCCTCACTTGAGGAAATTCGGCCATCCTCACCACCTCCACAACCTCATGAAGACTTGGTTGTTTTTCATTTCACAACTTGGAAGTTCAAGGGTTGGGTTACTACCGGCAAGGGTCAAGTTCATCTAATGCAAACCCCAACACCAACACTCTTAGTGAAATTCGGGACCTACTCTTCCTAGCTCTTCAAGGAAATAGGCGCTACATGTGAAGACCACCCTTGTTTGGGTTGATTTTTGATGAAAACAAAGGGGGAGGAAAAGTAGAAGAAAAGCACAAGAAGTAGTAGCTTCTAAGTAGCTTTTAGTATGATCTTAGTAGTATAGGTGCATACACCTAGGGGGAGCAAGTAGCTTACTTTATCTTAATTATTTCTCTTTATGCATAACCTTAAGCATTTCTTTGTATTTTGCTATTGCATAAGTTAAATTACAAAAGTTAAATTCTACTATTTGCTTATCTCTCAATATTATGATTATGCTACTATGAGAAATAATTCCTAAGTCCCCAAGACTTAAGAATATTTTTTCATAATAAGATCAAACAAAACTCTTATTCTACTTAAGATTGTTATCATCAAAAAGGGGGAGATTGTTAGCTCCAAGAACCCTACATTGTCATAAGATGTTTTGAATGATAAAAATCTCTAAGTGTTGGATAAGAATTTTGCTTGTGAATACTAATGGTTTCATCAAGTGTTTCAGGAGGTTAACCTATGAGGTATTAAAAATATTAAGAAAACACTTGAAGCAAAAGAGCACCTAAGAGGCGCATAACATAAGCTTAAGGAGCTAAGAGGCGCATAGCACAAGCTAAAGCTAGAGGCTAATAGCATATGATAAAGCTATTGGCTCATAGCATAAGCTCAAAGCATAAAGGGAAGCTTCTTGCACCACAAGCAAGCTATAGGTGGAGCATAGCATAAGCTCAAGACACCAAGGGAAGCTTCTTGCAACACAAGCAAGCTATAGGTGGAGCATAGCATAAGCTCAAGACACCAAGGGAAGCTTCTTGCACCACAAGCAAGCTAGTGGCTCATAGCATAAGCTCAACACACTAGTAAGTAAAGCTACCTTGTAACCAAAGCTAATCACCTAAGCTTGGTGATAGTAGAACAAGCTAAGCACACCAAGGAAGCTCAAGCTCAAGTAAAGCTCAAGCAAGCTCAAGCTCAAGCAAGCGCAAGCAAGCATAGGCGCATGGAAGCATGAGCTCAAGCATTAAAGACAAGTTCAAAGTTTCCTTATTTGGAAGTGGACTTTGATGCCTATAAATACCCCATCATTTGACAATAGCATCAAGAGAATTAAGAACAAAAAAGCTGAAACTCTGTCAAAAATTCTAACAACTATTTGTACTCGAATTCATATACATTTAGATCAAAAGGGGTAATTTGTAAGATTTTAGCTAAGAACAATTTGAATATCCTTGCATTTGCAAGTTAAGCGTTGAAGATCAAATAAGAGCAAAACTTAGTTGCATCTAAGTTCTTATTTGATTCTTAGAATCACAAGAATCTCTTCAATTTACAGTTTGTACAAGTCCTTCTAGTTGTGAAGGCAGAAGTCCTTGAAGGTTCAAGGCAGGGTAGAAAGACCTTCAGTGTTGAAGGCAAGGAAGTCATCTCTAGGTTGAGGTGTAGTTAGCCACTTCAGGTGTGAAGTGCGGGAAGTCCCCAGTGGTGTGCTGAGGCAGAAATCCTTCAAGTGTTTGGAGGTGGTGATTAGTAAACTCTCAAGTGAAGCTTGAGGACTGAAGTAGGCACATTGCCGAACTAGTATAAAAACTTACTGTGTGCACTCTCTCTACCTTTATCTTTTACATAGCATTTTCGCATAACATAGAGCACGCACACTTGCACCTAACTTGATTAAAGTAACATAACTTAGCCACCTAGAGCCAAAGCTCAAAGGCTACATCAATTAACTTAATCTACAAGCACAAAGTGATTATAACATAAGCAAGCCTTACACCTAAGGCTAAGCTAATTCGAAACTTAAGCTTGCATCATTCTCTAATCCGCTGCACTCTATAATTAGACAAGCTTATAGCTTGATCGGAATTGCAAGTTTCAGGAAGCAAAGTTTTTAAGCAGACGTGATTCAACCCCCCTTCTCACGTCACAAGCACCTTCACTGCTGCCCTATCATTTTGATGCAGTCCTAATGAACAAAAAATTTACAACTTAGCACAGTATCAAGAGATAAAATCGGGTCACTCAATGGAATCAAAACTTGATTTTCCAAAAACCCGAAGAACAGCAGAAATGAAATTTTCTGTCATAAGAAAATTTCTGAAATCTTCTATTCCTATTTCTTTCATAAGATAATATTCTTGCTTTGGCAAGTATTGAATAGGAGTTGTTCAAGGAGATCTCATGCTTATTCAAAATCCTTAAACATTGATTGTAAGTGCGTTAAGCACATTCTTTTCAAACACAAAATCTGTATTGTCATGTAAGAGTCTCACTCATGTGGAGTTGAGCACTTCAGCCTTAAGAGGCTAAGAAAAGATACTTGTAAAAGTCTCATGATGCATGAGCAAGTAGCCTGAAGAGGCCACTCAAAGAATAGTAGCCTTTCTCATTGGTTGAGTTAAGCAAGAAAAGCCAGAAGTGGCTTAGTCAAAGAATACTAATCTCTTACTTATAAGAGTGGAGTAAAAAGTACTTAGTTTTCATCTAAGGCAAGGTAAATCCTTTTCTAGTTTGAAAAGGTGGCTTAGCCTGAGAAGGCTTGAGGAAAGAATATCGAAGCTTAGCCTGAGAAGGCTTGAGGAAAGAATATTGAAGCTTAGCCTGGAAAGGCTTGAGGAAAGAATATTCACTGCAAAGCCTGAAGAGGCTAGAAGAAAGAATACTTGAGAGAGCCTGAGAAGTCTTGAGAATATCTGTAACTTTGAAGAAAGTTAGTGGAACTCAATCAATTAATTGAGAACTGGATGTAGGCATCATTGGCCGAACCAGTATAAAATTGTGTTCATTCTCTATACTTCTCTCTGAACTTTATTGCTAATTTAATTTCTAGTTGCTTAATCTTAATCTTAATTCACACTCTATATAAAGTATAAGATGCATGATATTAACTAGCTTTCTCTATTAGAAAATTACATCAGAAAGAAAGACAATTTTTGAAGAGAAAACGTGCAAGAACAGAATGAGCTCTTAATGCAGAATTTCTAAAAAACCAGTCATCGTAACTCTTCACATACGAATTCGTTAACCGTTGGATCGAGCTGAAAATTTATGAGAATGTTAAGGACACATAGTTCTTAAATATGAACGGTTAGATCTTTGATTCGATGACTGGGATGAGAGATATTAATAACGTAATGAACCAGTACAAATTATGCTCTCACCAGAAAGTAATATCAGAAACCTTAGGTTTCTGAGGCCTATAACCATTTCTCTTTGAACAAGAATGTGTTTCTGAAGTTTATAGTATATTATTATATGTGTAGATATTATCTTGAATAAGTTCCTATTTCTTCATATTAGTTATATCTTAAGATAACTTATCCAGAAAGTATCTCTCTGCATGGTTTCTAGTTGCTACAACTATGTTAATATCTCATGTATATCTTGAATATATTATCATGTTAATATAGTTATTATTATACTAACTTTCTTCCACTATAACTACAAGTATTTATACTTGATAGTTATAATCTACATGTTTCAGAAATCACCAAGAAGGTTGATCTTCTCAGAAAGCAAATTTTCTGAGAAACTTTACTTTCTCAGAAGGACTCTCCGCTGCGACTCAGAAGGCTACCCTTCTGAGAAGTGTTTTCGAAAGAAAAAGTTTTAGAAGAATATTTTGAAAATCTAAGCACGATTCAACCCCCCCCCCCCTTCTCGTGCTAACACACACCTTCATAATTATCAAAAGTGGATTGAACAGATAGATGAATTTTCAAATAAGGAATGTGAAAGTGTATATGTGCACGAGAAGGGGGGGTTGAATCGTGCAAGTTTTAAAATTGCTTGTTAAAACTTTTACTTAGAAAGCTGTTTTTACTCAGAAGGTATGATTAAGAGTTTGCAGCGGAAAATGCTTTCTGAGAAGATTAAATTTCTGAGAACTTAGTCTTTCTAAGAAAGTTCCTTTCTGAGAGATTTTAAGAAAACGACTTAATGTTTGAGTCTTTTAAGAGATTTCTGATTTTGATCAATAAGTTTTTCACGAGACCTCTTGATTAAAGATGTGATGGAGTTTTTCTCAAAGATTTGGACACGTAATGAGTTAGGGAGAAAAGCTTAACACAAGGGATTTTATACTGGTTCGGTTATAACCAACCTACTCCAGTCCTCAACCTTTAGTTGAGAGTTCTTAGATATTCTTCTTAATGTGCCTTCCCAGACAACACTGCCTTTACCACGTAAAGGACTTCCACCACTTCACAACCCGAAGTGGATTTCCTTGCCTCACACTAGAGGACTTCCTTGCCTCACAACAGAGGACTTCCTTGCCTCACAACAGAGGACTTCCTTGCCTCACAACAGAGGACTTCCTTGCCTCAAACACTAGAGGACTTAAAACTGCCTTCAAACAACGAAGGACTTAGCGTTTTTCAGAAAGTTTGTTTTGATCGAAAACAACTACCAAGACTAAGTTACAAACCTAGTTTTACACTTAGTAGACTTCTAGAATTAACTTACAAATGTAAGAATTTACACCAATTCAGAACTAGAAGATTTTGCAAAGTTAGAAGAACAATTTCGTAAAAATTGTCTTTCTGAGAAAGTTCTAAGTTTTCGCAAAATGATTTTCAATTCAACAGAGTTTTGGCACGTTTAATCAAGAGTTTTAGTGCAAGAGTTTCGTCACATTGCTCTGGAATTGAACTCATATATATAGGCATCAAAGAGCCGCGAAATTAGAGACTTTCACTTTGCTTATGTGGCTGTGTCCTTTTCAGAACGGCTCCCTGCTACAGTCAGCGCAAAATGAGGAACTTTTCAGAACTGCACAGTGCGCGTGTTCCCACTTCCTTGGCTAGTTGTAGCGAGCTTTCTGAGTCTATTTGCACTTCCTTGAGTCCAGACACTTGGTTGCTTCTGAGTCCAACCTTCTAAGAGTTGTACGGACTTCTGAGGCTAACCTTCTGAGGGAAGACCCTTCTGAGAACTACTAGTCGCGAGGTCTTCTGAGACCCTTCTGAGGCGACAGTGTTCTTTCCTCAGAAACATGTTTTCACCTTCTGCGCTTCTGAGATGTCCTTTCTGATATCTTTGGCGCTATGATTTTATCAATTGATCTCGAGGTTACTTGATGTTTTGTCTTGGTCTTTGCTCATGGCATTGCAATAATTTATAGCTTTCTGAGACACTTAGCGCACATATTAGCAAAACCTTAAGTAAAATTTTATACTTATGGCTTACCTTGTTATCATTAAAACTTTCATAATTCTAAGAGAATTACGCTTAATTCTCTCAGAAGGGTTCTGGAGCTTACAGAATGATCAAGCAAATTAAGCAAAAGCAGTAGGTCTTATTTATGTTTGTATGAGTGAGCTGCAAGTGTTTAAGGAATACAAATACGCATAAAAAAATGAAAACAAAACAATACATTATTTCTTCATCAAAAGTGGCTAAAAACATATTGCTTCCAATTTCAAAACTAATGCTACATGGTAACTGTGAAGAACCAACAATTATCTAATTCGGTAATTCCATTCAACAATAGTCCAAAAATAACAAGTTTAAATTAACTTACGTTTCACCAACACCTCCAATCAATAGTTTCCGAGCTAATTGGATGATAAGGAAGTTCACAAATCCCGATCTAGAAAAGGCAGGTTTCAAAATATCATTAAAAGACAAAAATAAAGCAGCTACTTGTGTGTGTGTGTGTGTTTTTTTTTTTATTGACCTACAATTATGTGATTCTAAAAATAAGAACATGATGTTCAAGCATTTTTTAAAGAAAAAACTAGTCCACAAATTTTAGATCCAAATTCCAAAATCCAAACATAAAACAAATTTTACATTTCAAAAGATCAAATAACTATTTCAAAAAATAATCAACAAAAGAAGCTTATAAAACGATTCCTAAATACTACCAATGCGCCTCAGAACAGAGAATCCTTCATCAAAAAAGTGACACGAGCTTCAACCTTGACTAGTTGGAGCTCCTCATAACATTAACTTCAAGAATAAAAGCAGGAATTCATATCATAATTTGAAGAGTAAAATTAGAATTAAATTCGAAAAATATAAAATAACAAAATTAAACCTATTTTCAATTCAACCTAGGTTGAAATCCCTAATTCTACTCTGATTCTAACAGTGTAAAGAAAACAAAGCAATCAATGATTGAACTAACCATAAGACAGTGACGAAGAGGATGAAACAAGTGAGGCTCAAATCGTCGACAGAGACGAAGATGACAGAGTCGCGCGATAGTTCTTGAAACAGTGCCGAAGATGGCGGCTGGGCAAAGATCGGAGTGCGGAGAGCGTAGGGCGAAGGTGAAGGGAGAACGGAGAAGAGAGAAGATCAGAGGGAGAACGTCGAAGGGTTTCAAAATTCCTAATCAATAGAGCACATATTTCTTTTTGTAAAAAGCCTATATTTCTTTCTTTCTTTTTGTTAGATTTATATCCCACACTAAAAAAACACTTATAGTGACAATTTGATTTAACTGTAGGTATATGTTTTTATACCCACAGTAAAAAATAAATCCATAGTGACAATTTAATGTAATTATAAGTATAACTCTTTTATACCCATAGACAAAAGTAAATTATAGTGACAATTTAATATTACCGTAAGTATTGGTCTGTTATACCCACAGATAGAAAAACTTGTGTGTGGTTCGTGGAATGAAACATACTCAGGAAAGTGAAGATGATAATGAAGAATTAAGAAATTATTTACATGAATGTTGGATTTTTAATCCCATGGGAAGGAAATGTTAGACCCACTATTCCCATGGTTTCATTCCCACCTTCCACATAGGAATGTTAGATTCCCATGGGAAAGGAATGTTGAACCCATTTACCTACCAATGGGTCTATGAGCTATGTCACCATTATGCCATAAATTTTGATAAATATTCCCCAAGTTTTCGAAAATGAATAGAAAATGCTATTCCCGGAAATGAAATTTCATTCCAAGAACCACACGCCCCCACAGTGACAGTAAAATTAAAGTGTAGGTATATGTTTTCTATAGCAACAGTTATAATTTTGTCTTTAATTGTTTTACTGATGGTATCAAATATGTGTGGGTAAATGATATTTATAGTTATCATTTTTGAGTGTCACTAAAATTTGTTGTGGGTATATGAAAATTTTTTGTAGTGTTAGTTTTCTTATCCTTTGTTTCTATTTTTAATAAAGTGTTCAAAACAATGGCCATGTATCACATATTATCAAAGTTGAGCACATTGTTATAAATTATATATATTTAACCGCATCCCTTTACTAAACCAAATTACGGTCATCAATTTACATACTTGACTTAATTTTTTTAAAATGGGTTCTAATTTCAACATTCACATGTATGCTTTGTTTTAATTTTAATTTTACTTTTTTTCTTTTTGTATTATGTTTTCCGCCATATTAATTTGGATATAGTTTCTTTATCAATTTCTTTTATAGTTCTATTTGTATCTTAATATAGTATTATTTGTTTTATTATACTTCACATTCAACTTATTCAATTGTTGACTACATCATGAAGATATTTGGTTTGAACATCCACATAGAATTGTTTTATATATAATCAGTTTCAACTGTCTCATCACAATGACATTTTTTAAATTAGAATATCAATACTCATAATGATTTAAGATGTTATTATTTTATTTTAAATATGTCATATCTGTTATTTTAAACTAACATTAAAATTAAAACTCGGACATGGTTTGAATGTTTAATAGTTTTGATATGTTACATTGACATGTAATGAGACCAATAAATTTTTGTTTGTTATATTGCATATAAATTACTAATATAGTGAATATGATTGTATATATTATTGGTCGCGTTTCGATTTAGTTAACCGGATTAAGACAAAAGATGAGAAAGCCCCCCACAATTGTGTTGTTAATTTTATTTGTATAACACATAAAATACCAGTCATGTTGTTTTTATTAATTAATTCAAGTCAATTGAAGCATACTCTTCAAAAACAAATTTTGTTTCCGCTATATTATTTAATACCTTAGTATGCCATTTTAACAAAATAGGTTTCGCTTCATTATTACCATTATAATTATCTTCTCTTATATAAGTTTGGGCAAGATGACCTACCTTGCTTTTCAGTGAAATGTCCTGTTAACCCTTATAATCCAAGTCGTTTGAATGCGTTTGTGTTATGTCAAGGATATTTTTGACATTTAAGCTAATGGCCACGTGTCACGATTTGGCCCGCTCTTGGTTTTGATGTATTTCATTTTGAGAAGGCTTATTCACATCCATCTGATTTAGGTTCCTCATCTTATCTTCACTCCAATTTTTAATTGATCTAATCTCTCTTGTGTCCTCTTTGGTTCACTTTACTGACATTTTTTTTGTGGGATGTCCTTTTTTCTTTCTCCAGATTGGGTTATTTTGTATCTTCCTGCAAACATGCTTTTATGCAGTATTCGTAAAGTAATAGTCCGAAAGCTTAGAAAGGAAATCGAGCTGACCCCTATATTTGTTTATTTTCGTTTTAAATTAAAAAAAGTATGCATGTTCCATTCTTCTTATTTCCTGTTTTGTGTCAATTTGTTGTATGATTTTTTGTTGAGTGTTTGTGTTGTGTTGTTGGAATACACCGGGTTACGGTTCCGAATGTAATATATCAGAACATTATTTAATTTGTTATGTTATCTATACTAATATATAAAGTGGATACCAAAATATAACTGCTATTTTGGTATCCACACTCATTTTTTATTTGCATTGATGTGGCCTCTTATGAACCACTCATCTCTGTCACGGTTTTTAAAGATATGGTTTCTATACCCAAACTCAACTACCCCACTCATAGTACATCAGTTTAACCAAAGGGGGAAAGAGAAAAAATCACAGTTGAAGTGTAACACCCCTTGACAACTTGAAGGCGTTGACGACTGTCCTCTGACCAACACGAGACTTTTCAGTGTGCTTTGTCCTCACTCGCACACTTTCTGAGAAAACTTCCCAGAAGGTCACCCATCCCATAATTGCTCCAGGTCAAGCACGCTTAACCTTGGAGTTCTTAAGGGATAGGCTACCGAAAAGTAGATGCATCTTGTTGGTATGAGTAGTGCAAATCAATTCCTTTAAGCTATCCTCAATTGTATAGTCCCATACCTATACAGCCTTCGGATCCCTCTCATTCCGGTGTAAATTTGATTCGTTCATGTGCCCCTCCCACTTAGAAGCCTGCTAGGAGCCGCTCCTTGTCCGTGCCTCTCTTGCACCGGCGATCACTCCCCGCCCTCATCAGTGCCCGGGATGTCACATGAAGCAATTCAACAGGGGGAGCAAAGCAACTTGATTCATCACGTCAATTGATATTAGTGGAATGGAGAAGAATAATAGCATCAGGTATCACTTCAATTGATATTGCTGGATTCTTCGCATGTTATATTTTTTTAGTTTGTTTTTTTGTCTATGTAATGAAAAAGAAAAATGGTTCCTTTTTTACCAATCTTCATTCAGTTCGCCGTCGTTTAACAGCCACCGCCTCTCCACTAAGGACCGCCACTGCCTCCGCCACTGCCTCCGCCACTGCCTCCGCCGCAACCATCGCACGCCACCCCTGCTGCCGGCGACCATGGATGGGGGTTGCCTTGCGTCGCCGCGGTCTCTCTTCTCTTCCGCCGTCGTTTAACAGCCACCACCTTTCCACCAAGGACCGCCACTTCCTCCGCCGTAACCATCGCAACATCACCCTGCTGCCCGCGACCATGGATGGGGGTTGCCTTGCGTCATCGTGGTATCTCTTCTCTTCCGCCGTCGTTTAACAGCTACGGCCTCTCCACCAAGGACCGCCACTTCCTCCGCCGCAACCATCGCAACATCTCAACGCCACCCCTGCTGCTGGCGATTATGGATGAGGGTTGCCTTGCGTCGCCGCTGCTCTGCTCTTCGTTGTTGCTGCTGCTCTGCTTGCCGAGGAGGAGTCGAAGGGGAGAGTCGGCGGTCTCTCTTTTCTTCCCCCCATGGCCTCTCGCACCCCTTTGAATCATTGTTAAAGTATTATTAATTTATTTTATTAATTTCGGTGTGCAAGGTTTGTTCATTTTTCATTGTTTTTGTTTTGGTCCTTGATTTTCTCGAACCCCATTTTGTTATTGTTTTGAATTTGAATCTGTACAAAAAAATAACCAGCTTTAGATCTGTGATCTGTCAGAGAAAAGAGACAAATGAAATTGATGAAATTGGTTTCAATTTTTGTATTTTGAATTTACATTGGTGATTGAAATTTTTCACCTTGAAATTGCATAGAGTCATTTGATTAGTCCTTAGTGGAGTAATGTTCATAGGATTAGGAACGGATTTGAATCACTTTTCAATTACAATGCTAGAGCTTAGAGTCTCTATTTTGAAGAGGATTTTACATGTTTACTTTATCATTCTATTGTTTGAAAAAAATTAGAGATTTCTGACATTTTTAAGAATCACAAATATCTGCTACAAATATCAACTCTGACATCATGAAGTGGTAGCTCATCTCATTATTTGATCACGCAATTACAAATTTCAATTGTAAGCACATTTCATAGTTAATCATTTTTTACGGAGAGTACATCTTCTAATGAAGAGGTTAGTCAATATTAAAAGTTGCAGAAGTAATTTGAGTTGAGGAATTCGTATCTTTTTATCATAATATTATCAATTAATATTTATCCTATTCAATGAATTCAAATATTTTCTGTTGAATTAAACTAAAATTAAAGATATCTTAACAACTATTTGAAAAAAATATCTGTTACAAGAAAGTAGGAACATACAAGTATTTTTATATTCTATATAATACATTACTCTCTAATCTATTCTACCTGTCACTTTATTCTGTACTATTCTTTTTTCACTTTAGTTTTTACTATTCTTTTCTTGAAGAGGTAATTTTCTTTTCCCTTTTAAAAAATTTCTTTCTCTTGACCTATTATTCTTATTTTCTATATATTACTTATATTAATGGGATCTTTTTTTCTGGTGTGTGTACCAGTCAGCAACTAATGGATCGACAGCAGCATAGTGTCAGGGGTGATGAGTCTGCCAACACTAACCAAAGTAGACATGTATGTATTTTGAATGGGTATATTGATATCTCTTTAATTTTAGCTATTTATGTTGTTTTCCCTTCCCCAATGTAATACTAATGTATAATCCATTACACTCTTTCCTGTTATGTATATTTGCTTAATCAAGCTAATATACTCACTCTTCTTTGTTCTTTTTAATTTCTTTTTGTTCATTTTTTAATTTTGGGCTGTCTTTAATTTCAGTCTTAATACTTTACTCTGCTTAAAAATAATTAGATAAGCATAATGTAAATATGAAATTGGATTCAATTTAAATTATTCAAAGAGGAGCTATTATGGATAATACATTAAGGGTGCTGGGTATTATTAATTTATTTTATTATAGATTATTCTTTTTATCTATACTAATACAAACACACACACTCAGAAATATTGTGTTGGGTACAATAATATTATTAATTTATGAACACACACTAAGGTATTATGGAACACACACACGTTATAGCTATGCCCGCCAAGGGTGCTGGGTATTATTTATTTTATTTTATTATATATTATTATTTTTATCTATACTAATATAAGGTTAGTTAGTACAAAGAAATTTACATATAAAGAGATGGAGCAATCACTGTAGAACACAAATAGAATGACATAGTACAATAAAGGTTTCAATTTATAACACAGTTAATTCTATTTCTATTATTCCGTTAATCATTTATTAATGAATATAAATTCCAAATGGATCTTTAGATATAAATTTTTTTAATTCTTACTTTGCTCCGGTATGACTATTATTCTTCCTAGACTAAATATGTGATATTCTATATTGAATAGTATTCAATTAGTATGTATAAATGCATTGGTATGTATCTATAATTGCCATTGATCTCTTATCCCAGTAAAGTCTACATAAGGTAAATGTTCAATGTATGAGGGTCACTAAAATCTAACTACACTTCACTATTTTCACACTTTTAGTATATAAATGATTTAAAGATGAATTATTCACTATAAAAAAAGGTTCAATGTATGAGGGTCATTAAAATGATTTTTTATTAATTAATAATTTCAATCATTTATTAATCACTCTATTTTTTAATCATAGTATACTTTTTGAATTTTTATTTAAATATGGAAAAATTATTATATCTAAAGATCCAATTGGAATTTGTATTTAAATATGGAAAAACGACTTGAATTTGTTAATCACTCAATTTTTTAAATCACCATATAATTTTGAAATATACATTTAAAAATAGAAAAATTTAAAGTTATGACTTTGTACACAACCAAAAAAATAATACCTACATTTTATGTATATATTTTTAATTAACACTACGGATGTAAAATTATAAAATATAAAATTTAAATATTGAGGTGACTATTATTTAAAGATCTTTTAAACAATTTTTTAAACAAAATATTTTTAAATATATGGTGATTAAGATTGTACGTAGATCTACCATTAGTAAAATTGATATATAAAATATTTCATATATGTATATGGACTGGACTAAAAATTAAATTAAATTAAAAAACAATAATGCTATATGTACACCGCATCAAATAAAGATGGAATGATTAAATAAAAAACCCAATCAAATAAATATTAGTGCTATATAATTTGTTCGATAAAAATTAATTGTATTTGTCTTTTATGGTTATTTGTGACTTTGTACCGTACTAATAAATTACCAATTTTTCTTAAAACAAAAGTCCAATTTGACAAGATAAAGGTGGAGGGAGAATGCTAGACAAAGAAGACAACATATGAGTGCGGAACATAGACAACAATACTTGGCAAGTAGGTGAGCAAATTATCGATCGAGTAGACAACAACATGAAAATGTTTATAGTCACCTACAAAGTAGAATGAGACTAACTGATGTTCGAAAAGTTGCTTGCTCTCCGATTCTTTTGTAATACATCTTTTGATAATACATCTTTTGATAGTCACCTACAATGTTTATCTTTTGATAATAGATTTTATTATCGATCAATAATTGCATATTGTGAAAATTAATTGTACCAAACAATTGCAGTTCTCGATTCGTCGCTACCAAGGTTTCAAGGAACTAATGATCATGAAGCTGGACCAAGTAATACTAGCTATGTTGATAGCACAAACAATGGTTAGTATAAATAAGATGATTGAACAATATTAGTGTTCATAAATACAAAACTATTTCTTAACTTTTAATAACATTTTTCACGACTAACCTTTATTTGGAAATACAATTTTATGATGTAATTAATGATACTTATATTTCTAAAAAATCCAGTTCCGACCTTTGCACCATCCACAATTCAGTTTACTCATGACAATGAGGCAGGACCTAGCCACGCTACAGCTATGAATACACCGGGTGGTAAGTAGTACTAATAAAATTTAATATCTTTACTATTTTTAATTTGAATTTAGTTTAATTTAATAAACTTATTTAATGAAATTTTAATTCGATAAACTTGAAATTGAGAAAATAAAAAAGTAGTTATTATTTTTGATGAGATAGTGAAAAAGAGAACAAGACGGACTAAGAAAGAGAATGAGAATGAAGTAATATAATTTCATAAAATTTCTTAAATTATTGTATGTTTAGAGGACACCAAAAATAGATTTATTAATTTGTAGGTTGGCATAATCAATATAGATTTTTTTTTCAAGTTAGTTTCTTACAAATTAAAAAAACTAACTAACTAAATGAGTATGAACCCAAAAAAAATTATGCAATATTTCGAATCTTCTATATAAAGTAGTATACATATGATTTATGTATACAAACAATAAGAATAAAATTTTAGCTAAAATACTCAATATTCATGACATTTAGGAAATACACATACTACCCGTGATTCATTGAGGGGGAGAAATTTCCAAAGAAACCATAACGGTGCTAGAAATTTTCGAGAGATTGCAACGATGATAGTGCCTGTCTTGCCAAGTACGACTACGTGTGGACATTGCAATGCGCGTTTGTTTCATCATGAAACAACCAATATTTGTTGCTCCGGTGGAAAGGTCTTCATACATCAAGAAAATCCTTCGCAGTCATTGGTAGATTTCTTCTAAGATTCGACAAATGAAGGAAATCACTTTAGAAAGTTCATTAGGAGTTACAAATCTTTTCATTCACTTCGTGTGGTGTACATGTTGATGAGAGGATTAATAGGACAGGTCGTGGTATATACTGTTTTCGGGCACAAGGAGCAATATATCCTAACATAGGATCCTTATTTCCTCCCGGTAGAGAAGAGCCCCCACGCTACTTACAGTTATACATATATGATACAGATAGTGAATTGGAGAATAGAATGAGAGAGAATCTTGATCTGCATCAATCGATAGTGTGTAAATTGCAGCAAATCCTTCATCTGCACAATCCCTTTGTTCACACATTACATCAACTAGCACTAAGACCAGATGTGAACGACTGTACTCTTCTGATTAAAGATCGCCCACCTAATCACCCACAATATAGTCTCCCTACAGCTTCGCAAGTAACAGCAGTTATTGTTGGTGAAGACGTAGAATCAATCCCACGTGGGAGGGATGTTATCGTTCAAAGGCAAGACGGGACTTTGCAAAATGTACCTGATATTATGATCCATTGCAATATCCTCTTCTATTTCCTTCTGGATCATATGGGTGGGACATAAACACCACAAGTCATAACGGACGAAACATAACATGTCGAGAATATTATAGCTACATGATTCAGGTACCTATGGACTTAGAATATTGACTTATATGCCTTGGGTACATGTAGAATTCGTCCAGTCAATCACATTTTCAATGATAACAGATTCGCGCCGATTATGTGTCCCTACTGTTACGAGCGGGGCGTCTTCTACAACAATACGTGGTGGACAACTATGTAAAGATCGAAATTGGGAGACTAAGGTGGATTAGACATAATCATACCAGCATTCGAGCAGAAGTATATCAAGGACTGCAAGATGCTATGCACCAAGGAAAAAATTTTGCAGGTAAAAAAATGTTTTATATTACGTAAAAATAAATGTATTTTTCATTACACATAAAAAGTGTAGTGTGCAAACAGAATCAAAACTAAACAGTCGTTTGTGATTGTAGAAAATATTGGTTGAAGGACAATATTGCCATCATCATTTATAGGCAGTCGTCGAGAAATGACACAACGTTATGAAGATGGAATGGCTATAGTCCTTAAATATGGCAAGCATGATATTTTTCTGACAATGACTTGCAATCCTTCTTGGCCATAAATAACAGCTGAACTCCTCTCATTCCAAGTTGCACAAGATCGTCCTGACTTACTCACAAGAGTGTTTCGAGCCAAACTAGAGCAGTTGAAATTTGATGTCATCAACAAGAGGGTCTTAGGGAAAGTAAAGAGTTATATCTATGTGACAAAATTTCAAAAAAGAGGGCTGCCACATGTGCATATGTTACTGATCTTAGAGGACAATGACAAATTACGAAACCCGGAGCAGTATGACAGCATGGTAAGAGCGGAGATACCATTACAAGAAGACGAGCCCCAATTGCATGCAGCTGTGATGAGGCCTATGATACATGGACCATGCGGTGTACTGGACCCAAGAAGTCAATGTATGAAGGATGAAATTTGTAAGAAGAACTTTCCAAAAGACTACAACGGAGAGACACGTCATGGTGATGACTCATATCCATTGTATAGAAGACGAAGATCTCAACCTGTTCCTCTTAATAACAGAGTTAACATTGACAATAGATGGGTTGTACCTTATAACCCTTGGCTACTTTTGAAGTATGATTGTCATGTTAATGTTGAAGTGTGCAGCAGCATTAAGAGTATTAAATATCTCTACAAATATTGCTACAAGGGTCCAGATCGAGTAGAAATGGAGGTTCATAGAACATCAATTGTAGACGAGATCAAACAATTTGTAGATGCCAGATGGATTTGTGCTCCAGAGGCGTGCTGGAAAATATTTGGATTCAATCTTTATCGTATGTATCCATCTGTTGAGAGGCTACAAATTCATCTACCCAATCAACATCAAGTGCGATTCTATAATCATCAATGCATTCAAGACATTCTGAACGATGACCATTATTCAAAAACTATGCTAACTCAGTTCTTTGAGTTAAATCGTAGGGATCCTACAGCCAGACAATTTTTATATAGAGAAATCCCAGAGAATTATACTTGGCATCAACCGAGTAAGGAATGGCATAGACGAAGGTCACAAAAGAAGTCAATTGGACGAATTTACATTGTATCTCCTTCAGAAGGTGAAAAGTTCTACTTGCGACTTCTACTTAATAATGTTAGGGGTCCAACCAGTTGGGAGTTCTTGCTCACTGTAAATGGAACACAATTTGTGACATTCAAACAAGCAGCTGAACACCGAGGACTACTAGAGACTGATGACAGTATTTGTGAATGCTTGTTAGAGGCATCTGCTATAAAGATGCCGCGTGCTTTGAGGAGGTTGTTTGCCACCATTTTGGTGTTCTGCGAACCGTCTAACATAAGAAGCCTGTGGAATGAGTTCTTCAACGACATGGTGGAAGACTATCCATCAACAAGTTCTGTTTCAGTTACAACATTGAGAAATAGGCTACTGAGAGAATTGCATGACATATTGGCCCAACATGGAAAGCATATCAGACATTATGACTTGCCAGACCTGACAATTAATACAGATGAAGATAATTCATTGCCAAGGATTATCCATGAAGAAATGTTGGTGGCAGTACCACAAGAAGATGTTGAAGCTATATGCAGGTTAAATGATGACCAATTAATTGCTTATAATACAATCATGAATGTCATTGAACAGAACCAAAGTCAAGTGTTTTTTGTGGATGGGCCAGGAGGAACAGGAAAGACCTTTCTTTATCGTGCACTGATTGCAAACATGAGGACAAAGGGATTTATTGTTTTAGCAATTGCCACATCTGGAATTGCTGCAACTTTACTACCCGCTGGTCGAACAGCTCATTCAAGATTCAAGCTTCCTATGGAACTAGGACCATCTTATGTATGCTCAATAAGCAAGCAATCTGATTTGTCGAAGCTACTAAAACAAACAAGAGCTATTATTTGGGATGAAGCCTCTATGGCAAATAGATATGGTTTGGAAGCATTGGATCGCACCTTAAGGGACATTTTGGATTGTAATCTTCCTTTTGGAGGAAAAGTAATGATCATGGGCGGTGACTTCCACCAAGTACTCCCTGTTCTTCCTAAAGGGAATAGGTCACAAATGTTAGCTGTTTGTATTGTCAATTCTCCTTTATGGGCACACACTAGAGTGTTGCATTTGCGTCAAAATATGCGATCATTACAAGATAATGAATTTGCTCAATATCTTATGCGCATAGGAGACGGTACGGAACCTACAGTATACAATGATGATGTCGTGCAAATTCCAACCCAAATGGCAATACCTTGGGATGGTGAAGGGGCAATACAAAGACTCATAGATGAGATATTTCCAAATCTACAAGCTCATGGTTGGGATGAATCCTATATGGTTGAAAGAGCTATACTCACTCCCAAAAATTGTGATGTCCAACAGTTAAATGACATTATTATAAGTCGTTTCCCAGGGGAAGAACGATAATTGCTGTCATTTGATGAGATTGAAGGTGATACACAAAATTTGTATTAACAAGAGTACTTAAACTCTATCTCCCTTGGTGGTTTGCCGCCGCATATTCTCAAGGTCAAACAAGGGGCACCTTTAATGTTGTTGCGTAACATAGACCCGAAAGCTGGTCTTTGCAATGGTACAAGGTTACTATGTCGTGGAACATTTTTGAATATGTTGGATGTAGAAATATTATCAGGCCATCAAGCATGACAGAAAGTTTTTCTGCCCAGAATAAAACACAAGACAACAGAAGGTGCAGGACTACCTTTTGTTCTTATCAGGAAACAATTTCCTGTTAGGTTGAGCTTTGCAATGACCATAAACAAAGCACAGGGCCAGACTATTCCCATTGTGGGATTTATCTTCCAAAACACGTCTTTAGCCATGGGCAATTGTACGTTGCTTTATCTAGATGTGTTTCGCGACGAACCACAAAAATACTAATTAAGGAAGGGAATGAGGAAATGACGAATGGAGTATTCACTAGAAACGTAGTCTTCAAAGAGGTGTTGTTATCTCAATCACAGGTAAATTTGTATAGAACAGTAATTTGTTGCTTACACATTACTTTTTTACTAATATTAGTTTTCGAATGTCTTTGCCTTATCAACAACTTAAATACAGTTTAACATGTTCAAAATGTGCAGACAAATCAAAATTCGAGGGCATCTTCTAGCTATGTCAGGATCTAAAGAGATCTAAATTAGACATGTGCTTCTCAAAAAATGTGATTTCAACTTCGTTTCATTTAGTAGAATAGTATTATTATTATCATTCTAAGGAATTTATCAGCTAATTGATTTCTGTAAGGAGGGTGATTTCCAACGGCTATGGAATATTTGGAAGGATGAACAATCACTTGCATCACTTAATCATATTGATAACAAGGTAAACCCAACTGTTATTTTGCAAGCATTGATAGGTTATGAATCTCAACATTCAATAGGAGAAAATTTTATTTCTTCTTTATACCTAATTGTTTTATGATTCTCATAATTTGCAATTATAGGTACATCCTCTAAAAATTTACTCTTTGGGTTGGAGATTTACCGTGGTAGCAGACAAAAGACAATTGTGAAAAATGATTAAAAGAGAATTGTTATCACAAATAGCTGAACAGTAAGACGTTACTCTATGCAAGTTTACAAATTAACATATAGGAATTATTATGACCTCTACATAATGTTCTACTTTTAAATTTTATCATCAAATCAATTCTAAAGTTGTGAATCCTCATTTAGGAACTATGAAGATGCAACCTTATCTCATACTACCAAGGATAGTGATTTAAGGTAATTATTTTTTTACATATATATATTCTAAGGGTGTTGATTTATGGTTTGTGTTTATGTTTCATATATCCGGTAGCACTCAATATTGTTTATAGATGCCTTAATTAATAACACCTCAACTTTGTTTTGTGTATGAATAGATGTGTATCAGCAAAACATGATATATGCGTTCTACAGGTAAATTTTTAGTTCAAATATATTTATAAATACACAAATAAGACATATGAGGTTGAGACATATTATGCATTGCAACTAATACATGGTTCTATTTATAGTTTTTTCAATCCCAAAAGTTTATTGACGATGAGATGTATAGGGAGTTGATAAATATTTTTTCAAGGTATACGGTGTTTCACCTGCAAACTACATTTATTTTATGTAGCTCACTTTTACATCATATTCACTGACACAATAAATTTGACAACTACTGCAGGAAAGTGAAGATATTTTCAGATATTCCAAAGCTATTTGGTCTCCCGATACAGAATAATTGGAGTGACAAATAGTCCAGATAGTCGCATTGTGATTAGGATAACTTTTTGTGGAATAGAATGACAGAGAAGTATATTTTTATTACATCTATTAGTCACTCGATGTGTTATTAAGAATTAACCAAATAATTGTCGTTTTCAAATTCAAGTTTTCTATTTCTTTAATCGAAGTATACGCTACTATTGAGTGTATACGCTACGTCATTCTGTTTCACCAATTGATAAATCTCATCCAACTATGGATCTGATTGATACAAGCGACTCGACAGGCACTCACGTGCCTGTTAAGTCGCTTTTCTATTGTTTTCCCTACGTAACACTCTCCCTCTGCGCAACACTCATGTCTCTGTAAAGTTCCTTTTCATTTGTTTTTACAAAGAAAGAGTATTACGTAGGAAAATAGTTTTCTGTACGTAACTCTTCATGGTTACATAACACCTAACTTTGTAAGAGCAATTGAAAAGGGACTTTACATAGACAGGAGTGTTGCGCAGAGGGAGAGTGTTACGTAGGGAAAACAATAGAAAAGCGACTCGACAGGCACAAGAGTGCTTGTCGTGTCGCTAGTTATTATTTAAAATGATTATTTTTGGTTTGATGTTTGTGTAATAATTCAATTTTTGAATATACTTCTTATATCTTTGATTATGAAACACGAAGCTAATGAAAACTGATTTAAAATGTATATTTTTGAATATTTTTTGTAAAAAAGTTTTCACTCACCCGCTCTGTGAATGTCGTAGCTTTCTTCTCGATGATGTTGTCTATGTGCTTTTTCCTTATTTAGCTGAAAAAGGTAATTTATTGTTTTCATGTTTTTTATTTGTTTAGTTTTTTTCTGCATTTGCACTCATGCAAAATAGAAGTTGACTTTTAAGTATCTACATAACCCTATTTCTTTGCGTTGTTTGAGCATGTTCATTGTTTGAGACCTCCGTCTTCTCAACCTACTGATGTGTGTAAGACCCCAAATTCTAATTATACCTTAATTAAAGGGATTTGATTATACTTACCTTGATCAAGGCATAATTGGAATATGTGGGTCACGGGAATGCATTTTGATGTGTATGTATTACCTGATATGTTTTATGTGTATTACGATGATAGATGCATTGCATGCGGGTTAAAATATGATAAAATAGACTAAGAACCTAGGGAAGGAAGTTAAGAAGCAATCATGAGAGATTTTAGGTATTAATAGTTATGTATAAGTTTATAGAGGTGTAAAAAGGATGACTAGGGTGTTAGAAATGGTTAAGAGGGTGTTAGGTGCATTTTGGAGTCTTAGATGCTTAAAACTGCTGCTGCTGTCATGTATCAGCAGCTGCTCGCTAGCGACCAGTTCTAGTCGCTAGCGGGTAAGGCGGCAAAGGTTAGTCGCTAGCGACCATGATAGGGCGCTAGCGGGTAGATGCGGTGGAGACGGTCGGTAGCGACCGTGATATTCTCGCTAGCGACCAGCTCGAGGACAGACCAGAATTCTGTAATTTCATTTATAACCCTCATCCCCCATCTTTCAAAAATTGTTAACTGGTCCCTCCGTCCCTACCACCCCTTATACCATCAGAATACCTCTCAAAACTCTTACTAACACTTCCATATACATCAGAAACTTAGAGACCTTCAACCCTCAAATTCTTCCACCTTAAGCAAGCTTCCAACTCCATCCCCATAGGCAAACATCTACCAAATCAAGAACCAATCATATATCTGAGCTAATGAAAAGTTATTTCCTACATCTATAACCGAACAAAAACCCCTGGAAATCGAGGTTTCATCATCAGCATAATCAAAATAGTTAGATTGGAGCATCTAGCAAGGAAGTTAAGGAAAGAAAGTGGTCCCTAGCTTAGAGAAGGAAGAAACTACAAGAGGTAGGGGTTTAGATTTATGTTAAGTTATGTATTAATGTGTTTTCATGCATCAGATTCGAGTACATGCCTTTATTTGCATCAAATGGTTGCTGTTCTGTAAACTAGCATGAGTGCAGGGTCGATATGCGCGCTAGCAGCCAGATCACAGCCGCTACCGAGTGTACACGCGCTAGCGGCCAGGTTACAGGCGCTAGCGTGTGTAGGGAACCGCCTTGGGCGCTAGCGGCCACAGGGGACGCGCTAGTGACCAGATCGCAGAAACTTTCTACAAAACTGTGTGTTCTGCTATTTTGTTTTTATGGTGATTTCAATCTTACATGTGAACTTTGAAATAATACAATATGAGGAATACATATAGATACATATATATATATATTATATTATATATGAACATATTTTAATTTATGATAATGATTGGGTATAATGAAAAGAATAATATATGAGATTAATCATATTATGTGATTACTTGCATATAATGAATATTGTGACACATGTAATATGATGAGTATATATATATATATAAGTATACCTATCAGAAGTATAATTTGATTATCGGTAATGATTGATATGATGAAAGGATGATATATGAGATCATCTATATTTTTATGATTACATGTATGTGATGATGATTATGACATATCTGTTATGGAGGGTATATGATGTATATTATGCATGCTAATATTCTAAAGAAGTTGTGAAAGGTCGTGTGAATCAGAAAATGAGATTTATGAGTAGCTTTCTGTTACAAACGGGATTGGCAAGGGAGGTTGGCACACCTCGGTCCCCAATACCGATTTGTAAAGAAAGTGAATAAAAACCCTCTTCCCCATAGAGATCTAGTAGAAAACTAGATAGGTATGAGCTCATAGCCTAGGGGCCAGGTGTATGCGGAGGTAGAAAGAGAGAGGGTAGTGCCAATGATTTGAGAAAGATATAACACATGACACATATAATCGTATGCATGATGTTGATTGTGCAACTTTTATATGATTAATTACCTTTAAACGTGTAACCGTATGCATAGTGCCGACTGTGCAACCGTTACCCGCTAATGAACATATTTTTAAGTAACCAATGTCAGCACAAGGATGATTATTTATTGTTGCATAGCATTTATATAATTAACCAGAAGCATGTAGGTAAGACACTCCGGAACTAAATATGTACTTGTGAAAATATCATTAATATGAATTATGCATGTCTCACTTATTTCATAATAAACTGGAGTGATCCCCCTTTTGAGTCCTTGGAGCTCACCTCAATTCCATCACCTTTTGTTTTAGATACAGGTATCCCGCTAGGTGAATGGATCCAGATTTGCAAGAGGATCGAGGCTCGGATTTCCAGAGAGTTTAGGACATTAGGAATTTAGATATTTCTGTATATAATATTATGTTATGTTATGGACCATATTTTACTTAGAAGAATTTATAAGGGAAGTATAAGTGTCTGTACAAGCTTATAGTTCTCTTAGAAATTCTAGTATTTAAATATTTTAATATCCATTGTAGATTTTACGTTATATGTGTTTTCCTATGTATGTGAGACTATATGTATGTATCGGGCCACGGTTGTGCATTATGGTATTTTTTGGTTATATGTAATTCACAGGTTCTTAGTTTGGTGTATCAGATTATACCTTGTCACGTACAAGCCAAGATTTTAGATGTCGTTCTCTTTACGAAAATTATTGGCCCTATTTTCCGCGTATTCTGATTTTCAAACTCGAACTCTGAAACAAGATGATAATTTCCGGTAATTAACTCGATATGACTTAAGCATAAAGAGGTAATTATTAGGGTGTTACATTTTGGTATCAGAGCAGGTCGAACCTTAAGGCTTGGGGTTATGGCCTTCTATGCTTTTGCTGCATAGTACGGTAGTTTCATGCTTGTAGTGGGTTATCGTAAGGCATGATTTGTCTATTTGGTACTGTGGTGGTTGTATATACCTAATATGATTATTGAGACTGATCACCTCAGTGATTGTGTTGGTGTGTACAGGTACAGTGGCACCAAAAAGACGTCAGATGAGGTCGTCAGGGAGTAGTTCGGATGGCAATCAGGGGACTAGTGAGGCATTGGCAGGAATGGCAAGGGCGGTACAACAGTTAGCGGAAGTTATGAGGCACCAGACCCCACCCATACCACATCCGGAGATAGATAGAGGGAATGCCCGATTTGCTGAGTTTCGGGGTGTAAATCCCCCAGCGTTCGCAGGTTCGGTTGATCCAACGGTGGCAGGGGATTGGATTGAGGAGATGGAGAAGATATTTATCGTGATACAGTGCTCCGATCTACAGCGAACTACTTTTGCTACATTCATGTTGCAACAGGATGCAGGGAATTGGTGGAGATGAGAAAAAGCCCGAATGGATGCTGCAGGGATCCCTATTCCTTGGAATAGATTCAAGGAACTCTTCTATGAAAAATATTTTCCCAGATCTATAAGAGAAGCTAAGGAGCGAGAACTCTTGAACCTAACTCAAGGACGAACGACTATTGCTGAATATACCGCACAATTTGAGCATCTCATTAAGTTTTCAGAGATGTTTCAAGGAAACCCTTTGGAATCATGGAAGTGTATGAAGTATCGGAATTGGTTAACACAGAAGATGCAAAAGACAATGAACCACCTTCACTTTGATAGCTATGCTCAGTTAGTGGAGGCATGCAGGGTGCATGAACAAGCGTGCCTTTTGGGAGATAATACTTCACCAGAGACTCCTAGAAGGGATCTAACACCACCGGCTCCTCCATTCAAGAGACGACACTCTTCACCACAACAGTCTCCATCTCGATCTCTTAGGAGTTCTCAACCTCATCAGGAGTTATCTTCACCTAATCTAGTGATGACCACTAGATCTCCGGAGAAACCCACCTGTGCACAGTGTAATAAGAAGCATTGGGGAGTTTGTCTTGCTGGTCCGCGAGTGTGTTTTAGATGCGGTGAGCCGGGACATATAGCCAGGGAATGTCATCAGCCTCCTCCAGGCCCTAGCACCAGGGGAGAACCTTCACAGTGAATACGGAGAACGTTATATGATCCGAGGATTTTACCTAGGGTAAGTATATAGAGTTAAGGGTTAACTTTCATATCTATATGATATGTATTTGGTTGTTTTCACAGATATGGAATTTCGGGGGCGAAATTTTTTTTAAGGGGGGGAGAATGTAAGACCCCAAATTCTAATTATACCTTAATTAAAGGGATTTGATTATACTTACCTTGATCAAGGCATAATTGGAATATGTGGGTCACGGGAATGCATTTTGATGTGTATGTATTACCTGATATGTGTTATGTGTATTACGATGATAGATGCATTGCATGCGGGTTAAAATATGATAAGATAGACTAAGAACCTAGGGAAGGAAGTTAAGAAGCAATCATGAGAGATTGTAGGTATTAATAGTTATGTATAAGTTTATAGAGGTGTAAAAAGGATGACTAGGGTGTTAGAAATGGTTAAGAGGGTGTTAGGTGCATTTTGGAGTCTTAGATGCTTAAAACTGCTGCTGCTGTCATGTATCAGCAGCTGCTCGCTAGCGACCAGTTCTAGTCGCTAGCGGGTAAGGCGGCAAAGGTTAGTCGCTAGCGACCATGATAGGGCGCTAGCGGGTAGATGCGGTGGAGACGGTCGCTAGCGACCGTGATATGCTCGCTAGCGACCAGCTCGAGGACAGAACAGAATTTTGTAATTTCATTTATAACCCTCATCCCCCATCTTTCAAAAATTGTTAACTGGTCCCTCCGTCCCTACCACCCCTTATACCATCAGAATACCTTTCAAAACTCTTACAAACACTTCCATATACATCAGAAACTTAGAGACCTTCAACCCTCAAATTCTTCCACCTTAAGCAAGCTTCAAACTCCATCCCCATAGGCAAACATCTACCAAATCAAGAACCAATCATATATCTGAGCTTCCCTTGTTATTTCCTACATCTATAACCGAACAAAAACCCCTGGAAATCGAGGTTTCATCATCAGCATAATCAAAATAGTTAGATTGGAGCAACTAGCAAGGAATTTAAGGAAAAAAAGTGGTCCCTAGCTTAGAGAAGGAAGAAACTACAAGAGGTAGGGGTTTAGATTTATGTTAAGTTATGTATTAATGTGTTTTCATGCATCAGATTCGAGTACATGCCTTTATTTGCATCAAATGGTTGTTGTTCTGTAAACTAACACGAGTGCAGGGTCGATATCCGCGCTAGCGGCCAGATCACTGCCGCTAGCGAGTGTACACGCGCTAGCGGCCAGGTTATAGGCGCTAGCGTGTGTAGGGAACCGACTTGGGGGCTAGCGGCCACAGGGGACGCGCTAGCGACCAGATCGCAGAAACTTTCTACAGAACTGTGTCTTCTGCTATTTTGTTTTTATGGTGATTCCAATCTTACATGTGAACTTTGAAATAATACAGTATGAGGAATACATATAGATACATATATATATATATATATATATGAAACATATTTTAATTTATGATAATGATTGGTATAATGAAAAGAATAATATATGAGATTAATCATATTATGTGATTACTAGCATATAATGAATATTGTGGCACATGTAATATGATGAGTATATATATATATATAAGTATACCTATCAAAAGTATAATTTGATTATCGGTAATGATTGATATGATGAAAGGATGATATATGAGATCATCTATATTTTTATGATTACATGTATGTGATGATGATTATGATATATATGTTATGGAGGGTATATGATGTATATTATGCATGCTAATATTCTAAAGAAGTTGTGAAAGGTCATGTGAATCAGAAAATGAGATTTATGAGTAGCTTTCTGTTACAAACGGGATTGGCAAGGGAGGTTGGCACACCTCGGTCCCCAATACCGATTTGTAAAGAAAGTGAATAAAAACCCTCTTCCCCATAGAGATCTAGTAGAAAACTGGATAGGTATGAGCTCATAGCCTAGGGGCCAGGTGTATGCGGAGGTAGAAAGAGAGAGGGTAGTGCCAATGATTTGAGAAAGATATAACACATGACACATATAATCGTATGCATGATGTTGATTGTGCAACTTTTATATGATTAATTACCTTTAAACGTGTAACCGTATGCATAGTGCCTACTGTGCAACCGTTACCCGCTAATGAACATATTTTTAAGTAACCAATGTCAGCACAAGGATGATTATTTATTGTTGCATAGCATTTATATAATTAACCAGAAGCATGTAGGTAAGACACTCCGGAACTAAATATGTACTTGTGAAAATATCACTAATATGAATTATGCATGTCTCACTTATTTCATAATAAACCGAAGTGATCCCCCTATTGAGTCCGTGGAGCTCACCCCAATTCCACCACCTTTTGTTTTAGATACAGGTATCCCGCTAGGTGAACGGATCCAGATTTGCAAGATGATCGAGGCTCGGATTTCCAGAGAGTTTAGGACATTAGGAATTTAGATATTTCCGTATATAATATTATGTTATGTTATGTACCATATTTTACTTAGAAGAATTTATAAGGGAAGTATAAGTGTCTTTACAAGCTTATAGTTCTCTTAGAAATTCTAATATTTAAATATTGTAATATCCATTGTAGATTTTACGTTATATGTGTTTTCCTATGTATGTGAGACTATATGTATGTATCGGGCCACGGTTGTGCATTATGGTATTTTTTGGTTATATGTAATTCACAGGTTCTTAGTTCGGTGTATCAGATTATACCTTGTCACGTACAAGCCAAGATTTTAGATGTCGTTCTCTTTACGAAAATTATTGGCCCTATTTTCCGCGTATTCTTATTTTCAAACTCGTTCTCTGAAACAAGATGATAATTTCCGGTAATTAACTCGATATAACTTAAGTATAAAGAGGTAATTATTAGGGTGTTACAATGTGTAGTTTTCTTCTGGAGTTCCCCTATTTCACGTCGCTGCTATTGCCATTGTCAACTGTTGAAGGTTGAGTATCAGTTTGTCTTGTCATTATTTTGCCTTTTTTTAATATTGGATCTTTGTTAGCTATATTTCTGTTTATTTGATATTGTATAATATCTTGCCTTTCATGATACATGTATTTATCTTTATAGTTTGTTGGAAGATGTTTTATATAATAAAGCCACTATTCATAGTAGAAGCTTCATTAATATTTGAACAAGTTTTAGTTGTCAATACTTAATAAATAAATTTTTTAGCTTTTAGTTCTTTCTTTACACCAATCTATGTATGGATTAATAAAAGCCATGAATGTTATATCCATAAAAGCATGTTTTTTTTATTTGCTGACTGTTTGTATAATATTATTATTATTATTATTATTATTATTATTATTATTATTATTATTATTATTATTATTTACTTCTACGTTCATATAGCATATATATATATATATGCGCATGCCCGCGTCTTGTTTTTGGCAGCGTAAGCGAGGATATATATATATATATATATATATATATATATATATATATATATATATATATATATATAAATAAAGGGATAGTTTACTAGTATATATATATTACATATTATTATTATTACATAAACTTATACCTATTAGCATGTATATTAGTTAATAATAGGTAGATAACAGGTAGAAATAATAATAATAATATGATAATGATAGTAATATTAATAGGGAAGATAATAATAAAATATTAACCCTAATAATAATAAAAGAATAATACAGTAAGAACAACAACGTGTATAATATATGATATGTAATGATAATAGTATTAATAATGATAGTAAAGATAATAGTGAGAATAATTAAGGATAACATTACATAAGACAAAGTTAGAAGTGAATAAGATATATATATGATTTATGCATGATGTATATATGATTATATAAGCTGTAAAATATGTTTATACATTATTGTAATATAAAAGTACGATTATATGATAATATATGTTACGTATGATTTATGTATGTTCATTATGTAATGTTATGAGTTGTATGTGTGTTTAAATGCTATGACGTAATGTTAAGTTATGATATTACGATATAGTGTTATGTACATGTTTAAGATGTAACGGAAAGTTAAAGTAAGGTGCAGTAGCCTTCGGCATTACAATGAGAGTTGTTAAGGGAGGAATAACAACCTCGGCATTACAACCTCATTGTTAAGGGAAGGTGAAATACCAAGATAAACGTTGTAGCCTTCGGCATTACAGTGAGAGTTGTTAAGGGAGGGATGGCAACCTCGACATTACAACCTCATTGTTAAGGGAAGGTGATATTCCCCCCTCTCCCCATAAGTTTAGGATGAGCTCATGCCTAGGGGCCGGTGATGTGGAGGAATACAGGAGGGCGGGCAGTGCCAAAGATTGATTAATGCAAGATAAAGTTGTTTGGCTAAATGTATTATGTTATCTTATGAGTTATCAATTTTATATGTGTAAGGGCACTAGTGCACTACACCAAGACTTTATTTATTTATGCCATATTAACTGTCTAATTAAAATGGATAAGACGCACTTAGGTAAGACGTTCCGGGAAAAGATTATTTTAAACTTATATATGAAATGAACTCATTCATGCTCCACTTATTTTATAATTAAACCCGGGGCGGCTTCCTCTACTGAGTCACTTCCCAGTGCTCACCCTATGTTTTTCCCCCATATTATAGAGGAGCAGACACAGCAGGACCATGGAGCTAGCGAGGAGCAGGCCCAGCCTTAGTTTATTTTTCAGTCCTCCGCTTTATAAACCTATATACATTGATTTGCATTTCGGTTATGGATTCATTTCAGTTGTTTGAGTTATTTATTTCAAGTCCGGATCTATGTTAGCCGGCAGCTATTTATTTGACATGCATTTATGGTGGAGTCTCATAAGTCATTGCCTTTGGCTTATGGGGTAAAGCCTAATATTTATTCCTTGTGTGTTCATTGATTGTTGGGAGTTATTTATTTGATAGACTATTCAGTTTATATCTTGGCATGACTTATTATTTATCGATTATGTATTTCGCAAAGCCCTTATTTTTATATCGTAAACAAATTGCGAAAATTTTACTCCCGCCTATTTTCCGCGTATATATTTTAAAGTAAAGAATAGAACATGATAACAGAGAGTGACCCTTATGAAATAGCCTAAAATGACTTAAGCATTAAGGGCTATCTAGTAGGGGGTTACAGATTTCACTATAATGGTTTATTTTCTGGGTTTGAATACCATATACTGACAGTGTAAAAGAATTTTACACTATCATCCAATTATAATTTGAAATGTCAACAAAAGTGGAGGGTTTTTTAGAATCCATGGGATAGTTAGTAATTAAATAGGACATATGGCAATTTTTTATTGGCCGACTGTGTAAAATTTTTTACATTGTCGGTGCATAACAATTAAATCCTTATTTTCTACTATCTAAATATATAGTGTAACTTTATTGATTTAACACTCGCATGAGAATACACCCATCAACAAAATCATGTGTCGTGCAACGCACGTGTTCGATTACTAGTCATTATAATTGTGTCTCATTATGAAAAGTGTAATACCATTATATTTTATGCAAAAAAAAATTCATCGTTTATATTTTTGTTTTAATATACTTATCATTAATGTTAGTCACACGTTAGCGAGTCATTCTTAAATTAATTGTAGTAAAGTGCAATGCATAACTTTGTTCATCGTATTTTACTATAATTATTGTGTTTATCTTTTTTTAATATTTAATTATTATATTTATATATAGGTTGCTACTAGCTCACCATTCTAAATACTGGTAATATGTCATATTGTGTCATTTACATGCGGTTTAAACTATTTTTTAACCAATTAATATAGTTTGATTATTAACTCTATCATTTATTGGTTTATTTTTAAGATGTTTATATAGTGTATTATGTGTTTTTTTTATCTCATGTGTGGCATGTTTACAACTTTTTTATTTATTGGCGGTAATAATATAATTTTACATGGGGAATGTAATGTGGACCTAATATTAAATACATAAATATTACTCCCACCATTCCAAAATAATGGACATTTTAGGGAGATAAAAAAATTTCATAATAATAGTCGTTTTCAATTTCCAATGCCAATTTAACTTTTTCATACCTATTATAACCCTAATATCATTTCTCTTTCTTTCTTGAATATCACTAATCATCTTTCTTTCTCATTAATGTTTTAGGTAATTTAGTCATTTTAATATATCTTTTTATAAAATTAAGAATATTTATTGAATTTCTTAATCTGCGTGTAAAAACCTTAAAAACTAAAAACTAATATTTTGGAATGGAGGGAGTATTAATTTATCTATAGTAATATTATTATGTTATACAAATTCAATGTGCATCTGTATCTATTGGTTGGATTCCTTCTCATTTTATTTATGGCGCAAACTGTGTAAATATATCCTTATCGATTTTTAATTTTCATAGACCATATTTAAGTCATGCATGTTAGATTATTATTAATAAGATATAACAAAAATATAATAAATTAACTTATGTTGCTGATCAGAAGGGCAACATGTTTATGCTATGCAACAAAAAACATATATATATAAACATTTATGTGAGAGGTAAATTAATTATATATATGGATAAGACAAACAAGAATAAAATATTATATTTTGTGCTGGCAACCTAAGTCATGCAGATTTTGCGGCCTATATATACGTGTTAAATTTAAGCTGTGCAAACTCGCAATACCCTTAGAAGAAAAACAAGTGTCTGTATCACATACAAATCCTCTCGGTTTTGCACTCTCCCATTTGATTACAAATGGCTGCCAACTTTGTTTTTCTCTCTGATGTTCAAGGTGATAGACAACAACTTAACGTGAGAGTTAGAGTGATTAGGCTCTGGTTTGTTCCTGCCTTCAACAATGAGAATGTTTTAGGGAGTATTGAGATGATTTTCATAGATGAAAAGGTCAATAATCATTATTTCTTTATGTTGTATTTGTGGTTTTATTTTTATAAATACTAACATATGTTATTTATTTATCATTTTCAACATATCAAGGTGGCAAAATACATGCCACTATTCGTAAACCTTTGGTGTATAGGTTTAAGAATTTATTGACCGAGGGTAGATGTTACAACATCTACTCCTTTGCTGTTGCCCCCAACCTTGGATCTTACAGACCTACTATGCACCATTCAAAGTTTATTTTCCATGTTGGTACTAGAGTTGCTCTTGCTGAAATTCCAGAGATACCAACATATGCACTCAAGCCTACTCAGTTTTGTGAAATATTGAGTGATTTCTTGAACTCTGATTATTTGATAGGTAATTAAAAAATGATTTTCCAATCTTTAATGTTTATAAATTGCATGAAACCTAACACATCAATCAATTATTTTAAGATGTTCTTTGTCTGCTGACTGGTATGTCACAAGCTAAAGATTATGAACGTGATGGCAAGGTGGGAAAGATGGTCGTGCTACAGTTAACAGCTGAGAAGTTAGTTTTGCACTTATGCTCTTATTGTCATTTTGTTAGCGAGTATACAATATTCATATTTTTTTCAGTGAAAAAATTGAGTGTGCTCTTTTTGGAGAGTATGTTGACCAAATTCGCTCATTAGTTAGGAAAAAGCCACTTGAGCTGTCAATCATTGTGCTAGAGATGGTCAAAGTCAAGAGTTTTAGAGGTGATCACATCAATATTCTAAGATAATCAAAATTATGTATTTTCAATGGTTAATTCTAAGACTATTAGTAAAATAATTTGTAACTTAATGTATTTGTCACAAGAAAAGTAGGACTGCAAAATGTCATGTGGGCAACAAAGATAATGCTGAATCCAAATGTTGAGGAGGTTCACAAATTCAGGGACAGGTATTTCGTTTTTTAATCTTTATCTTACAGTATTTTTACTTTATACAATGACCTAACTCATTCCCAACATTTTAATTGATGGAGCACCAAATGTGAAAAATTTCATTGTATATGTTGAGCCCAATCTTGCTTCAATCGAGGATGACTTTATGAAGCTGAATCCAAGGGCCGACATAGCAAAACTCACTGTTAATAATGAGGTGTTTATAATTTGTCATTAAACTCATTTCAATTTATTATTGCACTGGATATGTTAGGAAGTATCTATTATTCCCTTTTATTTTTTATCATGTTTTCCTTATTATTGTCTTTATTGTGTCACTGGCATGTTATTGTTTCAAACTATTCTCTAAGTGAGTCAATTTTTTTTTCTGTAAACTGATACTGTTATTATTATGCATGCACCTAAAATTTGTTTTTATTTATTTTTTATGATAATTTTTATTATAGTCCATTTTTTTTCATGATTTAAAGATTAATTTTGTCTATCCATTATTATTGTTAACTATTGATACATTTGCTATTTTTATATTGAGGTAATGCCAAATAAAATTTATGCATTGTGATTGAAATATATTACACCATTACACTTTTTAATTATGTATACGTTTTATATGTAAGTGTTAGACATATACTTCTAATTGTTACATAGTTTCACGCATAACACTATACTGCTTAAATGGGTTGATACAATTAAAAACATAGGATTAATTTTACATGCATAACTATTTGCAAAAGTATTTATGAAAACATCTAAATATACAATACATATGCCTTTATATTTTTTTGTGTTCTTTATCCATAACTTTGCAGTTCCAAAACTCCATCCCATATAGTTGTGTTGTGGTGTATCTTAATCTTAATCATTATCAATATTTTGTTTTTCAAACTATTAAGTATAAACACACTTAAACAAATGGTACCAATAAACTATTCAATTATTTATATTTATATTGATTTATTTATTTGTTATTTTGCTTTGTGGTAATATGAAAGTTATACTCTGTTATTGTTGCACACCAGTTTGTATAAATAAATTTAGTGTTTGTGTAAATAAATTTATGATAAATATGTCTTAAGCATGTACAGTCGTATATATGTATATATCTATATTACTATTTGACTGAGATTTTATTATTTGTAGACTGAATGTTTCTGTAATACCTCAGGTATTCTGAGTTTGTTTGAGTAAGAGATCACGGTACACCCGGGGAGACAGAGCCAAGTGGGCCCTGCCTCCCCACTCCTTTTTCCTTCCTTTCTTTCTTTTCTCCCCCCCACTTCCCGTAACCCACCTTCCTCACTTTCCCCTCTCTTTCTCTTCTTCATCATCTCATCTCTCCCTTTCTAATCTTTCATCTAAACTTCATCAAACTTCAAGATTCAATTTATCATTCTTCATCTAGTATATTGTGGGTAAGTGTAGAGTATTTCTTTTTCTCTATTGGTGTCTGTTTTCTCCTATTTTCGGATTTGGGGTTTTAGGGTTTATATTTGGGATTTTTGATTTTGTTGAGAGATTGAGGTTTGTGATGTGTTCTCTAGGGTCTCAACCATCTAGGGAAGCTCCGGGGAACTCATCCTAGCTCCGGGTGGAGTCTTGGAGCTCATTGGAGTAATTTGTCAGTAATGAGTTATTTGTGGTTTATGTATGATTTTGATTGAATCTGTGAATATCTTGCTATGATAGTTGATAGGGACTGAGATTGGTTAATATATAATTGATATTGCATGTTGGTTGTGTTTGATTTGGATGGGTTGTGGTGAAAATGTGGATTTGGAGATGATTTTCGCGAAGTTTTCTGCAGATTTTCGTTTCTGACCCAGGCTGTAATCGATTACTGCGGGATTGTAATCGATTACAGACTGCCAATTTTTACAAAAAATTTCTTCAGAACGAAATTTGAAGCTGGTAATCGATTACAGAACATCAGTACAAAAACTCTATTTTTAAGACTTTAACTTCAAATTCTTATACTTTTAAGTTATGTATTCAAATCCACTCGTTCACCACTACCCAAAACTTGATATTGAACTGTTGTAATGATGATGATGAATTGAGTATGCTGTGATTATGAATGAGTGATCATGAATATTATGTGCTACTAACAGCGTTAAGTAAAATAAAAATTGACTGAATTAAGAGATGGTAAAACGACCTGAGGAGGGGCATAGCTCATGGGGTCGTAAATGGGAAACCTGATGAGGGGCATAGCTCGCGGGGTTTCCCAGTATGGTGTCTGAGGAGGGGCATAGCTCGCGGGACATCCATACTACCTATGAACATGAGTCGGGGCTGGGCTCCAGGTGTTCATAGGTTAAAAGCTACTAAGATAAAGAGATTGTATAAGAACGACGAGATTGATATATATTTATTGGCTTATGTTGTAATTGCTTTGCACTGTTGTATCCTACATACACTGCTTATAACCTGTTTATTCACTGAGCGTATGACTCACCCATTCATACAATATGTTTTCAGATCAAGGTGCAGATCAAGGGACGAGCCTCATGTGTAGAGGCATTGTGTATTTCATTTCTAGTGTATGCTCCTAATGTTACAGACAGGATTTCCTTGGACTAGGATAGTGGTTGGATGTTGTATAAGTCTATGTAAGACTTACTATTGTTGTGTTGATGTTGTTAGACTTATTTATGAACATGTAAGGCATATATATCTAGATGTAGGGATTGTGTATGATGGTTTATGGATTAAGCTGAATGTTATGATCAGGCTATATGTATGGATCTTATGTATGTGTGTATGTTATAGTAGTTGTGGATGTTGTTGTCTTGTTGGATTATTGTGTGGAATACAGGTTAAGGCTGACATGGGACTCGGTGTCCCATGTGCCGGTCACGATCCGAATTGGGTCGTGACAGTTTCATTGTTTTGGCTACTATCAAAACTATAGTTCATAATGATCCGTGGTGGTATGCAGCATGTAGATGTGGAAAAACAATGCTTCATGATTTAGGTAATTATATCTACATATTACATGATCATACAATAATACATTTTAGCTATATTACATTAACTAATATATTTTGCATATGTTAAATAGCCACAGAATCACCCCAATCCATGATTTACTATTGTGATTCATGTGACATTCATTCCTTCTCTGCTACCCCGAGGTTTGTATCATTTTTTTTTTAATTTTAATTTATAATTTAAGTGTGATCATTTTATTTTAAATTTTGAAAAATATTAATTCTACCTACTAGGTATAAGCTTAAAGTGGCGGTCAAGAATAAATCTGGAACAACAATATTTGTATTGTTTGAGAAAGATGTTTCTTATCTTATTAAAAAAAATTGTGCTGAACTTTTTATGGAGAACATGCGTAATGCTGAGGTAACTTTGAATTTTTTTTATTATTTGTTATCTATAATCTCAATATGATGATGTAATGCAACTTTATCTGCATTTATTATTTTTTATAGTCCATATAATATATTTATCCCAGCTATCCACAAATGCTAATGTCTTTAGCACAAAAAAATGACATAAAGCATCATAAATTCATATTGTAATGACATTTTATCAACTATTTTGCATATTGTTAATAACTCATAATATGATAGTGTGATCTATTCCAAAATTTACATTACCTAACATAAACAAATGTAATACCTGGGGTAGTCTGAGTTTGTTTGAGTAAGAGATCACGGTACACCCGGAGAAATAGGACCACGTGGGCCCCACCTCCCCTCTCTTTTTCCTTCCCTTTTCCTTCTTTCTCCCCCTCATTTCCCGTATCTCTCTCTCCCCCTCATTCTTTCTCTTCTTCTTCCTCCTCCCTCTCAAATCTCCCTAATCTCAACCAAAATTCCATCAATCTTCAAGATTCAAGTTGCCATTGCTCATCTAGTATATTGTGGGTAAGTGTGGAGTATTTCTTTTCCTCCATTGATGTCTATTTCTCTCCAATCTCGGTTTTGGGGGTTTAGGGTTTATATTTGGGATTTTTTATTTTGTTGTGAGATTGAGGTTTGTGATGTGTTCTCTAGGGTCTCAACCAACTAGGGAAGCTCCGGGGAACTCATCCTAGCTCCGGGTGGAGTATTGGAGCTCATTGGAGTAATTTGTGAGTAATGGGTTATTTGTGGTTTATGTATGATTTTGATTGAATCTATGAATTTCTTGTAATGATAGTTGATAGGGACTGAGATTGGTTGATATATGTTTGATATTGCATGTTGGTTGTGTTTGATTTGGATGGGTTGTGGTGGAAATGTGGATTTGGAGATGATTTTCGCGAAGTTTTCTGCAGAATTTCGTCTCCGACCCAGGCTGTAATCGATTACAGCGATTTGGTAATCGATTACCACGAATCTGTAATCGATTACTGTAATCGATTACCACGGGTTTGTAATTGATTACAGACAGCTTATCTTTTCAAAAAAATTTCTTCAGAACGAAATTTGAAGCTGGTAATCGATTACAGATGTCTGTAATCGATTACATAAGTACAAAAACTCTATTTTTTTTAAGACTTTAACTTCAAATTCTTATACTTTTAACTTATGCATTCAAATCCATTTGTTCACCACTACCCTAAACCCGATATTGAAATGTTGATGATGATGAATTATTGAGGTTGTGATTATGAATGATATGTGCCACTAACAGTGCTAAATAAGATAAAAATTGAATGAATTAAGAGATGGTAAAACGACCTGAGGAGGGGCATAGCGCGCGGGGTCGTAAATGGGAAACTTGATGAGGGGCATAGCTCGCGGGGTTTCCCAGTATGGTGTCTGATGAGGGGCATAGCTCGCGGGACATCCATACTACCTATGAACATGAGTCGGGCCGTGCTCCAGGTGTTCATAGGTTAAAAGCTACCAAGATAAAGAGACTGTATAAGAACGATGAAATTGATATATATATATATATATATATATATTTGGTTTATGTTGTAACTGCTTTGTACTGTTGCATCCTACATACACTTCTTATAACCTGTTTATTCACTGAGCGTATGACTCACCCATTCATACAATATGTTTTCAGATCAAGGTGCAGATCAAGGGACGAGTTCATACGTTCCTCCGGGTTCTTAGACTTGGTGAGCCTCATGTGTTAGAGGCATTATGTAGTTCTTATCTAGTGTACTCTCCTTATGTTACAGACAGGATTCCTTGGACTAGGGTAGAGGATGAACGTTGTATGAGTCTATGTAAGACTTATTGTTATTGTGTTGATGTTGTTAGGTTTTCTTTTGGGTATGTGTGATGACATGTATGACATATATATTTAGATGTAGGGATTGTGTATGATGGGTTATGGATTAAGTCGAATGTTATGACCAGGCTATATGTATGGACCTTATGTATGTGTGTATGTCATTGTAGTTGTGGTTGTTGTTGTTTAGCTGGATTATCGTATGGAGTACAGGTTAAGGCTGACATGGGACTCGGTGTCCCATGTGCCGGTCACGATCCGAGTTGGGTCGTGACAACAAATTAGTATATCAAATATATTTTGCCTATTATTAGACTGTTTAATTATTTTTTTGTACGTCAAAAAAACTTAATTTACATTTACATTAACTTTTCCTCACTGTACAATATAAGGCTATTAGAATCAACTTCTACCCTCTCCGATTTGCTGAGATTATTGGGAAAAAAATGCTATATATAAAGTTGAGACCAAAGCAATCTCTCCCAATTCCTACCATGAAACTTTTCGCGTGAATCGAGTATCAGATGATGAGACCATGTTGTCAATGTTTTCTCTAGGGGGTGCTGAACTCAGTCCAATAAAGGTACATTCACGGTTTATTTTAATGTTGCTTTGTTTTATATCATATACCATGAAATAACGTTATCTTTTATTGGGCTTAATGTAGACGCTAATTGCAACCAAGTCCACTGTTAGTGTTAGTGAAAACATTGTCAATGATGGGAAAAAATTGTTGAATGTGCTGATGTGGTTGGGTTTTCTATTGTTACAATCTCATCTGAGTTGAACGAATTCTCTAATGTCACTTCCCTAAAGGTAGTTATATTTGCAAACTCGTATTACATTTAAATATCCCGGAGTTGTATTATCCATGTATAGTTTGTTTGGCTCAAAATTATTCGTGCATTATAGTGACAAATTTCATAAAAAATTATACACTGACTCATGGTATTGCTCCAGCCAAAGGCAAGTCTGTGGCGATGATAGATAGAGTTGTTGACCTGACTCCAACCAAGAGGAACCTAGAGGAAGAATTTAATGAGGTTGCAACCTCTGCTAATCTTGGTGCTTGCAAAACCACTAAATTTGAGAGTGGCTGAACGTAAGAAGTAAACAAGTCCAGTAGTTTTTTTTTTAATGTTTTTTTTGGGTTATAATGGTGATGTGTGCACCTTTTGTGGCTCTAGGATCTATGTTGTTTACTTGGTTTGCATTATCTTTATGTTAGTGTACTTTGTTATGAAGTTTTTATGTTGAATCATGCATGGTTTCCCTAATTAAAATATGAACTAATTTCTATTTGTCTAATGAAGTATTTATTATGGATATATCTATCTTACGTTCTTAACAATTGCAATTGCAAATAAATACACATACAATTAAATTTGATTTTCATATGGTGGTGTTATGTATGTATTTCGGTTCAGGTTTTTTTAATTTGTATCCAATTACGAGTGATATTTAATAAATGAACAATCAATATTATATATATATATATATATATATATATATATATATATATATTATAGTACCTGTATAATTTATTTTGCCAGTGAATATTTTTCTTAGCTACATATACTTTAACTTATTCCGTTTTTTCCAACTGATAAAAAGTGTTTAGTAAAATTAAATTTTTTCCCATTAGTTATATATTTTTTTTGCCCTTTATTATTATTTTTTTTGTTTGCAACATGTTTTTATTTTTTTAGTATACATTATTTTTTTGCTGAATGTGATCAAAATTATTTTTTATATATATGTGGGCATGTTTGCATGTATTAGTCGTAACTCCAATATCTTGATCAATGTATTTTGCTATTATGGCTTAATTGTCTATTAAATGTAGTTTTTAGTGATTTTTCTTCTACCCTCACAGGTGAACTTGTGAGATTTTGCAGTGATAATGTAGCCCGTCTTGTACTATTGTTTGGAACATGTAAGTATATTATAATTTTTTTGTTTTGTTTTCACTTATTTTATTCATATTCTATGTCTCGATGAACTCTTATGATAAATATGTAGGTAGTAAATTAATAACAAAGAAAGATGAAACTATGGAACTGGGTTATGCTAATTTGGTGTGTACTGCTGCTTTTGATCATATTGAAAACATAGGTATTTGCCCCATAAACTGTGAACTACTCTTGTACCCGTGCGATGCACGGGAATTATACCAAATTTAACGTTTAAGATATTAAATAATTAATTAAAAAAATATTTGTATAAAATGAAGTTAAATGAAAATATGTTATTCATAAATTTATTTTGTAAATATAACAATAAAAATACATAATAAAATTATTATTATATTAGTGGATGCAAATAAAATTATTCAATCACATAATTAGTTTTCATATTTTTCAATATCAAATTTGTATTCATAAAATATTTATAATTATTCTCTTTCAACAATCAACCAAAAATAATAATAATTTATAGATTATCAATCACTAAAAACTACCGAAATCATAGAAAATATTCCAAAACTAATAATTATCAATCACGAATAATTACTAATTATTCATATCTATTCACATCCAACAATCAATAAAAATATTAAAAATTACTAATTCATGTTCATAATTATTCCTAATTAACAAAAAATATTAAAAATATGTAATATCAATCACTAAAATTCTCTAAAATATTCACTAATTATCAATCACTAAAATCACTAAATTACAGGTAAAATATTCAAATATCACTAATTATCAAACATTAATAATTACTAATAATTTATAATTATTCTCTTTTAAAAAAACATGTTCATTATTTATGTTTTACATTTCCCGTGAGACAGTTAATCAATCATGTTAAATATTAAATTATGACAATTAAGTTGCGGTAATTGAATTCGGTTAATTAACAAAATCAGCCTTCTCTAAAACAAATTATAAAATAAAACTATTTTTTAATGTAGGATTGAATGTAGTGAATAATCAAATAATTAGGTAAAAATAATTTTAATTTAGATATATTATAATTCAAGTTAATCTTATGTAATATTGAAACATTTCTTCTATTAATAATTAGATATATTAATAATTTAAGTTAATATTATAATATTATCCAAAATATTATAATTCAAGATTTATTATATAATATTAAGATAGTAATATGAATATTTTCAATATTTACATTGTAAGATTTAATAAAATAAATATTAGGAGGGTTTTGATAGTATCGCATGTTGCACAGTTTAGGAGGATTAATATAGGGGCTAATTGGTAAACAATCACTACATGTCTTTTAATATACTAATAGAGATTCAGTATATCTTAAACAAAAATTATTCATTTTTAAAATATAAATTATTAAATATTTATAAAAAATTTGTAAATCATGAATAAAAATAAAATTGAAATCAAACTCAATCAATCAAGATACACGTAGAAAACTAACAATAATACTAAAAAATTATGAAACACAATCTTTTATGAATAATATTTTTTTCTTAATGTGATATCAAATTCCATTTAAAATCACCATCTTAAATATCTTTTTGTTTAAAGATTTGAATATTTCAATTGATATGTGTCTCTAATTACATTAACTTTCCTAAAAGGGAGTCATTCAAATTAGAATATAAAAAAGTTAGAATATAAAAATTATTTATTTTAAAAATATAGTAGTAAAAAATAGAAAAAATTTTATTTTATAAATTAAAAACCAAAATGAATATTCATAGAGAAACTGATTGAATTTTCTCATTCATTATAACAAAATAAAATATTAAAAAATATAAAAAATCATTCAAATGGTAATTAAAAATCATTTGATAAAAAAACATAATTAAAATAGTAGAGAAAAGAAAAAATAAAATATCAAAAGACTCTTTCGCAACCTTAGACCCAAGCCGTTGTCACCACCTACCCGAACAAAGAAAGAAAAAATTAAATCTTTTTAAAAAAATATGAAAAATAAAAATAATGATGAATAAAAATTGATTGTAAAATTCAATGATAATACAAAATATGAGGAGTACAAAGATATTAAATAAAAAAGTAAAAGATACACAAAAAAGAGAAAGAAAATAAGATAGTAAAAAAATAGACATAAGAAGATAAAACGTGTATAAGATGGATGAAGAAAAAAAACATGGAGAATGAAAAAGAAGAAAAATGAAAAAAATAGAATAAACAAAAAGAGAAGAGAGAAAAAAAATGGAGGAGGAGGAAGAAGACAAAAGGATGTGAGAAAATTTTTTAAAAAGAAAAGAAAAAGAGTTGAAAAAAATGAGGAGAAGAATGAAACAATAAAAAACTATAGAAGAACGATGAAGAATAGAAAATGAAAGAAGAAGAATTAAAAATAAATTAAAAAATAGAAAAAATGAAGGATTACTAAGAAGGTAGATGAAAAAAATGAAATAAGAAAGAGAAAAAAAAAGAGCAAGAAATAGAGGTGACAAAATAAGTGAAGAAGAGAAAAAAAATGAAGTTGAAAGGGTTGAAGAGGTGGAAAGAAAAAATTGAATCTGAATGAATAAGTAGATATTTTACAACAAAATATGTATATATATAAGTATTTGATAGAGAAATTTTCTTCAATATTTTTAGTTAAAAAATAGAATAATATTTTTAATTAAAAATATATTGTTCAATATTGCATCAATTTATCAATTTTTTACTTTACTTTTTAAAAAATTGAATTTCACGCAATTCAATTTATTAAATTAGAAATATATTTAGAATATGAAAGATAATAAATTAATATATATTATACACAATTATTTTAAATAGTATAAATCAATTATTTTAGATAAAATAAAAGATATATATATTAGAATATAATATTTAAAAAGATTCATTAAAGATTTGTAAATATTATGGAAGAAAAAAATAAAGGGCACCTAAATTAGCATACGTGTCACATTTATAGAGACTCAATTAATTGGTGAATTAGTAATGTCACGACCCAACTCGGATCGTGACCGGCACATGAGACACCGAGTCCCATGTCAGCCTTAACTTGTAATCCACACAACAATCCATCTAAACAACAACAACCACAACTACCTTAACATGCACAAATACATAAAATCCGTACACATAACAGGGTCCTCAAGATATCCCTGATTCCATCATACATATTATATGGTCATAACATCCTGCTCAATCCATAAGCCAACATAATCCAACAGAAATACAACAAGTCTTAATTAGACTTACAACACATACATAACTTAAACAATCTTGTTTGTAACCTACGGAGCATACTACAGAGACAAAAGACAATAACTTAGCGCCTCTAACGTTGAGGCTCACCGAATCTAAGAGCTTGGAGGAACGGAAGGATTCGCCTCCGGATCTACACCTGAATCTGAAAATGGTTTGTATGAATGGGTGAGTCATACGCTCAGTGAATAAACAGGTTATAAGCAGTGTATATATGAAGCATATAACAGTACAACGCAATTACAACATAAACCAATAACATATATGCACTACAACAAATTTTCCATATAGTGACAGCAAAAAACTGTGGGTAAATGTATAAAAACTGTAGGTATAACTCCTTAAGACCTATACCAACAGACATTTGGTCCGTGAGATCTGATTCTCTATACTCATAGTTCTTGTGTTGTCACTATAACATATACACACACTATTTTTACTGTCACTATAATATATACACACACTTCTTTTACTGTCACTATAACATATATCCACACTTCTATAGCTGTCACTACATCATATAGCGATAGTTCTTTAACCGTCACTACAACATATATCAACAGTTCTTTAACCGTCACTACAACATGTACCACCAATTCATTTACTGTCACTACAACATATACCTACAGTTCCTTTACTATCAGTAAAACATATACACACAATTAGTTTACTGTCACTATAACATATATATCCACAATTATTTTACTGTCACTATAGGTACAAAATCAAAATTCTAGCAACATCACATCAATCATCTTGATCCCTATCACTTCAAAATCATATTCTAATACAAGAAAGCAAAAATACAAGATGAAACTGCTACAGAGCATTAAAAGTGTTCATTCCAACACACTAATCAACATTAAACACAAATGTTTAATTGATATCATCAATATTACCTTCATTAGCCAATCAATCAATATAGCACACATGCTATCCTTTATGTCCTTATGAATTGTCTCCATGAAGCCCATGAAAGGTCTTTTGTTTGCCTAAAATTCCAAAAATAAATTGGAATAGCAAATAAGAACATTTATAAAAAAACAAATAATATTGGTTAAAGAGCTAAAATAATTTAACAATCTCTTCCTAGGTAGCTACAATCAAAATTTAAATCTCATTCATCCATTATCTATTCTATTTTAGACTAATTTCAAAAAGGAAAAATAACATAAAAATAGAACAATTTAACTTTCATAGTCACCAAGCATCAGAAGTTGTTGAGAATAATTAATGGATTCGTGCACAATGAACTCCACAAATTTTAAGTACATTGCAATACAAACATTGGATAGTTAGTTCTACAGAACTCTATGAGCTAGTATACTTTTTCGAACCTTAGCAGATCGATGATACTTCTTTAATCAATACATAGATGATCTAATTTAAGCATTTCTAATTGAGATAAAAATCAAAGACATGATATTGTTGTTACTTATAAAAATAAATCATAGAAATTAGGAAGAGAGATGAGATAGCTTACCTATAACCATAATGTACCTCCTTTTACCAGTTGATTCAATCCTTGCCTTTATATAAGCTGGTATAGGAGCACCACTTCTTATAGACTTCTGAACTGCTTTTGTAGCAGCTAATTCTATCTCCAAGTTTGAAATAGTCTTGTCAAGAGTTCTACATTCATTATAACAGTTCACATAAGTTTAGCATGAAAAACTACCACAATGAAAACATGCACACTTATAATAGCATCACCATGGTATGTAACTTACTATATAGCATTCTGTGTCTTAAAAACTTCCTTATAGATATTTTTCATTTTGCACTTCACTTCCTTCTCTTGCAACTAAATGAGGCCAACACCAACATACAAAATATGAAAAATTCATATTCAGATAATATATATACATGATGAGACATTTAATTCAAAACATATAATTTTATTCAAATAAGTGATAACTAGCATGTGTTTATTATTTTATTATAGTTAACTAATCTAATGAAGTTGTTGCACACAAGCATGCTAAGCCATGCTATACGACTATCAAAAACATTAGAAGAATATCGATAATATCATCAATAATATCTTGAAGGCAGAAATAGCCGGGCTGGAATAAATACAAACTTACTAATGAATCCATTGTAGTGGTAGATTATCCTGGAAAAAAAAATGTGTTGACTTGAAGGTTCTATGCCTCTTGATCTCTTATAATAAGAGATATATAAATACCAAAAAAAAAATCCAACTTAGGTATCACTACATACAATGACTTTTTGGTACAAAAATATATTAGTAAGGTATCACTTCAATGTTTAAATTGTACTTAGATAGGATCTTGTAAGCTAATTTGACACACAACACTACCATAGAAAGCCTAAAGAAATATAGACAAGCAATGACATACCTGATACTAAGTGAAAGCATAAGCAATGAGGGCCTCTAGAAGAACCTAAACACCTAACAAGAACACAAACTATAACCCAAGTTCATGGTAGGATCACATTTCAGTATATCTTTAATTAGACAAATTGATGATGCAAATCAAGAACACATCACTAACATGCAAATCAAGAGACATATGCCTTCTTTACCACTCGCCATCTTTCATTTGTGAGTTAAAGCCATCAAGATCAAGCACCACCAACCTGCCTCTTCCAGGAGTCTTCCACAATCAGTTCATCAACCCCCAATCTTCATAGCTGCACATTTTTACCGGAAATGATGAGTATGACATGTAGGAAGCATTAAGTCTTAACCTCCCCCTACCAAGAAAGAGAAACCCCTAATTTAGTAAGATATGTGTGATACTTTAGTAACAACCTAACATTCATGAGGGAGCATGAGAAAAAAAATGACAAATAAAGAACAAGAAGTTGGATTGTTGGAATAATGCTTAATCTTCTACCATTCCTAGAATCTCTTCACTTCCTTCTACAACACTATTCTCTTCATGTGATAAAAGATCATTTTTCTGAAATGAGGGAGAGGAATTAAATTATTTCATGATTAGCATGCCAAATTACCAAGCCAGAGTTTATGTACCAGGATCATGATCTCCACTCTTTGGTACTCCTCTCGCCATACAGCAACACACGAGTACGTTGTGCCGAGGTCGATCCCCAATGCATATCATGCATTCTTCTTTGCCATCTATATATTTCCTCTTTATTAACTTCAACTAATTGAATCACCTAAAATAAAGAGAAAAATATGTTGTAAGTTAGGCTCAGGAAATTAGCATTATTATATAATGATATTTATTTATTTATTTAACCATATTCTTGAATTTAGTATAGCTGATTTTTAGTATAACCATACTAAATCATTATAAAAATTTAATTACACATCAATGCATGCAAGCTATGAAATATTTAGATTCATGAAGTATGATGTCTTTTTCTTCAATTCTTCTAACTAATTATCTGTTATAACAGACTTTTAATTTACAAGAAGAAATAGACAATACCAGTGTGGAACATGAAAAGAATGCTGAAACCCAATCTGAAGAGCATAGAGTGGAGACCATGCTTATAAAGCTTCCAAATTTTGATCTAGCAGAGAAGATCAATGTATGTTCCTTCATCTATAAAAGAAAATTATGCATGCATCATGTCAATCATAAATTCATAATTTAGAAGAATGACTCAGCAAAATTAGGGATATTATGCCTTAACTTCCACAGGCCATAGACAACATTTTTCTTTCTTAATTAAGTGACTAGAATGCAATTTTACTGATTGATAATTGAGGAACAGATAACAAAGCCACCGTACCAATCCAAGAAGGAGGAATCTTACCCTGATTATGAGGTCCATAATCTAATCAAAGAGAAACTCCCTGAAACCATGGTGATGAGCTGCAATATCCAGGATCAGATTTCTGCAAAATAAGTACTTTTAGAGATGACATAATGAAAACTTCACTTACTATAATGCAATAGAAGATTGAATTTGATTCAACACCCTTGGTTTCACACTAAGACATACCATAATAAATAAATAAGTAAATAAAAAATTAGCTATACTAAATTCAAGAATATGTATTTATATAGAACACATAAATGATTTAGCAGATGACACGTATGGCATACCATGGCTTAAAGCCTTAAACCAAAATCAGATTCTATATTCTTAGCTCTTATACATTCCAGAACCAAAACTAAAGCCTACTAGTCTGATATGAGAAAAGTCCTACACCAACATATACATAGTCTAAGCACATGTACCTCATGCTTTGTAGAACCTACTACTACTTGAATCCATATCCATTTATGCCTATACTTACATCAATGAGCTCTATAATAGAAGAACTTCATACAATCAAAGTAAATTAAACAACAAAAAATGCAAATAAGGATCAAAGTACACTAATTAGTTTTATCAATGTTATCTAATTTATACCTATTAGGAATTTTCTCACACAGATAATTTATCAAACACCTTACATGCAGAGATACAAGTAACCAAAAACAACTTACAGAAAATATGAAAAAAGAAAACCATTTGCATAAAATAAAAAAGAACATACCTGCAGCAGCACCGGTGGCAGAGTAGGAGGTGCACCGGTTTAACAATTTAATCTAAATTCAATCAAATAGATCAAATAAAGCCCAAATCGGAGAAAACTAACCCTAAATTAAAGTCTCTAATCTCAAAGTATCAAAAAAAAAAAAGATCAAATAAACACACAAGTCATCGAATTCAGAACCCTACCGTCAATATAACACGAGAGAAGAGATCAACCACTGATCTGTTGGAAATAACAGAGAGATGATGGCGCAGAGCTAGGAGGCAAAGATGACATTGTGATGATGACGACAGTGCGATGATGATGCGGTGCTATAATGATAATGGTGTGATGATGGTGGAGTGGTGAATCGGTTATGACGGAGCGATGAATAGGTGACGACGGAGTGGTGATGGCGGAGCAGTGAATCGGTAACGGCGGAGCTCAGAGGAGATGAGAGAGTGAGATTTAGAGTGAAATAAAGAAGAAAGTGGTTTGGTTGTCTGAGCTAAAAAGATGGATGAAGCAGTGAAGCTTAATATATTTCTTGGTACACATAAGCTATAGCCACGGTAGTTGAAAAAAAACTCTAGTGATGATAAAGTGTGTTATGGGAACAAGCTCTCTATGCCCACACTACTAAAGTTCTATAGTGACAGCAAAATATAATTATAGGTATATAATTTCAATACCCACGGTATTCACTTTTGTCCAGAGAATCTATAGCTATCGTTCCATATTTCTATAGGTATACATTATCTTTACTTACAGTTTTAAGGATTGTCACTAAATATAACCGTAGGTAAACGGATAATTTCTTGTACTGATGTATCAATTCCATCGTTCTTATACAGTCTTTTTATCTTGGTAGCTTTTAACCTATGAGAACCTGGAGCTCGGCCCCGACTCATGTTCATAGGAAGTATGGATGTCCCGCGAGCTATGCCCCTCATCAGACACCATACTGAGAAACCCTGCGAGCTATGCCCCTCCTCAGGTCGTTTTACCATCTCTTAATTCCTTCAATTTTTATCTTATTTAGCGCTGTTAGTGGCACATATCATTCATAATCACAACATAAGTAATTCATCATCATCTTCACAACATTTACATAGCACTCATGCATCATCGTTTCATCATCATATCCTCAGCATCATATCATAAATACAACGACATCATAAACATCCAAGTAATAAGTTTGGGGTAGTGGTGAACGAATGGATTTGAGTAACTAACTTTAAAATATGAAAATTTTGAGTTAAAGTCTTAAAAATGGAGTTTCAATACTGGTGTAATCGATTACAAGGGCTTGTAATCGATTACTAGTGTCAAATTTCGTCCTGGAATAAAATTTTCGCAAAATTTCCCAGACTGTAATCGATTACATCCTTGCTGTAATCGATTACAGTAATTGATTACCACTTGGTTGTAATCGATTACAGTAATCGATTACCAGATAGCTGTAATCGATTACAGTAATCGATTACCAATACGTGTAATCGATTACAGACCTCAAAAATTTAATTTTTAACGTTTCGAAACATTGTAATCGATTACCAATACGTGGTAATCGATTACAACCAGTCTAGAGACGAAAAACAGCAGCGTTTTTACGCGAAATTCATCCTCCAATCCACATTTTCACCACAACCCATCCAAATCAAACATAACCAACATGCAATATCAATCATATATCAACCAATCTCAGTCCCTATCAACTATCATAGCAAGAAATTCATAATATCAATAAAAATCATACATAAACCACAAATAACCAATTACTCACAAATTACTCCAATGAGCTCCAAGACTCAATCCATAGCTAAGATGAGTTGTCCAGAGCTTCTTTAGTTGAATGAGACCCTAGAGAACACATCAAAATCCTCAAATTCTCAACAAAACCAAAACCCCCCAATTTAAACCCTAAAACCCCAAAACCGCAAATAGAAAGAAATAGACACCAATGGAGAGAAAGAAATACTCTACACTTACCCACAAACCAAGAGGTGAGATTTGACACAAAGATCTGCAAGATTGATGAAGATTTCTTAGAGAGAGAGAGAGAGAGAGAGAAGAAGAAGAAAAAGGAAATGGAGAGGTGATGGAGAAGAGAGAGCACGGGAGGGAGAAGAGAAAAGGGAAGGGAAAAGGAAAAAGAAAGGGGAGGTGGGGCCCGCTAGGTGTCCTGTCTCCCCGGGATGTACCGTGATCTCCTCCTCATAAAACTCAGAATACCCGAGGTATTACAAGTAATTAACCATAACCTCTCTTTTACAATATTATATAAATTTTATAGATTATGTATCTCATATGTATAACCTAAAGCATGACACAATGTATGCAACCCAAAATATGTAGACTATGAGGATAATGGTTGTTGTGACGTGGAGTGTGCATTCTGTGGAGCTTTGTACTGGAGGGCGGAGCGTGCGAGCCGTAGCGATGCTTCACTCATTCGTGATATGTCCATATGTTGTTGTAAGGGCAGGGTCCAATTACCATTATTGAAACGTCCCCCATCTTTGCTGGTTAGTTTGTTCAACGTATCATATTGCGGTCCAGACATTTCCTGTCTAAACTCCGTGCTTACAACAGTATGTTTTCGTTGACATGACTCGGCGCAAAGATTGATAAGTCCAATCATGATGGTGGAGGTCCTCCTCAATTTGTAATTAGCGGGAAAAACTTTTATCGCATAGGAACACTTTTACCAGCAGAAGGTGAGAAAAAGATTTGCACAACTCCACATTTATGATACACAGAATGAGGATAAAAACAGACAATCACATTTCAGGTATTAAGTTATTTGAATGGTACATAAACTCTATATTCTCTTTATTTCCATGGAATAGCAAACGTGGGTTGCATAATGACTTGGAAGAAACTTTGATATTTGACATAAAAAATATGATTGACCAACATAATGTAATCGCAAAATCCTTTAAACGAGTCCGAGATGTTTATGCTGGAAATTTTGGGACGCATTTTGCATTGCGACTTTTTAGGAAAAGGTCATCCGATCCTCGAACGTATAACACACCAACATTGGATGAAGTTACTGCTCTAATTGTTGGTGATTTTGACTCAGTCACTCATGGTCGTGACATAATTGTAGAGTGCCAGTCAGGACAACTTAAGCGATTGCATGACACGCATACAACGTATCTACCATTTCAATACCCAATAATTTTCTCTTATGGCGAGGATGGCTTCCAAGAAAACATTTCATTCGGAGATCATTCATCGAGTCATATATCTCGGGGGGTTAGAATATCCTTAAGAGAGTTTATTGCCTTTAGGATACAAGAACGTATTACTGAAGATGGTATAATCATGAGATGTAGAAAACTTTTGCAACAATTTTTTGTTGATTGTTATTCCATGGTTGAATCACAACGTCTGTCATTTATCAGGGATAATCAATGAAATATCAGATCTGAATTCGTGAAGGGTATTGAAGAAGCAATTGATCGAGGCGGCACTGATGCAAGATCCATTGGTACGCATGTTGTGTTGCCATCATCCTTTACTGGTGGTAGGAGGTACATGTTTAACAATTGCCAAGATTCAATGGCTATTTGTAAGAGGTTTGGTTACCCAGATTTGTTTCTCAACGTTACATGTAACCCAAACTGGATCGAAATCTGACGATTTGTTGGTGATAAAGGGCTGTCAATTGATGATAGGTCTGATATTGCATGCAGTGTCTTTAAGTTAAAACTTGATATGCTTATGGATGACCTCAAGCAAGGAGAACTGTTTGTAAAAGTTGTAGCAGGTATGTGGTCTCATGCTTTTTACCCATAATAGTTTTGAACCCAATAAACTCATAATACATACATATTAATCTGTTTAATTGTAATGAACTATCATATCATCCACAGGAATGTATACAATCGAGTTCCAGAAAATGGGCTTTCGCATGCCCACATTTTACTTTGGCAAGAACAACAATTGGCTGCACATTCTTTGGGAATCATTGATGATAATATTTTTGCTGAATTTTCGTACTCACATCACTATCCCAAATTATACGAAGTTGTTATGAAGTACATGATACATGGTCCTTGCGGACCAGCAAAATTAAAGTCACCATGCATGAGTAATGGATTGTGCACAAAATTTTTTCCAAAAAAAATTGTTAATGAGACGCATTTTGATCCAAATGGCTACCCAATATACAGACGATGTGACATAGGCGTAACAGTGAAGGTACGGGAAGTAGTTGTTGATAATAGATTTGTTGTGTCATACAATCCATAACTGCTTATGAAGTATCGTGCCCACATGAACCTTGAATTTTGCAACAAATCCAACTTAATCAAGTATTTATTTAAGTATGTGAATAAGGGAGCTGACCGTGTTACATTCACTGCAACTGATTCACGTTCCGAAAACTTGAACCAACAGACCAGAGACGTTGATGAGATAAAGCAGTATTATGATTGTAGATATCTATCACCATGCGAATCAGTGTGGCGCATGTTTGCCTTTGACATTCATCAAAGATGGCCCCTTGTACAGCGACTGATTTTTCACCTCCCACAACAACAAAGTGTTATATTTTCAAGTGATGATTGTTTAGAGGATGTTGCCTTTAAAAACAAGGACCGACAAACAATGTTCATGGGATGAATGCAGGCTAACAGGAAATATCCTGATGGTAAAAACCTCACTTACGAGGAATTCCCTTCTCGATTTGTATGACATCCAGATAGACATGAATGGTTTCCGAGACAACTAGGATTTTCTCTGGGAAGATTGAATTTTGTCCCTCTAGGTTTTGGTGAGTTCTTCTACCTAAGGATGCTTTTAAACATCCAGGTTGGATGCGCAAGTTTTGACAATATCAAAACTGTTAATGGTATTCTTTATGCCACTTATCGTGAAGCCTGTGATGCACTTGGGCTGTTATCCGATGACATCGAGTTCATAAATGCAATCAAGGAAGCGCATGTGTTGGCTTCTGGTCATTCATTGCGTCATTTGTTTGCCACATTATTACTATCTCATTCAATGACAACGCCCTCAATTGTATGAGAAAGGACATGACAGTTACTTGCTGATGGGATACTATATGAAAGGCAAAGAGAGATTCGTCGTCCATGTATGATTATATTTTATTCCAAATGTATTAATGATAATATGATTCTGTAACTAAATATTGTTCATCAATTTTTAAATCTAAAGATTATTGATGGAGATCTTCATAACCTTGACCCAGAATATACAACAAAAAAGGGGCTCCAAGGTTGAACGAATAAGAAATATCCATACAAAATATGCAAAGCTCTCAATACAACGGATATCCACTAAAGGGAACAAGATATTGCCCATCAAGCTACATCGTTGGTCCCCCTAAGGTGGAATCCATCACTGTCTACGAGCCGGAGTCCTTCGCATCACCTTCCACGAGTTTCGCGCCCAACTCTAGAGATATCTCTACGGTCTCGTCGCCCACCGGGTTGGGATCTAGAATAGACTCGTCAAACGAAGGTTTAGGTACTTCTCATGGCGGTGATGATGATACGCGTACCGAGACAGATGTCAAGACAGGGATAAGACCTAGAATCGAGGCACAAGAAAGGAATAGAATAAGACATTGAAGTCCTAGTGAGTTACTCGGAGCACACGGACCTACGTGCTCATGCAGTTGATTCTATCCAGTCAAAGTAATACTTCACTTCGATACAACCTTTTTCCTTTTCAATTTAAGATCAAAGCAACAGTGAAGTCCTTACTTTGACTGGTCACACATCTTACTGGTCCATTTCTAAGGGAACCTAAGTTCTCGCATTTATAGAAACCTACGTAAGTATTAAGTGTATCTTGCGTTCAACGAGTCCCTTATAGGTCGCACTATAAGTTCCTGGGTCCACTCGTTACACTTAAGACTCATTCGTCTTGTCGTTCTCCACTTTATCATGTCTCGGGATCCACACCCGAATAAATAATTTCTCGGTATCTACACCTGGATCAATAATTTCTCGGGATCTACACCCGGATAAAATAAGTTCTCAGGATCTACACCTGGGTAAGAAATCTCTTGGGATCTACACCTGGAGTTTCCAAAAAGAACTAAGTGTCCCATGTATGCTCTGAGTCCCGAATGAAGAGATCCTATCAGCAGTTACCACTCCGTCCTCGCCTAAGTTGCGGGTCATTGATCCGGAGGCATCCATGCTAGACAATCCACCGTCACCCGGTTGTTAGTCAAGTAGCCTCTAATAACTCAAGAGGGGGGGTGAATTGAGTGCAACTTTGTTGTATGGACAATAAAACTTTTTGGTAAAACAAACTATGTCCACTAAAAAGGAATTGAATAGATGAGTGTGGAGAGTAATGTGTATCAAAGAAAATGACTTAAAAGTAAAAGAGATTGAAGGAGAGAAAATCAAACACAAAAAATTATACTGGTTCGGTCCCAACTTGACCTACATCCAGTTCCAAGACTCCTTCTTGGTGATCCACTATCTTTCTCAACTTTACAAGTTTCACCACCTTGTTGCCTATGGGATCCCTCACCCTTGCAACCAAGATGTGATACAAAACTTTGGTGATTCTCACAAATCACTCAAACACCAAGGGAATTAAACACCCTTGCAATCCAAAGTGTGAATGAATAAAGATTACAATAAGAAATTCTCTCTAGAAGAGTGATAGTACAAATTGATTGCTCAAACTAATATCTCAAGTGTATAAGTAAATGTATGACCACAATAAGTATGAAAACTTGAGAATGATAAGTATAAAATAGAGTTTAAAATGTGTAAGCACGTTATCTAACATCAATGGCCGGATTACAATAGTATTTATAGAGTATGAAAGCATCCATGCATGAACCATTGTGATTTTTCATGAAAAGATACGTTTTTCGGCACAGTGTAATCGATTACACGACTTTGTAATCGATTACGGTAATCGATTACGAGATTGCTGTAATCGATTACATCTAGCCGTTTGATGTAATTTTGAAATCTTTTAAGTTGTAATCGATTACAATATCGTGGTAATCGATTACACACTCGCAAAAACCATTTTTAACATATTAAAAACATTTCTAAACATAGTAAAATGGTTTTTATGTAAATCAAAACTTATATAATGAGTTTTTCATAAAAAACAAGAGTAAGTTTTGAATATAATGACTTTAAACAAATATGTTTCAAAATCAAGTATTATAATTAGTGTGGTCTCTATAATTACTTAAACTTTGAGATTTACATAAAGTCCTAATACCTTAGAGACAACTATGAAGTTCTTTAACTTGATATACCTTTTATCATCAATCTTCAAGATATTCCGACATAATCAAAACCTGTAATAATATAGACATACAAACACAGTCTCCCCCTTTTTGATAATGTCAAAACTTTATCTTGAAGGAGGGTTAGAATAATTCAAACATGCGGAACTCCCCCTTAATATGATAAAAGATGTTAAAGAATAATGAGTAAAAAAAAAAGGAGTATAACTCCCCCTTAATATGATAACCCATCACTCAAGTTACTTCTCCCCCTTTTTGACATAATCAATCAAAACAATACAATCAACCACAACAATACCAAACAGATTCAATAATCAAAACCAATCAACCAATGCATAAACAATGCATAAACCTGCTAAAAGATAAGATTAACCAATGGATAACCCAAATTCATAAGGAAATAGTATCCATAAACTATAAACCAAAGCATAAACCATGATCCAGAAGTCAGAAAGTAGCAATATATACAACATACAATCCAAAAAGATCAAATACTAAACAATATCAGAGTAATGCAAACCAAAGTTAAATACATACATAACAAAATAAAGCAAGACTACTAAAAGTGCTCATCGCCTCCATCATCGCCAGTAGGAGCGTCGCCATCTCTGCCAGGTATCACAAACGGGTTGAACGGAGGTAGATGGATGGTGGCACGAATCTCGGCTAGGTTGTCCTCAATATGAGACATCCTAGTACCAAGTCTCGTCACGTCGCGGTCCACACGATCAAAGCGCTCCCGGGTATAAAGGTGGAGACCCCGAATCTCATCCAACATATCAATAGCATACTGAGGATACGGGTCTGCAGGAGCGGCTGGAGGAGGAGGAGGAGGAGCTTCACCCGCCTTAGGAACCCAATTACCCGTTGGATCCTTGATGTAACCCATCTGATGGAGGGCAAATGGACCAATGCGGAGATCGTGATCATGTCTCGCACGAACGGACTGCTCCCCGTCAAGTGGCACTCCAAAATGCTGTAGAAAGCGAGTGATCAAAGCACCATAGGGAAGAGGTCTTCGCGATAGAGCATGCATCATGCGAGTCCGTACCAGAAACGCCCAATCAATCGGTTTTCCGTGATGAATACCCCACATAGCAATCAAATCGCTCTCCAAAATCTGTGCAATGTTAGAAGTCCTAGGATACAGAATCCTAACATACACATAATGTAATAAGCGAATGGGGAGAGTAAGGTTCCCAGCCAACAAACGTGCGGGAATCTGAGCCCCGACACGACAGATCATCTGGCGAGCATTAAGAGAGTTATACTCATCTGACCAGTCCAAGGGAACAACATTCTCGCCTTCGTAGGCGGCTCCATCCGTGTTTAACCCAGAAATCTCAGAAAATATAGCAGGAGTAATAATCATAGAGACTTTCTTAACTTCAGTGATCAGGACACCATCATTACGAAGAGAAAGGTTCGAATAGAACATACGAATTAAATCTGGATAATACCTTTCGCTCATCGTCATGAATTGCTCGAGACCGTTGTCGCGGATGATAGTGGCAAGCTCGAAACCCTCGTCATCGAAGTAGGCAATGTCGATGAACTTGGGAGGCACAATCTCTCGTTCCTTGAAGTTCTCAATATACCTCTGTTCACGGGCGGCATGAGAGAAGTATCGGGGCATTGAGACGCGGTTGGAGGCTAGGTTGGCGGCGGCAGCAGCGGCGGCTTCCCGACTGGAGCGGCTGGCGTCCACGGCGGCACGGTGGCGAGCTCCAACGGAGGTTCTCCCGCGTTTGGACCTCGAAGACTCGGCCATGGTGGATTCCGAGAGAAGGAGAAAGAAAGGGTTTTGTTTGGATGGTTTTGTAGAGGAGAGGGAGAGGAAGAGATTGGTGGCGGTGGTGTGTGTTTTGGTGGTGTGTGGTGGTCGGAAATGTAGAGAGAAGGTGGAGAGAGAGAGAGGCGCTGTTTTAGAGAGAGAGAGAAGCGTTTTAAAATGAAGAGGAAAGGCGTCTCGAACCCTAAAAACGCCGCAGTGTAATCGGTTACCACGATTCGATAATCGATTACCGTAATCAATTACGGCTATATCGTAATCGATTACGATACCGGAAAATGAGTCCCCAAAAATGGCGAACTCTCTGTTAATCGATTACGGGCCTCCGTAATCGATTACAAAAACGAAAAAAGCTTTAAAAATGCATATAAACAGCATGTTAACATATAAATAACATATAAATAATATATATATATATATATGAAATGCACATAATTTAATACTATATGCTTGATGTAAGCACACAAATAAATAATATATGTTTAATACATGCACACACATAAATAATAAATCATATATGATCATAGATATGACATGTGAGAACACATATATGTAAGTTTAAATAAATGTAACTATTTAGAGGGAGGAGAGATAATACCTAATTCGTTACGGATGATGTAAAATTGATCTCTTGGGAGTGGTTTTGTGAATATATCTGCCAGTTGTTTAGTGGTATCTACAATCCAAGATACAGTCTCCCTTTTGAACATGATCTCGAATAAAGTGATGTCTTATCTCGATGTGCTTTGTTCTTGAATGGAGAACTGGATTCTTTGAGAGATTGATAGCACTAGTATTATCACATTTAATAGGAATACGGGACAACTCGACTCCATAATCCAGTAGTTGTTGCTTCATCCATAGGATTTGAGCACAACAACTTCCCGCAACCACATATTCGGCCTCAGCAGTAGATAAAGCAACACTGTTTTGTTTCTTACTATGCCAAGACACCAATGCACTTCCCAAGATATGACATGTACCACTTGTGCTTTTCCGATCCGTTTTACATCCAGCAAAATCTGAATCAGAATATCCTACTAAACAACAAGAAGCACCTTTTGGATACCACAAACCAAGATTATTTGAACTTTTAAGATACCTTAAGATCCTCTTTGTTGCAGATAGATGAGACTCTTTTGGATTGGCTTGTATCTTGCACACATGCACACGCTAAACATAATATCAGGCCTACTTGCAGTTAAGTATAAGAGAGATCTAATCATACCTCGATACATTGTTATATCTATAGATTTTCCATCTTCATCCTTGTCAAGATAGCAAGAGGTGTTCATAGGTGTTGCAATTTCTTTTGCTTTATCCATTCCAAAACGCTTTAGCAACTCCTTGCAATACTTTGATTGATGAACAAAGATGCCATCTTTAAGTTGGAGTATTTGTAGCCCAAGGAAGTAATTCAATTCTCCCATCATAGACATCTCAAACTCGCTTTGCATAATGTTAGAGAACTCTTCACATAAACATTCATTAGTAGCACCAAAAATAATATCATCAACATAGATTTGAACTAAAAGAATGTCACTCCCTTTTTGTTTTATAAAAAGAGTAGTATCAAATTTTCCCCTTGAAAAACCTTTTTCCATAAGATAGATACTTAAACGATCATACCAAGCCCTTGGGGCTTGTTTTAAACCATATAAAGCCTTTTTCAATTTATAAACATGGTTTGGAAAACTATGATTTGTAAAACCGGGGGGTTGATCTACATAAACTTCTTTTTGAATAAAACCATTTAAGAATGCACTTTTAACATCCATTTGATAAAGTTTGAAATCCATGATAGATGCAAATGCAAGCAACATTCTAATGACTTCTAATCTAGCAACGGGAGCATATGTTTCTTCATAATCTATGCCTTCTTCTTGATTATAACCTTTTGCTACTAATCTAGCTTTGTTTCTAACTATGATTCCATTTTCATCAAGCTTATTCCTAAACACCCATTTTGTACCTATTATTTGATGATTTTTAGGCCTAGGTACTAAATCCCAAACTTGACTTCTTTCAAATTGATTCAATTATTCTTGCATAGCTAAAAGCCAATGTTCATCATTAATTGCTTCATTTATATGTTTAGGTTCTACTTGAGAAACAAAAGCCATATTAAATAATGCACGAATGAGAGAGTTTCTAGTTGTTACCCCTTTTGAGATATCACCTATGATGTTTTCAAGAGGATGATCCTTTGAAAATCTCCATTCCTTTGGAAGGTCATGTGATTGATTTTCTTCTTCTTTGGGAGGTTCAACCTTTACTTGATCTTCCTTCTTGGACTCCTTTGTATCATTGCCAAGATTTAAGTTCTCCAACACATCTGAAATATGATCAACACAATCCTTTCTCGACCGCAAGAGATTAGACTCATCAAAAACAACATGTACGGATTCTTCAATGGTCATTGTTCTTTTATTATAGATTCTATATGATTTACTTCTCAATCAATATCCTAAAAAGATGCCTTCATCCGATTTTGCATCAAACTTTCCAAGATTATCTTTTCCATTGTTTAATACAAAGTATTTACATCCAAAAGCATGGAAATGAGAAATATTTGGTTTTCTTCCATTATAAAGCTCATAGGGGGTTTTCTTTAGAATAGGTCTAATGAGGGCTCTATTCATGACATAACAAGCGGTGTTAATCGCATTGGCCCAAAAATATTTTGGAAGGTTGGTTTCATTAAGCATAGTTCTTGCCATCTCCTCTAAGGATTTGTTTTTCTTTTCAACCACTCCATTTTGTTGTGGAGTTCTAAGAGCGGAAAAATTATGCTCAATACCATATTTTTCACAAAACTTTTCAAAAGAATCATTTTCAAATTCTCCCCCATGATCACTTCTAATAGAGACAATTTTTGAATCTTTCTCATTTTGGATAATCTTTGCAAGCTTTTTAAATGAATTAAAGGCTTCATTCTTTCTTGCAAGGAAGAGTGTCCAAGTATATCTAGAAAAATCATCCACAATCACAAGGGCAGAGTAATTTCCTCCAAAGCTCATGGTTCTTGATGGACCAAAGAGATCCATATGTAAAAGTTGTAAAGGTCTTGATGTAGAAACAATGTTTTTTGATTTAAAAGAGACCTTTACTTGTTTTCCTTTTTGACAAGCATCACAAATCTTGTCTTTTACAAACTTAAGCTTTAGTAGACCAATTACTAGATCTTTTGAAACAAGTTTATTTAAATGATCCATGTGGATGTGAGCGATTCTTCTATGCCATAGCCAAGAGTCATCTTCCTTACTCAAAAGACAACTAACTTCTTTTGAGGATATATCATTAAGATCAATCATATAGATATTATCAACTCTATGACCAATTAATTTAACTTCACCACTTATTTTATCTTCCATAGTACAATATCTAGAGTCAAAGGAAACTTTATTACCTCTATCACATATTTGACTTACACTAATCAAATTATGTGCTAAACCTTCAACAAGCAAGACATTTTCTATAGAGGAAGTGGGAGATTTACCTACTTTTCCAATGCCAAGAATCTTTCCTTTGTTGTTGTCTCCATATGTAACATGACCATGCTTCTTAGGAGATATGCAAGAGAATTGAGAAGCATCTCCCGTCATGTGCTTGGAACAACCACTATCTACGTACCACTTAGATATCTTTGCCTTGAGGCTTATCTACAACACAAGAAGTGACAGTTTTAGGTACCCATATCTTTTTGGGTCCTTGTGTGTTAGTGGTAGACAAAGAAACCTTTGGTACCCAAGACTGCTTACCCTTAGAGGGTCCAAACTTTCTAATATAACATCTTGATGCACTATGTCCCTTTTTACCACAATGAAAGCATGTAGTGAATGGAGAACTATATGTGGTAGGTTTAGATAAAAGATTCTTATAGAACTTTTGATTTTTAGTAGGATTATATCCTAAACCCGCTTTATCATACATGCATCTTTGATTACCTAGTAGAATCTCTAAATTGTTTCTACCTTGTGTAAACTTAGATAAAACATTCTTTAGATCTTCCACTTTCTTATTGCATGCATCATGAGAGAAAGAATTAATTTTACTTTCATATTCCTTACATTTTAGGCAACATGTATTTCTTTCCTCATTTTCTAAGATCTTATTTTCTTTAAGAAGTCTATCAATTTCTTCATTTAACTTTAGCACTTCTTTTTCAAATTTACTAATGGTTTTCCTAGATTTTGTAACTTCTTTTGTTAAATCAATGAACTCATCATGCAACTCATTAAACGCATCTTGTAAGTCATCAAAAGAAGGAGAAAGATCAGAATTTGTGTGTACCTCATTTTGATCTTCATTGTCTATGGCCATGAGACTCAAGTTTGCAATTTCATCATCGGAGTCACTTGATGTGCCGGAGTCATTTTCTTCCCAAGTGATGTATGCTCTTTTCTTCTTTTCATGATTGAAGTTCTTTTTCTTGATAAACTTCTCATTTCTCTTTGAGAGTTTTGGACATTCAACTTTTATGTGACCCGGTTCTCCGCATTCATAGCACTTTAGAATGTTTGGTTTGTCTTCTCCTTTCTTGATGAAGTTCTTCTTAGGAGGAAATTGACTTCTTCTTTGATTCCCATTCCTTTTTAGGAATTTACTGAATCTCTTGACAAAGAGACTCATGTTCTCATCAATTTCTTCATCTTCTTGCTCTTCTTCATCTTCTTCATCATTTTGACCTTCACTTGTGGATGCCTTTAGAGCAATACTTTTCTTCTTTTTGTCACCTTCTTCAATTTGACTTAGCCTTGACAATTCAAGTTCATGTTCTTGAAGTTTGCCAAATAGTGCCGGAAGCGTCATGGATGCCAAGTCTCTTGATTCCATAATAGCCGTTACCTTTGGTTGTCATTCTCTACTCAAACATCTCAAGACTTTGTTGATTAAGTCTTCATTTGCATAATGCTTTTGAAGAGATGCAAGATGATTGATGATGTGAGTGAATCTCATTTGCATATCTTGAATGCTTTCGTTAGGATTCATCCTAAACAACTCATACTCACGGGTAAGGCTATTGATTCTAGATCTTTTGACTTCATTAGTTCTCTCATGAGTGACTTCTAAGGTATCCCACATTTCTTTTGCGGACTTACAGTTTGATATTCTAAAGAATTCATCATGTCCTAAGGCTGAAGTAATGATGTTTTTGGCTTTGAGGTCATATTGGACTTTCTTCTTATCATTTTCATCCCACTCATCTCTAGTTTTGATAATGCTTTTCCCATCAACAATTTTCTTAGGAATATATGGACCATCTTCCACAGCGTCCCACACATCTAGATCAATAAATTCTATGAATATCCTCATTCTACTTTTCCAATAAGGGTATAGGAGGCCATTGAACATAGGTGGACGGTTTATGGCATTTCCCTCGGATAGGATAAGATTAGAGGCCATATTCTTGAAGCGGTTAAGCCTATCACAAGAAACTAGCTCTGATGCCACTTGTTAGTCAAGTAGCCTCTAATAACTCAAGAGGGGGGGTGAATTGAGTGCAACTTTGTCGTATGGACAATAAAACTTTTTGGTAAAACAAACTATGTCCACTAAAAAGGAATTGATAGATGAGTGTGGAGAGTAATGTGTATCAAAGAAAATGACTTAAAAGTAAAAGAGATTGAAGGAGAGAAAATCAAACACAAAAAATTATACTGGTTCGGTCCCAACTTGACCTACATCCAGTTCCAAGACTCCTTCTTGGTGATCCACTATCTTTCTCAACTTTACAAGTTTCACCACCTTGTTGCCTATGGGATCCCTCACCCTTGCAACCAAGATGTGATACAAAACTTTGGTGATTCTCACAAATCACTCAAACACCAAGGGAATTAAACACCCTTGCAATCCAAAGTGTTAATGAATAAAGATTACAATAAGAAATTCTCTCTAGAAGAGTGATAGTACAAATTGATTGCTCAAACTAATATCTCAAGTGTATAAGTAAATGTATGACCACAATAAATATGAAAACTTGAGAATGATAAGTATAAAATAGAGTTTAAAATGTGTAAGCACGTTATCTAACATCAATGGCCGGATTACAATGGTATTTATAGAGTATGAAAGCATCTATGCATGAACCATTGTGATTTTTCATGAAAAGATACGTTTTTCTGCACAGTGTAATCGATTGCACCACTTTGTAATCGATTACGGTAATCGATTACGAGATTGCTGTAATCGATTACATCTAGCCGTTTGATGTAATTTTGAAATCTTTTAAGTTGTAATCGATTACAATATCGTGGTAATCGATTACACACTCGCAAAAACCATTTTTAACATATTAAAAACATTTCTAAACATAGTAAAATGGTTTTTATGTAAATCAAAACTTATATAATGAGTTTTTCATAAAAAGCAAGAGTAAGTTTTGAATATAATGACTTTAAACAAATATGTTTCAAAATCAAGTATTATAATTAATGTGGTCTCTATAATTACTTAAACTTTGAGATTTACATAAAGTCCTAATACCTTAGAGACAACTATGAAGTTCTTTAACTTGATATATCTTTTATCATCAATCTTCAAGATATTCCGACATAATCAAAACCTGTAATAATATAGACATACAAACACACCGGTCCCCTTGCCCACCATTTGGACTGGAATCACTATGTGGGACAGAATGCACCACCACCTATCCTTTCGGTGGCTAGATCTCGGTCGACCATAGGTTCAACTTCACGACTATAATCATACAAGCGTTTATACATGCCACTATCATCCCACGTGATACCGTTGATGCATCACATAGACAACTATATAAAACAGCTATGCATACTGTTATCACCCCACGTGATACCTTTGATGCACCCCATAACGTTCAAATCTACCTCTAGTTGCTTCGGGATACTCTTCGGGAGTTTACTGGCATGTACTTCAGGAGTTACCTGGCATTCTCCACGAGACCAACCAGATCATACAATCATCTCCATAAACCTCTATCTAGTTGTTTTCGGGATACTCCTCGGGAGTTTCCTGGCATGTACCTCAGGAATTACCCGGCATTCTCCACGAAACTAACCTATAATCATTCATGATTCATTACTTTTCTTAACAGTATATATGTGCATAATTATATCATTACAACAACTATCTCGATCCAGTATTCAACTATGCAGGTAATCTATCTTTAAAACAATTATTCAAACAAACATAAACTTTGAAATCAAACACATAAGTAATACTGTCACGACCCAACTCGGATCGTGACCGGCACATGGGACACCGAGTCCCATGTAAGCCTTAACCTGTAATCCACACGACAATCCAGCTAAACAACAACAACCACAACTACAATAACATACACACATACATAAGATCCATACATATAATCTGGTCATAACATACAGCTTAATCCATAAACCATCATAAACAATCCCTACATCTAAAAATATATATATGTCATACAGAACCATGAGAAAACCTAACACATCCATACAACAACAACAAGTCTTACATAGACTTATACAACGTTCATCCTTTACCCTAGTCCAAGGAATCCTGTCTGTAACATAACGAGCATACACTAGAAATAAACTACATAATGCCTCTAACACATGAGGCTCACCAAATCTAAGAACCCGGAGGAACGGATGAACTCGTCCCTTGATCTGCACCTTGATCTGAAAACATATTGTATGAATGGGTGAGTCATACGCTCAGTGAATAAACAGGTTATAAGTAGTGTATGTAGCATACAACAGTGCAATGCAGTTACAACATAATCCAATAACATATAAATATCAATTCCATCGTTCTTGTACAGTCTCTTTATCTTGGTAGCTTTTAACCTATGAACACTTGGAGCACGGCCCCGACTCATGTTCATAGGCAGTATGGATGTCCCGCGAGCTATGCCCCTCATCAGACACCATACTGGGAAACCCCGCAAGTTATGCCCCTCATCAGGTTTCCCATTTACGACCCCGCGAGCTATGCCCTTCCTCAGGTCGTTTTACCATCTTTTAATTCATTCAACTTTTATCTTATTTAGCGTTGTTAGTGGCACATCTCATTCATAATCACAGCATAAATAATTCATTCTCATCATCACAACATTTCAGTATCGAATTTGGGGTAGTGGTGAACGAATGGATTTGAATACATAACTTAAAAGTATAAGGATTTGAAGTTAAAGTCTTAAAAATAGAGTTTTTGTACTGATGTAATCGATTACAGGCCTCTGTAATCGATTACCAGCTTCAAATTTCGTTCTGAAGAAAAATTTTGCGAAAATAGGAAGTCTGTAATCGATTACAAACCCGTGGTAATCGATTACAGCCTGGGTCAGAGACGAAATTCTGCAGAAAACTTCGCGAAAATCATCTCCAAATCCACATTTTCACCACAACCCATCCAAATCAAACACAACCAACATGCAATATCAATCATATATCAACCAATCTCAGTCCCTATCAACTATCATAACAAGAAATTCACAGATTCAATCAAAATCATACATAAACCACAAATAACTCATTACTCACAAATTACTCCAATGAGCTCCAAGACACCACTCGGAGCTAGGATGAGGTACCCGGAGCTTCCCTAGTTGGTTGAGACCCTAGAGAACACATCACAAACCTCAATCTCACAACAAAATCAAAAATCCCAAATATAAACCCTAAACCCCCAAAACCGAGATTGGAGAGAAATAGACATCAATGGAGAAAAAGAAATACTCTACACTTACCCACAATATACTAGATGAGCAATGGTAACTTGAATCTTGAAGATTGATGGAATTTTGGTTGAGATTAGGGAGAGATTTGAGAGGGAGGAGGAAGAAGAAGAGAAAGAATGAGGGGGAAAGAGAGATACGGGAGAAGAGGGGAAGAAAGAAGAAAAAAGGAAGGAAAAAGAGGGGGAAGGTGGGGCCCACGTGGTCCTATCTCCCCGGGTGCACCATGATCTCTTACTCAAACAAACTCAGACTACCCAAGGTATTACAAATACGTATATTTCTCGTTTCATCATCTCATACACCTATAATATCTTTTCATACAAGTATCTAGGACCATAATCTCATTATGTCACATAACATATTTTAACATTCAATCATAGTACCATGTAATTGTATATGCTTAAATTCACATCATCGTATCACATGAGCATAAAATATTAACTTTCAATTCCGTCTAGGCATTCACAACTCTCATTTCATACTCTCTATCTTTTCCTCATCAACATATGACTTAGTTATGTCGCGTTCACATATCAATGTCCTAATTTATCATAAAACATAGTATTATGTGATTACACACATTACACATAACTTAACGTATCATCCTCATGACATAAATTCATTATCATCTCATATAAAGCCTCTCTTCCTCATAACAACATAGCATAATCCTTCTTTATCTCTAATTAACATACTATAATTCATCACTCAACCTGAGCATGTTATAATTAACTTAAATCTCAAGTACAGAATTCTACATCACATACTAACATAGCATGTTTTCACATCATTATCTCAACTCATATAGCTAATTGGGTATTTTATATTTTTGGTGCAGGTCATAGGAATTATTGGAGCAGTAGACATCAGGAACTGAGTAAGAAGCGGAGCAGTGGAATTTAGGACTGACATCGAGCGCCCCAGCGCCCTCAGCGCGCCCTAGCGCCCGAACCCTATCAGAATTCATCACGTGCTCAGCACCAGCGCTCTAGCGAGCTATCAGCGCCCCAGCGCCGCGCCGCACTTCTGTTACAGCAGGGACCTATCTGCAAGGCCGAGCTGGGGGCCCAATTAGCTAGGGTTTGGAGGCTGCTCACTCTATTTAAAGAAGGCTAATGCATCAGAAAATACACCACTTCATCACTTCACCATCTCTTCATCTCTACTTCTACATCTCTTCACACTTTCAATTTCTCTTATCTTCTTACTATTTTCTTTTCCTAGTTTTTACTTTTCAAACCCTAGGCTTTTAGTTAGAGTTTCTTTCTTCCATTAGGATTCCATTTTACTTTCCTAGTTGTTCTGTAGCTTCCTCCACTGTTATTTCCAACTTTATTCGTCAAGCCTTTGGGTTTTGTAAGTTACTTTTTATAATTAATTCAGTTATTTGTTCTTCAATCTTTCCAACTTGCATTTATATTCCATAGTCTTTACTTTCTTAAAACTTTCTCTTTATTGTCCAAGTCATTTAATTCCTTTTAATTCCGATTTATTTTCTGCTCTTATATTTCCTCCATGAGTAACTAAATCTCTTGGTGGATTATGAGGGTGTGAACAATCATTGGGGTAATTTGAGGTGTTGTTCTTAATCTTGCTTAAGTTTTCATTATCATTCTTGGCATATAATTTGAGATCTTAAATTGTGTGTGTTTACCTTTGTCTTGGCTTACTCGATTGAGTTTGGCTAATTCATTGGCATGTGTTCATGTGTTAGTTGATCAATTGATGCATGGCATATCAAGAATTGGTAATGATTAATTAATTGGCTTATTAGTCTCTTTAATTAGATTAATGTGATTGGCTTTAAAGATTGTTGAAAACGAAACTAAAGGTGAGATCTCACTGATTAATCTTGTTCTAGGCAATCAATCCTTAGAATCACAACAATAGGGTTAGATCTAACTCTGGCGTAATTAATCAACTCATGCATTCTTTTGTAGCCAATGATAAACGCCCTAATGGATGTTCTACCTCATGAACCACTGTTTTTATCAATCCTATTTTATTCCAAGTTATTTTCCTTGCATACAATAACCCCCAATTTGTGACAACCCTCATACGACTAGTCTTGCCTATTGCTCTCTTAGCCATTCCTTGTGAGAGACGACCCTGGTTTCCACTAAACTATATTAGGGGAACTTGGTTTATAAATAATTAAATTTATGGGAGTTGTGACAATCAACCATCAAATTTTTGGCGCCGTTGCCGGGGAATGGTGATGAAAGTAATCTCTAGTTGTGTGATTTGTGCATATTGTACATAATCGTTTTCTTTGTTTCTTTGAAAAATAAAAACAACAAAAAGATTTTATTTATTTTTGCATTGCATCACATAGCATACTGCATATTTCATCTGTACATTGCATTACATTTAGCATTTGCATCCACAGAACTTGTTGTTCACAGAACAGCGAAGCTCTGCGTCGATACGAGCGCCCACTCAGCGCCCCAGCGCAGCATCAAGGCGCGCCCAAGCGCCCTTGGACCACCCGAGCGGCCGCTCGTCATCCTGCAACATGTTTTTATGTTTTATTCTCTTATTTTTCTTCTTTTCCTAGACCAACATGAACACTAACCCCAATTTTAGTCTCCAAGATTTTAGTTTTCCCGAGTTTTGCAGGTTATCAACCAAGCAGTGAGATGCAAGTGCCACCATTACCCTCAAACCTTCACGAAACACCATACTCGTACCAAGACCCTCAACCTTACTATGAACCATACCCATCCTTTGACCCCTACTACCAGCCATATAATGAACCACCACCACCCTCCTACAGTGAACCATTTCCATACACATACCATGAGCCTAATCCTTACCCATATCCCATCGAATACCTTAATCAACCAACCATTGACCCATTCTACCAACCACAACTTTCTCAACCTCTTGCACCGTCTACTCCTTGTGATAATACTGAAAACTCCATGATGAGACAAATCTTTGAAGTACTCATGACAAACTAGCAAGCACTTTTATGCATGAAAGAGGAACTCCAACAATTGAGAACTCAGGCTACCTCATCACCACCACCAACTTCACCTCCACATCCACCATCACAAGAGGAACCGGAGTTCCCTATTGTTGAAGATGATTATGATTTAGAGCAATTGGATTGGGAGACATTGAAGTCCATGGTGGAAGAATTATCTAGGGAGGTCGAGGAAGATTCTAATGTGGAGATAGTCTATGAGGACCCTCCACCCTTACTCAGTACTGTGCTAGACACCGTGTATGCGGAGGAAAGTTCTTTGAATGTTGGAGTCGCTGCAGAGATTCCATCACTAGGAGAAATTGACGAGGCATGCAAGGAAGAAGTCATGAATTCCACTCCCTCGTCCCTTGTTGTTTCGAGGCCACCATTGGGACCTTTCCCATTTGCTCTTGGGCCTCATGAGTATGCTTGTCTCGAGACTGATGCTCAACTCCTTACCCTTTATGGGGTGTCGGTATTTTCTCAAGCTCAAATTTCTTGGAAACTAACTGATTTCAATTATGTTTTCTCTAACCCATCTTGTGAGGACTCTCATCCCTCCTCACTTGATTTTGTTTGTTTTAGGGATGCTTTTTGCAGGAGCGGGTGTTGTGCTCCAAGGGGCAATCTAAGGACCAAAACTCTTGGGTTCCGAACTAAGAAGGAAACCATTCTCTTTGGAGTGGTTTGTTACTCATGGGATCCCGGTGGGGGTGTGGAAAGCACACCATGGTGGAAACTGCTAGATCATTTCAAGCATAAGCCGCCCTGAGAGTGGCTGACCAAACGTCCAACTTAGGGACGTTAAAGCAAAGTGCTTTGTGGGAGACAACCCACCAAATTTTAATTTTGCAGCCTTTTATTTTGCTTTTTATATTTTATAGTTATAATTAACCAATTTATGTTTTTTAGATTCAACTTTGCATTAGGGAGTCTCATGCACTGAGTACATGACAACAACTAGCCAATTCTACAGCAGCACTGGCGCCCTAGCGCATACAACGCGCCCCAGCGCTCGAATGGTCCCTGTCCAAGCACCCCAGCGCACCTGTCACGCTGTAGCGCACCTGTCCGGGACGCTGTCAGTTCTGCCTCAGACGGTTTTCTCTCTATACCATTCTCTCTGTTCTTTTATTGTTTGTCACTGAGGACAATGTCTTATTCAAGTGTGGGGAGGGTGTAGAAATTGCTTTCGTGTATATCTTGCATGTATAGTTATTTTGTTTTATTTTCTTTTATTTTATGTGTTTTATTTGATGATTGGCTAGTTGTCTTTATAGCACCCTTTGGTCTGAAATTGCTTTTACCCGTGATTTTAATTCAGAAATTGTTGGCATATTATTCTTATATGAGTTTGAATTGTTTTTGTTATCCCTGATGATTGTTTGGATTACCTGTGAGAATTGAGCCTTATTGTGATTAAATGCATCTATTGATCACTTTCTTCTTGTGAGCACACACATTTGTATTTGTTATTCCTGAATTTGTTTGATTCTTGTTTTGCGTTTTATACATGTTGCATGTGATTGAGACATAATTTTGTTTTACATTTGTGAGCCACTTAGCAAATAGCCATCCGATACACATTTCCCATTGTTTGTAGCCAATTTGAGCTTTTATCCCTTTATTCTTTACTAAGCTCATTACAAGCCAAGAAACAAAAAACAATGAAACTCCCTCTGAGAACTAGGAGGACATGGTTTGAATATTGGGCAAAGTCCTAAGTGTGGGGAAATTGGATTTGAATAGTATGTTGGAATGGGAATAAATTGTAAAGGGTAATGTTTTTTGTACATAAGTGGTCAATTGTTCTTTTCTTTTCTTTTCTCATTTCAAATTTTCAAAAGAATTGGAATGAGGACTAAAAACAAACAAAAAAAAAACCGAAAAAAAAACCGAAAAAAAAATTCAGAAAAATTCAGCAGAAAAATGTTCATTGTGATTGTTTGCAAATAAAGGTTGTTGGGTTCCTGGGAATCTTTTTGGAATTATTTGGGAATCATCTTGAGAATTATTTTGTTGGGAATTGTGTTGGTTTATTGGTTTTGGGTGTTTTCTTTTCACTTCATCTCTTCTCTCTATTTCTGGAAATCATCTGGGATCATTCGAACCATGAATTATTAGTTCTTGGAATTAGTCCACTTCCCATATATGTCATACTTGTCCCAAGCCCCATTACAACCCTAAAAAGACCTCTTGATGCACCATGTTTGTGGAATTGCAATGTTAGGAGTATAGCAAATTTATGGAATGCGAATACTTGTGTGTTTTACTCAATTGAGTGCTTATCCAAAACACTGAGTGATTGAGAGATAAACACACTGGTGAGGGTCAATCAACCAACTTTGCATAACATGAACTGATTCTCTTAACTCATGAATTTCTTTGAATGTCAACTTGTAATATGATTGTGGGTGTTGCATAATTTTGACCAAGGTGTGTTGTTTTGAATAACTTTCCATCATCTGTAGTATTTTGTTTTTCTTTTAGGACATAGGTGTTAGGATGTGTTAGTCATTGCTTTATTTTTAGAGATGCTTGGAATCACTGCTTTTTGCATGAGGACATGCAATTGTTCAAGTGTGGGGATATTTGATAACGTGGTTTTTACCAATAATTTATGCCCTTAATTTGGATGATTGTATGCATTTCTTTACTCTATTTTAGTCTTTTATTGTATTTAATACAATTTGGATTTTATTGGGACTTAATGAAAATAAAGGCTAAAGTAATAAGTTTTATGATGTTTTTGCAATTTAAGGATGACCCTTGCACTTGATCTTGGATATTTTATACTTTTGGTGCAGGTCATAGGAATTATTGGAGCAGTAGACATCAGGAACTGAGTAAGAAGCGGAGCAATGAAATCCAGGACTGGCATCGAGCGCCCCAGCGCCCTCAGCGCGCCCCAGCGCCCGAACCCTATCAGAATTCATCATGAGCTCAGCATCAGCGCTCTAGCGAGCTATCAGCGCCCCAGCGCCGCGCCGCAATTCTGTTACAGCAGAGACCTATCTGCAAGGCCGAGCTGGGGGCCCAATTAGCTAGGGTTTGGAGGTTGCTCACTCTATTTAAAGAAGGCTAATGCATCAGAAAATACACCACTTCATCACTTCACCATCTCTTCATCTCTACTTCCACATCTCTTCACACTTTCAATTTCTCTTATCTTCTTACTATTTTCTTTTCCTAGTTTTTACTTTTCAAACCCTAGGCTTTTAGTTAGAGTTTCTTTCTTCCATTAGGATTCCATTTTACTTTCCTAGTTGTTCTGTAGCTTCCTCCATTGTTCCTTCCAACGTTATTCGTCAAGCCTTTGGGTTTTGTAAGTTACTTTTTATAATTAATTCAGTTATTCGTTCTTCAATCTTTCCAACTTACATTTATATTCCATAGTCTTTACTTTCTTAAAACTTTCTCTTTATTGTCCAAGTCATTTAATTCCTTTTAATTCTGATTTATTTTCTGCTATTATATTTCCTCCATGAGTAACTAAATCTCTTGGTGGTTTATAAGGGTGTGAACAATCATTGGGGTAATTTGAGGCGTTGTTCTTAATCTTGCTTAAGTTTTCATTATCATTCATGGCATATAATTTGAGATCTTAAATTGTGTGTGTGTTTACCTTTGTCTTGGCTTACTCGATTGAGTTTGGCTAACTCATTGGCATGTGTTCATGTGTTAGTTGATCAATTGATGCATGACATATCAAGAATTGGTAATGATTAATTAATTGGCTGATTAGTCTCTTTAATTAGATTAATGTGATTGGCTTTAAAGATTGTTGAAAACGAAACTAAAGGTGAGATCTCGCTGATTAATCTTGTTCTAGGCAATCAATCCTTAGAATCACAACAATAGGGTTAGATCTAACTCTGGCGTAATTAATAAACTCATGCATTCTTTTGTAGCCAATGATAAACGCCCTAATGGATGTTCTACCTCATGAACCACTGTTTTTATCATTCCTATTTTATTCCAAGTTATTTTCCTTGCATACAAAAACCCTCAATTTGTGACAACCCTCATACGACTAGTCTTGCGTATTGCTCTCTTAGCCATTCCTTGTGAGAGACGACCCTGGTTTCCACTAAACTATAATAGGGGAACTTGGTTTATAAATAATTAAATTTATGGGAGTTGCGACTATCAACCATCAATAACTTAAATCTACCATCATCCTCATCAACCTCACAAAGCTCACAATTCTTTACACATAAACTTGTATATTTTCACCCCCTTTTCAAGATCAAAAAGCATTGAAACATAATTATTTTTATCATATTAAAAAAGCATATTAACCCCGTAATCAACCTTTGAAAACTTGTACTTGAAATAGGACAAAAACAGGTGAAATTTTACTTTTCTGGTGCAGGGGATCGATCCCCAGGGGTCTGGGATCGATCCCCCCGTTAAAATTGCAGAAAACACATTTTCTCAGCATGGGGATCGATCCTCCAGTGGTGGGGATCGATCGCCACAGCACAGATTTTGCAGAAAGTGCAGAAATCGTGTTCTAGCCCCATTTTCACCCCAAAACTCATACACAACCATCCAAAACACTTAGAAATCATTAATCACACTTACATACACATATGATCAGTAACTAACACTCATATCTCTAATTCATTTACCATAGAGATAAAAAATTTTCCACATGCATGCATAGAAAACAACACATATGTGTACAATCAAAGTCCATACACACTCTTCACCAACCAACCTTTATATGCATCATGGAGCTCGAATTTTAGGTCTGACTTACAACAAGAATCAGAGGCAAACAAGCTCAATCACAAAGCGAAACCAATTGGGGATGGACGGGTAGAAGGCAACTCACTTGAATCTTGAATAAATGCAAGAGAAATGATGGTGTTAATGGATCTCCTTGCTCCCTCTTGGTGCTGGCCGAGTTTGGAACCTCAAGAGCTCTGAAGTGAGTCTCTCAAATGGGAATGAATGAGAAATGTTGTGTTGGGTGGCATGTGGCCTAAGTGCCACGGTTAAAATGATCGTATGGGGTGTGTGTCGTGTTATTTACTTGAGTGTTGTATGTGTTTAGGTGGTGAGTAAGTGTATTTGAGTGGGATTAGGTGGAGAGAGTATAATTTAATTTATTTTGGCCCTCAATATTAGTTTTGTTTGTGTTTAGAATCAAGCGCAGACTCTCTCTCACCTTACTCACTTACTCACTAAACTCTCAATTTTAAATCAAAATAGCAAGTGATCATTATTAAAATTTTTATAATCATATGAGACTCTTAATAATTTTAAAATAATAGATTTATCATATTATTAACTCTACATTAATAATTTATTAGACATGATAATGGAATAAACATAATTAAGTGGAATTTAACAATAATTCAAGGTTGTTAAATTTCGATTTCGGTGAAATTATTTCTAAAACATTTTCTAAACACCGAACGACATTTATGAATAAACATTAGAGTCTCATTTTACTTCTCATTAAATTTTTATAACGATCATTGTCTTTCTCGGTGACTCTACAACTTATACAAATAATAATACTAGATTTGCCTTGCTCCACAAGCAACCTAGATTATTATATACTAACATATAGCACATATATTTTATTTAATCACATCTCATAATACATGTACATATATACATATATATATATACATATATATATATATATGTATAATACTTTTCTCCACCATAAATAAAGAAATTTATATATATATATACTAGTTACTTTGGTACATAAATATATATACGTATGTACTTATATAAATATGTGTTGTCACATAAACATTTCATTCTTAATATTTTCACTTCGCATGCATATGTCTATCTTAGATAACACCATAATTATTTTACTTATCACCACACCAATTCGGTTTCCTCATCATCATATATCAATATCACCAATCATAATTAATTCATTACTATACCTCAATTCACCATATGCACCACATAATCATAGCACTAAGCTCACATTATCTATGTGCACATCACATATATGTATATCAACCATAGAGAAACACATCACAATATTATCATTATATATATTAATCTAGTCACCAAGTACCGAAATCCGGACCGACAACCGAAATTACTCACAAACATGAAATTCCCGAATCACAGGTGTTACACAATGGAAAACCTTGAATGACTTTGAAGGGATGCCCATGCCATCAACTGCGTCTGTTGATCAACTTGAAAACGTTTTCCTATTGAATCATCTCAATTATCGACATGATGATCTTCTACGCGTGCTACCGAAATATACAACGGAAATGACAGATGAACAATCAAGTATATTTAACTGTGTTTTAAATGAAGTTGAGAAAACTGATGGCGATGCATTCTTTGTGCATGGATTTGGTGGAACAGGGAAAACCTTTTTATGGAAAGCTTTATCAATTAAGATTCGTTCTGAAGGAAAGATTGTATTGAATGTTGCATCAAGTGGTCTTGCATCGTTACTGCTCCCTGGAGGACGTACAACTCACTCTACATTTTCAATACTACTTCAGCTTAGTGAAAGCTCAATGTGTAACATAAAAGCCAATAGCATGAATGCTGAAATGATCAAACGATGCAGTTTAATAATTTGGGATGAGGCCCCCATGATTAATAAGTGGGCGTTTGAGGCATTAGATAGAACTTTGAGAGATGTAATGCGAAGCACTGCTACAATGTGCACGGAAAGACCATTTGGTGGTAAGGTCATTGTACTGGGTGGAGATTTTCGGCAGATCTTGTTGGTTATTCCTAAAGCAAGTCGGGCTGACATTGTAGTCTCAAGTGTTAATTCATCGTTATTATGGAGACATTTCAAAGTTCTCAACTTGACAAAAAAACATGTGTCTGCAATCCCAAAACATGAGTGGTGATTCTGAATTGGACATAGGTGAAGGAAAAATAGGTACAGAAGTTGATGGTGAGTTTATTGTAGATTTCCCAGAAGATTTACTGGTCCTGGGATGGGAGAATCCTCTCCATGTAGTTGTTTATGTGACATACCATGATTTACTAGCAAACCTAGGAAGCCATAAATATTTTGAAGATAGAGCTATTTTAGCTCCAACAATTGAGTCAGTTGAATTAGTCAATGATCATGTGATTGGAATGTTACCTGGGAATGAGAAGGAATATTTAAGTTCAAACTCAATATGTAGGTCCGATGATGATATCGAGGTTGAACTTGATTGGATAACAGTTGAGTTCTTGAACGGAGTCAAGTGTTCGGGTGTCCCTAACCACTCTCTTCGGCTTAAAGTTGGGACGCCTGTTATGCTGTTGCGTAATATTGATCAATCAGCTGGGCTATGCAATAGGACTCGAATGATTGTTACTAATCTTGGTATTAATTTGATCGGGTGTTAAGTAGTCACTGGAAATAATATTGGTGAGATTGTGTACATTCCCCGAATGAATTTAATCCCAACAGATCTAGGCATTCCATTCAAGTTTCAATGAAGACAATTTCCATTAATGTTGTGTTTTGCAATGACTATATCAATAAAAGTCAGGGTCAAACGTTCTCCACTGTTGGATTGTTCCTACCCCGCCCAGTTTTTTCGCCAAAAAATCGCACAGTACTCCACAAATACATACTTCGTATATGTACTCCGTATAGGAACCCAATTGGACTAAATTTGATCCAATTCCATGAGCCCAGCTCAGAAGCCTTTAGCTTCACGAATCCCACATTGCCCAATCCATAAGCCTTTTGCTCCACGAAGTCCACAACTTTCATTTTCTCCACGAAACTATTTTTTCACATATAATCTCGCGTGCAACTAGCATCTCCCATCTCATCTTGTTCAATTTTTTTTCCCAGTTCTCATTGCAATCTTGTTTCTATTTCCATTCATTTTTTATTCACAAACATTTATCTCTTTTTACTTTTTTTTCTTATCAAATCACTATTGCTGTAATGGAGGAAAATATTAATTTCTTTTATCAGATTGTTAATAAAAAATGCTTGAGGTACTCAATTTTTTTTATTATCAGTTTTATGTTGTAGACTGCTTTCTCATACTCTTATATTGTGTTATGTTTGGGCTTAAGCCATCTTTAGAATAAAAAAATAAAATAACACCATTATTTTCTTTATGTTCATACTCCTTTTCTCTTTCTTCCTAAGAAGCTTATGCATTCTCACTATAAGTCTCACCTACTCTTCCTCAACCCCTTCCATCACCATCACCATCACCATCACCATCATCAGCCTCACCTACTCTTCCTCAACCCCTTCCACCACCATTCAAACCTCTTCCATCACTTCTACCACCACCACAACCACCCTCAACCACCACAACAATAAGAAGCATAAGGTTAAAACACATATCCTTTTGATATTCCAGCACACTCTAATATTGTGTTGTAAATAATAATGGCTTCTTAATAAAAATTATAGAATAAAAAAAGAAAACCTTACCACACTTTGGACTTCATAAAAATATTAATAAAAAAATATCAAAACAATCAATTGGGGAAAAAGAAAAAAAAAGAGTGAATTTCAAGTTTAAATGGGAGATGACCATCATAACCTGATATCTTGACAATAGAACTTAAAGTGAAATAAGAAGCCATTAGCGGAAGAACAACAACCTCCAAAACTATTGTAGCAATGCATCTACACCACCAATCCATGGCTCTAATTATTAGATGTTTATTATCCTACTTGAACTGTAAAATAAATCATTAAAATATTATTTTTTTAGAGAGAACATGTTATTTTTATTTCAAACATACATAGTTAATGAGAGTTCAAAGAAAAAAGTAGCAATACATTAAAAAATAAAAGCAGAAAATAAAAAAAAAACAAAGAAATAATAAAGAGAAACATGTCAGTAGTCTTGAGTTGTGGAGAAGAGTCAAGTAAAGAAAAATGTAGGTTAAACGAGCTCAGAACAAAGAGAATGGGATGAAAAAATTTCTATAGTTGTATTAAATTTACATTAAATATTTCTTCTACACACTCACACCTATTATAACTTATGTAAAATGTATAAATAAATTTCCATTATAATGTGAGCAACATTTGTAAAATATGTGAGCAGACATGTATCATACTGTAATAAATTATGTAAAAGTGTGAGCAAACATGTCTGTCACATTGAGCAACTTGTGTGAAATGTACGAGCAAACTTGCAATAAATTGTAAACAACTTATGTGAAATATGTGAGCAAAATGACTTATATTGTGAGCAATTTATGTACACTGTGTGGGCAAAAAATATGTTAAATTGTAATTAACTTTCTCAATACTCGTGAGCAATTTGTTCTATATTGTAAGCCATGCATATATGTTATATTTGTGATTGTGATTGAAACTTGTGGACAAATTTTTATAATACTGTGAGTAACATTTGTAAAATGTGTGAGCAATCATGAATTGAATAAGTTATATAAAAAGTGCAAGTAAACATGCATGTTATTATAAGCAATTTGTGTGAAATTTATTGTAATACCTCGGGTATTCTGAGTTTGTTTGAGTAAGAGATCACGGTACACCCGAGGAGACAGAGCCAAGTGGGCCCCACCTCCCCACTCATTTTTCCTTCTTTTCTTTCTTTTCTCCCCCCCCCCCCCCCCCACTTCCCGTAACCCACCTTCCTCACTTCCCCCTCTCTTTCTCTTCTTCATCATCTCATCTCTCCCTCTCTAATCTTTCATCTAAACTCCATCAAACTTCAAGATTTAATTTATCATTCTTCATCTAGTATATTGTGGGTAAGTGTAGTGTATTTCTTTCTCTCTATGGTTGTCTATTTCTTCTATTTTTCGGATTGGGGGTTTAGGGTTCCAAATTGGGGTTTTCGATTTTGGTTGAGAGATTGAGGTTTGTGATGTGTTCTCTAGGGTCTCAACCAACTAGGGAAGCTTCGGGGAACTCATCCTAGGTCCGGGTGGAGTCTTGGAGCTCATTGGAGTACTTTGTGAGTAATGGGTTATTTGTGGTTTATGTATGATTTTGATTGAATCTGTGAATTTCTTGTTATGATAGTTGATAGGGACTGAGATTGGTTGATATATAACTGATATTGCATGTTGGTTGTGTTTGATTTGGATGGGTTGTGGTGAAAATGTGGATTTGGAGATGATTTTCGCGAAGTTTTCTGCAGATTTTCGTTTCTGACCCAGGCTGTAATCGATTACAGGGAATTGGTAATCGATTACTGTAATCGATTACCAAGACCCTGTAATCAATTACTGCGGGATTGTAATCGATTACAGAGTGACAGTTTTTACAAAAATTTTCTTCAGAACGAAATTTGAAGCTGGTAATCGATTATAGAGGCCTGTAATCGATTACATCAGCACAAAAACTCTATTTTTATGGCTTTAACTTCAAATTCTTGTACTTTTAAGTTATGTATTCAAATCCACTCGTTCACCACTACCCCAAACTCAATATTGAACTGTTGTAATGATGATGATGAATTGATTATGCTATGATTATGAATGATATGTGCCACTAACTGCGTTAAGCAAGATAAAAATGGAATGAATTAAGAGATGGTAAAACGACCTGAGGAGGGGCATAGCTCGCGGGGTCGTAAATGGGAAACCTGATGAGGGGCATAGCTCGCGGGGTTTCCCAGTATGGTGTCTGATGAGGGGCATAGCTCGCAGGACATCCATATTAACTATGAACATGAGTCGGGGCTGGGCTCCAGGTGTTCATAGGTTAAAAGCCACCAAGATAAAGAGACTGTACAAGAACGTTTGAATCTATATATCTGCTATGTTGGTTTATTTTATGCTTGTTGATTTATGTTATATACCAAGATAAAGAGACTGTACAAGAACGTTTGAACATGATTATGCTTGTTATTTTATGCGTATGACTCACCCATTCATACAACATGTTTTTAGATCAAGATGCAGATCAAGGGACGAGTTCATCCGTTCCTCCGGGTTCTTAGATTTGGTGAGCCTCAGGTGTTAGAGGCATTATGTAGTTTATTCTTAGTGTATGCTCCTTATGTTACAGACATGATTTCCTTGTACTAGAGTAGGTGGTTGTTAATGTATAAGTCTATGCAAGACTTGTTGTGATTGTGTCGTTGTCATTAGACTTCCTTCAGAGTATGTATGATGATATTTGGATGTATGGATTGCTTATGGTGGTTTATGAATTAAGTAGAATGTTATGACCAGGTTATATATATGGATATTATTTATGCTAGTGTAGCTGGATTATTGTGTGGATTACAGGTTAAGGCTGACATGGGACTCGGTGTCCCATGTGCCGGTCACGATCCGAATTGGGTCGTGACAAAGTTGGTATCAGAGCCTAGGTTGAGTCCTGTAACTTATGGAGCAAACTGTTTTCAATAGGGTGACAATCGTGTAAATGGTTGCCGGCCCATTTTCACAAGATTGTGACTCTAGTGAAAGCTTTTATAGGATGTCTTATGGTTTTGTCTTGATGTTTCTGTGTGGTGATCCCTTATTGTTCAGGGTCACCTCTTCTGCTGTTTTCTGAACGCTTGTTTGTTTGTGTAGTTATCTTGTTCTGACAATGCCTCCTAGGAGAAACACCCCAGGTAGACCTCGTATCAACAGGGACCCTCCTCCTGAGCAAGAGGTTGTGGGACCCCAAGGGGGCAATACGGATTATGACCGCGATGCGGAAATCCGGGATATTCGTCAGACTCTGAACACTCTGATGCAGATGATGGCGAATCAGAATAATCAGAATCAGGAAAGAGCATAAGTCCCCCCTAACCCTGAATATGAGCCGCCAAGGAGAAGGCCGCAAGTCTTTGGACCTACAGAGGTGTCGCTAGAGGCGTATCTGAGGCTTAATCCGCCAACCTTTTCTGGAGATTCCATGGAAGAAGACCCCGAGGAGTTTCTTGATAGGGCTACAAGAGCTCTACGTGCTCTCCAATGCCATGATGTGAGGGCCGTATACCTTGTTACCTACACTCTGCAGGGCACTACAGCCCACTGGTATGAGACCTTAAGGATTGAAATGGCAAACATGAGAAGGCCACCACCTGTCTGGAAAGAGTTCACAGATGCCTTCAGGGCAAGATTCTTTTCAGAGAATCGGAGGGAGCTGTTGGCTGATCAGTTCCTTAGGTTGAAGCAGACACAGGGCATGTCCGTAGTTGAGTACGCTACGCAGTTTACTCGGTTATGCCGATATGCAACTCATGAGATCACTCCGGAGGACCGGAAGGTGAGAAGTTTTGTGAAGGGGCTCAGGGATCCGATGCGATCCATCTTGCACAATGAGATTGGGCGGAAGACTTTTTCTCAAGTCATGGATACTGTAGTGGGGATTGAAGGTTCCCTAGAGGAAGATAAGCCTAGTAGAGGGTTTGACAAGAAGAAGAAGACTACAGGGCAGTTCTCTAGAAGATCCAGTTCTGGTGGATCTCATGGTTATCAGTATCAGAGGTTCATACCTGGGGGTGGTTCCAACTCATCAGGATCCACTCCTAGAGATGTGCCGGCGAGGTCCCAGTCTAGCAGCAGTTCTCAGTCTAGTACGCATTGGCCAGATCCTCGTGCCCCTCATTGCAAGAGTTGTGGAAGGTATCATCAGGGACCATGTCGTGCTGTTCCTCACACCTGTTATGGATGTGGTCAGACAGGCCACTTTATCAAGGATTGTCCTCGCTTTTCTGGTGGAACTGCTAGGCCTCAGGCCCCGATTATACTCACTCCATCTTTCTCAGCTATGTCTCCGGGTGGATCTTCTGGGCATGGGGGTAGAGGACCGACTAGAGGAAACAGAGGCCGTGGTCAGGGAGGTGGAGGAAGAGCTCAGCCTAGAGTCTTTGCGTTGACCCGTCAGGATGCTCCGGCATCCAATGCGGTAGTGGCAGGTATAACAAAAGTTTGTTCTTCTGAAGCTTATGTGTTGTTTGATCCGGGCTCCACACATTCTTATGTGTCCCCATTCTTTGCTTCCCGTCTTGGCGAGCAACCTGTGTCTTTGGAGGATCCTTTTTGGGTTAGTACTCCGGTCAGAGAACCTCGTATGGTTCATCTTGTGTGCAAGTTGTGTGTGGTTTCTGTGGGCGGGATGGACAGTTTAGCCGACCTGGTGATCCTTGATATGGTGGACTTTGATGTTATCTTGGGCATGGATTGGTTGGCTTCCTGTCATGCCTCGGTGGATTGCTATGCCAAGTTGGTGAAGTTTGTCCTTCCCGATGGTTCAACCTTCGAGTTCCAAGGGGATCATTGTATGACCCCTGCTTCTTTGATCTCGGCTATGAGTGCCATGAAGTTGATGAACCACGGGTGTCAAGGTTTTCTGGCGTCAGTGATGAACATGGAGGCTAGTATTGTAGGTGTTGGTCACGTTCCAGTGGTATGTGAGTACCCAGATGTGTTTCCGGAGGAGTTACCGGGTATGCCAACTGATCGGGAGATAGAGTTCGGGATTGATCTAGCTCCTGATGCTCAACCAGTTTCCATTCCTCCTTACCGTATGGCTCCGAAAGAGTTAAACGAATTGAAGGATCAGCTGAAGGATCTCTTGGACAAAAGGTTCATCCGACCGAGCACGTCACCTTGGGGTGCTCCGGTTCTTTTTGTTAAGAAGAAGGATGGATCCATGAGGCTTTGTGTGGACTACAGGCAGCTCAACAAGTTGACGGTCCGAAACAAGTACCCTCTTCCGAGGATTGATGATTTGTTTGATCAGCTTCAGGGTACTTGCTGTTTTTCTAAGATTGACCTGAGATCGGGTTACCATCAGTTGAGGATTAAGGAAAGAGATATTCCGAAGACGGTTTTCCGTACCCGATATGGGCATTTCGAATTTCTTGTGATGTCTTTTGGGTTGACCAATGCCCCTGCAGCTTTTATGGATCTCATGAATCGAGTGTTCAAACCATTCCTAGATCGATTCGTCATAGTCTTCATCGACGACATCTTGGTATACTCTAAGAGTGCTGAGGAGCATGAGCATCATCTCAGGGTTGTGCTGCAGACTCTGAGGGACCACATTCTTTATGCCAAGTTCTCTAAGTGCAAGTTTTGGATGGATCAAGTAACCTTTCTCGGGTATATAGTGTCTAAAGATGGTATTATGGTGGATCCGAAGAAGGTAGAAGCAGTTCAGAAATGGCCTAGACCTACAACAGTGACGGAGATCCGTAGTTTCTTGGGTCTTGCGGGCTACTACCGGAGATTTGTCAAGGATTTCTCTCGGGGTAGCAGCACCTCTCACCCAGTTAACTCAGAAGCACGCGCCTTTTCTGTGGTCGGAAGCTTGTGAGTCAAGCTTTCAAAAGCTGAAGGAGGCTCTCACTACCGCTCCTGTTTTAGCCTTGCCTACCGGTTCAGGAGGCTACTCAGTGTATTGTGATGCTTCCCGGATTGGGCTCGGTTGTGTTTTGATGCAGAATGGGAGGGTGATAGCTTATGCCTCAAGGAAGTTGGAGAATCACGAGCAGAACTACCCTACTCATGATTTGGAGATGGCGGAGGTGGTGTTTGCTCTCAAGATCTGGAGACACTACCTCTACGGAGAGACGTGTGAGATCTACACCGACCACAAGAGCTGGAAGTACATCTTTCAGCAGAAAGACCTCAATCTGAGACAGAGTCGGTGGATGGAGTTGCTGAAGGACTATGATTGTACCATCTTGTATCACCCTGGAAGAGCAAATGTAGTCGCTGATGCTTTGAGCAGGAAGTCTATGGGTAGTCTGACCCACATTGCTGTTGTGAAGAGACCGTTGGTTGAGGAGATCCATAGGTTGGAGTCGGAGGGCATGCACTTCGAGTTAGGGAGATCTGGAGTACTCTTAGCTCATGTGCGGGCTCAGGCATCTTTAGTGTTACATCTTTCTAGTAGGGTGTTACATTTTGGTATCAGAGCAGGTCTATCCTACAGGGCTTGGGGTAATGGACCTGTTATGCTATTATGGCATGTACGGTAGTTATATCATGCATATAACCTCTTATGTGTATTAGTTATGTGTTGAGGTGCATGATCGTTTTGCTGGACTGTCAGAGTAATTGTGCATACTTAGCGGTGATATGGAGCCTGATCAACTCGATGTTCATTGTTTGTGTGCACAGGGACATGGCACCCAGCAGGCGTAATAGGGACGATGCTGACGATCATGAGGAGAATGGGCAACGAAGCGGGGTTTCGTCGGAGGCATTCATGGAGATGGCCAGGGCCATGAACCGCATGGTGGACCACATGACTCAACAGCGCGCAGCGCCACCACCTGCGGGTAATGGCAGTTCCTATTTCGCTGACTTCAAGAGGGCCAATCCCTCTCCTTTTCCTGGCACTACGGATCCTTCAGTAGCTGAGGATTGGCTGAGGGGTATCGAGGACATCTTTACAGTGGTCCAGTGTACAGAGGTGCAGAAGACACAACTGGCCACCTTCATGCTGCAGATGGAGGCACGTTCATGGTGGAACGATGCTCGTCGCGCTTTTGACGCGGCGGGTGTAGCGGTCACGTGGGACATGTTTAAGGACATGTTCTATGAGAAGTACTTCCCGGAGACTGTTCGCCAGGACAAGGAAATGGAGTTCCTTGATCTCCGTCAGGGCACCATGACCATACCTGAGTACATCGCCAAGTTCGAGGAGCTCATTCGATTTTCAGAGATCTACCAGGCGAACCCGAAGGAGAGCTGGAAGTGCATGAAATTCTGTGCTGGGTGAACCAAGACATCAAGAGGATGGTTAAGCACATGAAGATCAGAGACTACAGAGAGATGGTGGACATGCAGGATCGTAGAGGAGACCAGCCGCAGAGGGTTGAGACTCAGAGGAGGAGTGCGGCACCTCAGCAGACCAGCCACACCGCCTCTGCCCGCTTTCAGCCATATGTTCAGCCACCTAGTACTCAGTCTCAGCCTCGACTTCTACAGTAGCAGCAGCGCCCAGCCGCAGCAGCACCTCAGGCGTTACCCGCCCTACCATCATGTGCCACGTGCGGCAAGCCTCATGGCGGTGTCTGTCGCCTCGGTCAGAATACATGTTTTCGCTGCGAGAAGGCAGGCCATTATGTCAAGGATTGCAAGGTAGCAGGCCCACAGTGATCTTCTTCCTTTAGGCCACAGCACCAGGGACGTGTGTTCACAGTTTGCGCGGAGCAATCAGACGATATCATCGGGGGTAAGCATTTATGTTCTGCTTGTTTGGTTTGTTATGGTGATGACTAGCCTTAATCATCATTGTATGAGACCCATTTAGTACGAGAGTACGGTGGAAATTGTGTGATGCATGCCTAGGCCTGAAGCTGAGCTACTTGTAGTTTTGTTAAGGTCTAGTCAAGGTTTGTTAAGGATGGTTGACCCTGATTCAGAGTTGACTTTAGCCTAGTTAACCATGGATGGTTACTCTTCCCTGGTTGATCTTGGCCTCCACGTGTTTTCTTGTGTGTTAATCACACCCTTGTGTTGTTTTTGTGTTAGAAGTGTCGAATTTCGAGGACGAAATTCTTTTTATGGAGGAAAGAAATGTAACACCCCGACTTTTATTAAGTCCTAATTAAGTGAGATTAAGGGTAATTGACCTTGATTAGGATTTAATTCGGTTTGGGTGGATAAGTTTCTTCTAGTCAAACCCTTATGTGTGACGTGATTTAAGTGTGTATATATGTGTTCATTCTATGCTATGTGAATTACGTGTGTAAATTATATGTCATGATAATTATGTGTATTTATGTGAGTGTTCATTGTGTGTGGGAGAGTATGTTGGATGCATATATGAGTTTTAATTGGTATTTAGATGATACATATGGTTAGGAATGATGATATAAAATATTTATATGAGTTACATGATGTTATTAGATAATATTAGTGTTATATATTATTATTTATTTTATTTTATTTTATTTTATGTGCCTATGTGTATTTTAATTTATATTTAAATATTAGAAAAGTTATATGAGCATTATAGTATTATTTGGGGGGATTTGGAGTGTTTTAGTAATTTAAGTGACGGTGGGCCCCACAATAACTCTTGACCTAGCCACTCCCTATATAAACACTAGTAACCCTCTCCAATTGAGAAAAACACTCTCCTCCTTCTTTTGAGCCGCCATAGCCATCTTTCTCTCAAGAGCTCCCTAAGCCATTGATACTCCAAACCACGAAACACCCATCAAACCTCACCCAATCCAGAAAATAAATTCATATTCTTAATCCTCCCATCAAGCCGGAGCTTTCTACCGATTCTGTTTCTCCGTTAAGAGTCTCTGGCGTCACCGGACCGTTCGTGGGGCTAGAGAGAGGTTTCCAACGAGAGCAACGTAGGAAAAAAAAGGGGTTTCTCTTTGCATTCTAGCATTTTGTCTTCAAGAGGTAGGGGTTAGGCATTCTATTTTCATGCATATTGATGATGATTTTATGAGATTAATGTGATGGTCGTTTTTTCCATTGGGAATTTTTGTGGCTTATTATTATTATTATTATTATTATTATTATTATGTGGTTCTATACGTATATATATGCGTAAGGCTGGGAACACTTGGTATGCGCATCAGCGCATGGCTGCGCTTGGTTTTTTGGTTTTCTATATATATATATATATATATATATATATATATATATAAAAGACAGTTTATTTGTATAGGTATATTACTATTACATATTATTATTACATAAACTTATACCTATTAGCATGTATATTAGTTAATAATAGGTAGATAACAGGTAGAGATAATAATAAAATATTAACCCTAATAATAATAATAAAAGAATAATACAGTAAGAACAACAACATGTATAATATATGATATATAATGATAATAGTAATAATAACAATAATAGTATAGAAGACAAGATTGGTGATGAATAAAATATAAGAGTTTACAAGATACTTAAGGGTAGAGTATAAAGTACAAGTAAAACTAGAATAAAGTATAAGTATGAAATAATAATAAAATAAACAAGATCATATGACATGAAAGGTATAGAAGCATTGAGAATAATATTTATAAGTAGTTGTATATCATGTTTATTTGATAAGGAGTGGTATTTATTTATTCTCCATGATGTCAGAGTAAGTAAGTGAATGTGCTATGTTTATTCCATGATGTTAAAGAGTATAAATTGACATGTTTTTACCCTTTTATGTACTCTAATGCGTTCTACGACTTGTATAAATGTTATATATGATTTATGCATGATTTATATATGATTATATGAGCTATAAAGTACGTTTATATGTATGTTTAATTGCTATGATGTATATATAATTATTGTATGAGATATATATGTTATATTGAGTATATGTATTGCTTTTATGATGCGTTAAATTGTTTATGTGAGTATATGATATATATTATGATGAAATGATCTGAATGAATTAACTCTGTCACTCGGTAAAAGTTAAAAAATGTTCTGAAAGATATTCTGGTGCTCTGAAAGATCTCTGTTAACTCTGAAAGATTTCTGATAATTAAAAGACGACGTTCTGAAAGATCTCTGAAACTCTGAAAGATTAAAATACCCTGTAGCCTTCAGCTTGTGATGAGTGTTGTAGGGAGGGGTGGCATCCTCGGCTGCAACTCCTTCACTTGAGGAAGGTGAACTGTACCCCCTCTTCCCCGTATGTTTTAGGATGAGCTCATACCTAGGGGCCGAATTGTAGGAGTAAGGATGGGAGGGAGGCTTTGCCATGTCTGACAGCTTCAAAGTAAAAGTTAATGATAAGATGCTCTGAAAGAAAGTTCTGATAAATGTTCTGTTATGTTATATTTTCCCTGATTGTGATAGAAGCACATAGTACACTACACACGGGCCTTTAATTATGATATGTTATATGAATTAATAAAATGGACAAGATGCACTTAGGTAAGACGTTCCGGGGAAAGATTGATTTCAACTTATATCTGAATTGAACTCATTCATGCTTCACTTATTTTATAATTAAACCCGGGCGGCTTCCTCTACTGAGTCACTTCCCAATGCTCACCCTATGTTTTCCCACCTTTTAGAGGAGCAGACAGAGCAGGATGTCGGAGCACACGAGGAGCCCGTGCAGACTTAGTTTATGATATAGTTCCCTAGATATCAGAGACATGTTTTATTTCCTTATCAGATGTTATGACTTTTATGCTTCCGCTACGTTTATTTATTTATTATGTTTTCTGAGTCCGGACCTTTGTTAGCCGGCAGCTATTTATTTACTCATATATATGGTGGAATCTCATAGGTCATAGTTTTTGGCTTATGGGGTGAGACCTAGTATTTATTTCATGTTTGTTACTTGATGGGAGTTATTTATATGATGTAGTATTTTCGTAGATGTTTGTATAGCTTATTAGTATCGTTGTATTTATGCGCCAGACCTTTATTTTCTATACCGCAAATGATTTTCGAAAATTTACTCCCACCTATTTTCCGCGTATTATATTTTAAATATAAAGATAAAACATGATAACAGGAGGTAACCCGTATGAAATTGCCTAAAATGACTTAAGCATTAAGGGCTTTCTAGTAGGGTGTTACATTTTGGTATCGGAGCAGGTCTATCCTACAGGGCTTGGGGTAATGGACCTGTTATGCTATTATGGCATGTACGGTAGTTATATCATGCATATAACCTCTTATGTGTATTAGTTATGTGTTGAGGTGCATGATCGTTTTGCTGGACTGTCAGAGTAATTGTGCATACTTAGCGGTGATATGGAGCCTGATCAACTCGATGTTCATTGTTTGTGTGCACAGGGACATGGCACCCAGCAGGCGTAATAGGGACGATGCTGACGATCATGAGGAGAATGGGCAAGGAAGCGGGGTTTCGTCGGAGGCATTCATGGAGATGGCCAGGGCCATGAACCGCATGGTGGACCACATGACTCAACAGCGCGCAGCGCCACCACCTGCGGGTAATGGCAGCTCCTATTTCGCTGACTTCAAGAGGGCCAATCCCTCTCCTTTTCCTGGCACTACGGATCCTTCAGTAGCTGAGGATTGGCTGAGGGGTATCGAGGACATGTTTACAGTGGTCCAGTGTACAGAGGTGCAGAAGACACAACTGGCCACCTTCATGCTGCAGATGGAGGCACGTTCTTGGTGGAACGATGCTCGTCGCGCTTCTGACGCGGCGGGTGTAGCGGTCACGTGGGACATGTTTAAGGACATGTTCTATGAGAAGTACTTCCCGGAGACTGTTCGCCAGGACAAGGAAATGGAGTTCCTTGATCTCCGTCAGGGCACCATGACCATACCTGAGTACATCGCCAAGTTCGAGGAGCTCATTCGATTTTAAGAGATCTACCAGGCGAACCCGAAGGAGAGCTGGAAGTGCATGAAATTCTGTGCTGGGCTGAACCAAGACATCAAGAGGATGGTTAAGCACATGAAGATCAGAGACTACAGAGAGATGGTGGACATGCAGAATCGTAGAGGAGACCAGCCGCCCAGTTGCACCGCAGAGGGTTGAGACTCAGAGGAGGAGTGCGGCACCTCAGCAGACCAGCCACACCGCCTCTGCTCGCTTTCAGCCATATGGTCAGCCACCTAGTACTCAGTCTCAGCCTCGACTTCTACAGCAGCAGTAGCGCCCAGCCGCAGCAGCACCTCAGGCGTTACCCGCCCTACCATCATGTGCCACGTGCGGCAAGCCTCATGGCGGTGTCTGTCGCCTCGGTCAGAATACATGTTTTCGCTGCGAGAAGGCAGGCCATTATGTCAAGGATTGCAAGGTAGCAGGTCCACAGTCATCTTCTTCCTTTAGGCCACAACACCAGGGACGTGTGTTCACAGTTTGCGCGGAGCAATCAGACGATATCATCGGGGGTAAGCATTTATGTTCTGCTTGTTTGGTTTGTTATGGTGATGACTAGCCTTAATCATCATTGTATGAGACCCATTTAGTACGAGAGTACGGTGGAAATTGTGTGATGCATGCCTAGGCCTGAAGCTGAGCTACTTGTAGTTTTGTTAAGGTCTAGTCAAGGTTTGTTAAGGATGGTTGACCCTGATTCAGAGTTGACTTTAGGCTAGTTAACCATGGATGGTTACTCTTCCCTGGTTGATCTTGGCCTCCACGTGTTTTCTTGTGTGTTAATCACACCCTTGTGTTGTTTTTGTGTTAGAAGTGTCGAATTTCGAGGACGAAATTCTTTTTAAGGAGGAGAGAAATGTAACACCCCGACTTTTATTAAGTCCTAATTAAGTGAGATTAAGGGTAATTGACCTTGATTAGGATTTAATTCGGTTTGGGTGGATAAGTTTCTTCTAGTCAAACCCTTATGTGTGACGTGATTTAAGTGTGTATATATGTGTTCATTCTATGCTATGTGAATTACGTGTGTAAATTATATGTCATGATAATTATGTGTATTTATGTGAGTGTTCATTGTGTGTGGGAGAGTATGTTGGATGCATATATGAGTTTTAATTGGTATTTAGATGATGCATATGGTTAGGAATGATGATATAAAATATATGAGTTACATGATGTTATTAGATAATATTAGTGTTATATAAAATATTACATGATGTCGGAGCACACGAGGAGCCCGTGCAGACTTAGTTTATGATATAGTTCCCTAGATATCAGAGACATGTTTTATTTCCTTATCAGATGTTATGACTTTTATGCTTCCGCTACGTTTATTTATTTATTATGTTTTCTGAGTCCGGACCTTTGTTAGCCGGCAGCTATTTATTTACTCATATTTATGGTGGAATCTCATAGGTCACAGTTTTTGGCTTATGGGGTGAGACCTAGTATTTATTTCATGTTTGTTACTTGATGGGAGTTATTTATATGATGTAGTATTTTCGTAGATGTTTGTATAGCTTATTAGTATCGTTGTATTTATGCGTCAGGCCCTTATTTTCTATACCGCAAATGATTTTCGAAAATTTACTCCCGCCTATTTTCCGCGTATTATATTTTAAATATAAAGATAAAACATGATAACAGGAGGTAACCCTTATGAAATTGCCTAAAATGACTTAAGCATTAAGGGCTTTCTAGTAGGGTGTTACAGAGGAAGCCGCCCCGGGTTTAATTATAAAATAAGTGAAGCATGAATGAGTTCAATTCGGATATAAGTTGAAAATCAATCTTTCCCCGGAACGTCTTACCTAAGTGCATCTTGTCCATTTTATTAATTCATATAACATATCATAATTAAAGGCCCGTGTGTAGTGTATGTGCTTCTATCACAATCAGGGAAAATATAACATAACAGAACATTTATCAGAACTTTCTTTCATAGCATCTTATCATTAACTTTTACTTTGAAGCTGTCAGACATGGCAAAGCCTCCCTCCCATCCTTACTCCTACAATCTGGCCCCTAGGTATGAGCTCATCCTAAAACATACGGGGAAGAGGGGGTACAGTTCACCTTCCTCAAGTGAAGGAGTTGCAGTCGAGGATGCCACCCCTCCCTACAACTCTCATCACAAGTTGAAGGCTACAGGGTATTTTAATCTTTCAGAGCATCAGAGATCTTTCATAACGTCTTTTAATTATCACAAATCTTTCAGAGTTAACAGAGATATTTCAGAGCATCAGAGTATCTTTCAGAACATCTTTTAACCTTTACCGGATGACAGAGTTAATTCATTCAGAGCATTTCATCATAATATATATCATCACATAGCATATTCATCATGTAATCATTCATCATAACCATCTCATACAATAATTACATATACATATAAACATATTTTATAGCTCATATAATCATATATAAATCATGCATAATTCATATATAACATTTATACAAGTCGTAGAACGCATTAGGGTACATAAAAGGGTAAAAACATGTCAATTTATACTCTTTAACATCATGGAATAAACATAGCACATTCACTTACTTACTCTGACATCATGGAGAATAAATAAATACCACTCCTTATCAAATAAACATGATATACAGCTACTTATAAATATTATTCTCAATGCTTCTATACCTTTCATGTCATATGATCTCGTTTATTTTATTATTATTTCATACTTATACTTTATTCTAGTTTTACTTGTACTTTATACTCTACCCTTAAGTATCTTGTAAACTCTTATATTTTATTCATCACCAATCTTGTCTTCTATACTATTATTGTTACTATTACTATTATCATTACATATCATATATTATACATGTTGTTGTTCTTACTGTATTATTCTTTTATTATTATTGTTAGGGTTAATATTTTATTATTATCTTTCCTATTAATATTACTATCATTACCATATTATTATTATTATTTCTACATGTTATCTACCTATTATTAACTAATATACATGTTAATAGGTATAAGTTTATGTAATAATAATATGTAATAGTAATATACCTACACAAATAATAATAATAATAATAATAATAATAATAATAATAAGGCACAAAAATTCCTAATGGGAAAAACCATCATCACATTAATCTCATAAAATCATCATCAATATGCATGAAAATAGAATGCCTAACCCCTACCTCTTGAAGACAATTTCGAAATATGCAAAGAGAAACCCTTTCCCGACGTTGCTCTCGTTGGAAACCTCTCTCTAGCCCCACGAACGGTCCGGTGATGCCGGAGACTCTAAACGGAGAAACGGAATCGGTAAAAAGGTCCGACTTGATGAGAGGATTAAGAATATGAGTTTATTTTCTGCATTGGGTAAGGTTTAATAGGTGTTTCGTGGTTTGGAGTATCAATGGCTTAGGGAGCTCTTGAGAGAAAGATGGCTATGGCGGCTCAGAAGTAGGAGGAGAGTGTTTTTCTCAATTGGAGAGGGTTACTAGTGTTTATATAGGGAGTGACTAGGTCAAGAGTTATTGTGGGGCACACCGTCACTTAAATTACTAAAACACTCCAAATCCCCCCAAATAATATTATAATGCTCATATAATTTTTCTAATATTTAAATATAAATTAAAATACACACATAGGCAAATAAAATAAAATAAAATAAATAATAATATATAACACTAATATTATCTAATAACATCATGTAACTCATATATATTTTATATCATCATTCCTAACCATATGCATCATCTAAATACCAATTAAAACTCATATATGCATCCAACATACTCTCCCACACACAATGAACACTCACATAAATACACATAATTATCATGACATATAATTTACACACGTAATTCACATAGCATAGAATGAACACATATATACACACTTAAATCACGTCACACATAAGGGTTTGACTAGAAGAAACTTATCCACCCAAACCGAATTAAATCCTAACCAAGGTCAATTACCCTTAATCTCACTTAATTAGGACTTAATAAAAGTCGGGGTGTTACATTTCTCCCCTCCTTAAAAAGAATTTCGTCCTCGAAATTCGACACTTCTAACACAAAAACAACACAAGGGTGTGATTAACACACAAGAAAATACGTGGAGGCCAAGATCAACCAGGGAAGAGTAACCATCCATGGTTAACTAGCCAGGACAGTCAACTCTGAATCAGGGTCAACTATCCTTAACAAACCTTGACTAGACCTTAACAAAACTACAAGTAGCTCAGCTTCAGGCCTAGGCATGCATCACACAATTCCCACCGTACTCTCGTACTAAATGGGTCCCATACAATGATGATTAAGGCTAGTCATCACCATAACAAATCAAACAAGCAAAACATAAATGCTTACCCCTGATGATATCGTCTGATTGCTTCGCGCAAACTGTGAACACACGTCCCTGGTGCTGTGGCCTAAAGGAAGAAGATGACTGTGGACCTGCTACCTTGCAATCCTTGACATAATGGTCTGCCTTCCCGCAGCGAAAACATGTATTCTGACCGAGGCGACAGACACCGCCATGAGGCTTGCCGCACGTGGCACATGATGGTAGGGCGGGTAACGCCTGAGGTGCTGCTGCGGCTGGGCGCTGCTGCTGCTGCTGCTACTGTAGAGGTCGAGGCTGAGACTGAGTCCTAGGTGGCTGACCATATGGCTGAAAGCGAGCAGAGGCGGTGTGGCTGGTCTGCTGAGGTGCCGCACTCCTCCTCTGAGTCTCAACCCTCTGCGGTGCAACTGGGCGGCTGGTCTCCTCTACAATCCTGCAGGTGTCCACCATCTCTCTGTAGTCTCTGATCTTCATGTGCTTAACCATCCTCTTGATGTCTTGGTTTAGCCCAGCACAGAATTTCATGCACTTCCAGCTCTCCTTCGGGTTCGCCTGGTAGATCTCTGAAAATCGAATGAGCTCCTCGAACTTGGCGATGTACTCAGGTATGGTCATGGTGCCCTGACGGAGATCAAGGAACTCCATTTCCTTGTCCTGGCGAACAGTCTCCGGGAAGTACTTCTCGTAGAACATGTCCTTAAACATGTCCCACGTGACCGCTACACCCGCCGCGTCAGAAGCGCGACGAGCATCGTTCCACCAAGAACGTGCCTCCATTTGCAGCATGAAGGTGGCCAGTTGTGTCTTCTGCACCTCTGTACACTGGACCACTGTAAACATGTCCTCGATACCCCTCAGCCAATCCTCAGCTACTGAAGGATCCGTAGTGCCAGGAAAAGGAGAGGGATTGGCCCTCTTGAAGTCAGCGAAATAGGAACTGCCATTACCCGCAGGTGGTGGCGCTGCGCGCTGTTGAGTCATGTGGTCCACCATGCGGTTCATGGCCCTGGCCATCTCCATGAATGCCTCCGACGAAACCCCGCTTCCTTGCCCATTCTCCTCATGATCGTCAGCATCGTCCCTATTACGCCTGTTGGGTGCCATGTCCCTGTGCACACAAACAATGAACATCGAGTTGATCAGGCTCCATATCAACGCTAAGTATGCACAATTACTCTGACAGTCCAGCATAACGATCATGCACCTCAACACATAACTAATACACATAAGAGGTTATATGCATGATATAACTACCGTACATGCCATAATAGCATAACAGGTCCATTACCCCAAACCCTGTAGGATAGACCTGCTCTGATACCAAAATGTAACACCCTACTAGAAAGCCCTTAATGCTTAAGTCATTTTAGGCCATTTCATAAGGGTTACCTCCTGTTATCATGTTTTATCTTTATAGTTAAAATATAATACGCGGAAAATAGGTGGGAGTAAATTTTCGAAAATCATTTGCGGTATAGAAAATAAGGGCCTGACGCATAAATACAACGATAATAATAAGTTATACAAACATCTACGAAAATACTACATCATATAAGTAACTCCCATCAAGTAACAAACATGAAATAAATATTAGGTCTCACCCCATAAGCCAAAAACTGTGACCTATGAGATTCCACCATAAATATGAGTAAATAAATAGCTGCCGGCTAACAAAGGTCCGGACTCAGAAAACATAATAAATAAATAAACGTAGCGGAAGCATAAAAGTCATAACATCTGATAAGGAAATAAAACATGTCTCTGATATCTAGGGAACTATATCATAAACTAAGTCTGCACGGGCTCCTCGTGTGCTCCGACATCCTGCTCTGTCTGCTCCTCTAAAAGGTGGGAAAAACATAGGGTGAGCACTGGGAAGTGACTCAGTAGAGGAAGCCGCCCCGGGTTTAATTATAAAATAAGTGAAGCATGAATGAGTTCAATTCGGATATAAGTTGAAAATCAATCTTTCCCCGGATCGTCTTACCTAAGTGCATCTTGTCCATTTTATTAATTCATATAACATATCATAATTAAAGGCCCGTGTGTAGTGTACTATGTGCTTCTATCACAATCAGGGAAAAAATAACATAACAGAACATTTATCAGAACTTTTTTTCAGAGCATCTTATCATTAACTTTTACTTTGAAGCTGTCAGACATGGCAAAGCCTCCCTCCCATCCTTACTCCTACAATCCGGCCCCTAGGTATGAGCTCATCCTAAAACATACGGGGAAGAGGGGGTACAGTTCACCTTCCTCAAGTGAAGGAGTTGCAGCCGAGGATGCCACCCCTCCCTACAACTCTCATCACAAGCTGAAGGCTACAGGGTATTTTAATCTTTCAGAGTATCAGAGATCTTTCATAACGTCTTTTAATTATCACAAATCTTTCAGAGTTAACAGAGATATTTCAGAGCATCAGAGTATCTTTAAGAACATCTTTTAACCTTTACCGGATGACAGAGTTAATTCATTCAGAGCATTTCATCATAATATATATCATCACATAGCATATTCATCATGTAATCATTCATCATAAACATCTCATACAATAATTACATATACATATAAACATATTTTATAGCTCATATAATCATATATAAATCATGCATAATTCATATATAACATTTATACAAGTCGTAGAACGCATTAGGGTACATAAAAGGGTAAAAACATGTCAATTTATACTCTTTAACATCATGGAATAAACATAGCACATTCACTTACTTACTCTGACATCATGGAGAATAAATAAATACCACTCCTTATCAAATAAACATGATATACAGCTACTTATAAATATTATTCTCAATGCTTCTATACCTTTCATGTCATATGATCTCGTTTATTTTATTATTATTTCATACTTATACTTTATTCTAGTTTTACTTGTACTTTATACTCTACCCTTAAGTATCTTGTAAACTCTTATATTTTATTCATCACCAATTTTGTCTTCTATACTATTATTGTTACTATTACTATTATCATTACATATCATATATTATACATGCTGTTGTTCTTACTGTATTATTCTTTTATTATTATTGTTAGGGTTAATATTTTATTATTATCTTTCCTATTAATATTACTATCATTACCATATTATTATTATTATTTCTACATGTTATCTACCTATTATTAACTAATATACATGCTAATAGGTATAAGTTTATGTAATAATAATATGTAATAGTAATATACCTACACAAATAAACTGTCTTTTATTTATTTATATATATATATATATATATATATATATATATATATATAGAAAACCAAAACCCAAGTGCTGCTCGAAGCCATGTGCATACCAAGCGCTGCTCGCAGCTTACGCATATATATATATATAGAATCACGTAATGCAGCTTACGCATATATATATATATATATATATATATAGAATCACGTAATAATAATAATAATAATAATAATAATAATAATAATAATAATAATAATAATAAGGCACAAAAATTCCTAATGGGAAAAACCATCATCACATTAATCTCATAAAATCATCATCAATATGCATGAAAATAGAATGCCTAACCCCTACCTCTTGAAGACAATTTCGAAATATGCAAAGAGAAACCCTTTCCCGACGTTGCTCTCGTTGGAAACCTCTCTCTAGCCCCACGAACGGTCCGGTGATGCCGGAGACTCTAAACGGAGAAACGGAATCGGTAAAAAGGTCCGGCTTGATGAGAGGATTAAGAATATGAGTTTATTTTCTGGATTGGGTAAGGTTTGATAGGTGTTTCGTGGTTTGGAGTATCAATGGCTTAGGGAGCTCTTGAGAGAAAGATGGCTATGGCGGCTCAGAAGTAGGAGGAGAGTGTTTTTCTCAATTGGAGAGGGTTACTAGTGTTTATATAGGGAGTGACTAGGTCAAGAGTTATTGTGGGGCCCACCGTCACTTAAATTACTAAAACACTCCAAATCCCCCAAAATAATATTATAATGCTCATATAATTTTTCTAATATTTAAATATAAATTAAAATACACACATAGGCACATAAAATAAAATAAAATAAAATAAAATAAATAATAATATATAACACTAATATTATCTAATAACATCATGTAACTCATAAATATTTTATATCATCATTCCTAACCATATGCATCATCTAAATACCAATTAAAACTCATATATGCATCCAACATACTCTCCCACACACAATGAACACTCACATAAATACACATAATTATCATGACATATAATTTACACACGTAATTCACATAGCATAGAATGAACACATATATACACACTTAAATCACGTCACACATAAGGGTTTGACTAGAAGAAACTTATCCACCCAAACCGAATTAAATCCTAACCAAGGTCAATTACCCTTAATCTCACTTAATTAGGACTTAATAAAAGTCGGGGTGTTACAAAGGGAGTTATGAGGTTCGGGAAGAAAGGGAAGTTGAGTCCCCCGCTATATCGGACCTTTTGAGATCTTGGATCGGATTGGAGCTGTGGCCTATCATCTGGCACTTCCCCCTGAGTTATCTGCTATACACCCCGTCTTTCATGTGTCCATGTTAAGGAAATACCTATCTGACCCCTCTCATGTGCTTGAGCACCAAGTGTTGCCTCTGGATGAAAACTTAGCTTTCGAGGAGGAACCCGTGGCGATTGTGGACCGTCAGGTGAGGAAGCTCCGAACTAAGGAAGTTGCTACAGTGAAAGTGGTTTGGCAGAACCACTCAGGTCCGGAAGCTACATGGGAGCCCGAGGAAGCCATGCGGGATAAGTATCCGCACCTCTTTCATGCTTCAGGTAATCTCTTTTCCCTTCTATGTTTGAATTCGGGGTCCGAATTCTTTAAGGGGGGAAGATTGTAATACCTCGGGTATTCTGAGTTTGTTTGAGTAAGAGATCACGGTACACCCGGGGAGACAGAGCCAAGTGGGCCCCACCTCCCCACTCCTTTTTCCTTCTTTTCTTTCTTTTCTCCCTCCCCCCCCCCCACTTCCCGTAACCCACCTTCCTCACTTCCCCCTCTCTTTCTCTTCTTCATCATCTCATTTCTCCCTCTCTAATCTTTCATCTAAACTCCATCAAACTTCAAGATTCAATTTATCATTCTTCATCTAGTATATTGTGGGTAAGTGTAGTGTATTTCTTTCTCTCTATGGTTGTCTATTTCTTCTATTTTTCGGATTGGGGGTTTAGGGTTCCAAATTGGTGTTTTTTATTTTGGTTGAGAGATTGAGGTTTGTGATGTGTTCTCTAGGGTCTCAACTAACTAGGGAAGCTCCAGGGAACTCATCCTAGCTCCGGGTGGAGTCTTGGAGCTCATTGGAGTAATTTGTGAGTAATGGGTTATTTGTGGTTTATGTATGATTTTGATTGAATCTGTGAATTTCTTGTTATGATAGTTGATAGGGACTGAGATTGGTTGATATATAACTGATATTGCATGTTGGTTGTGTTTGATTTGGATGGGTTGTGGTGAAAATGTGGATTTGGAGATTATTTTCGCGAAGTTTTCTGCAGATTTTCGTTTCTGACCCAGGCTGTAATCGATTACTGTAATCGATTACTGCGGGATTGTAATTGATTACAGAGTGCCAATTTTTACAAAAATTTTCTTCAGAACGAAATTTGAAGCTGGTAATCGATTACAGATTACAGGCCTCTGTAATCGATTACATCAGCACAAAAACTCTATTTTTAAGGCTTTAACTTAAAATTCTTGTACTTTTAAGTTATGTATTCAAATCCACTCGTTCACCACTACCCCAAACTCGATATTGAATTGTTGTAATGATGATGATGAATTGATTATGCTATGATTATGAATGAGTGATTATGAATGATATGTGCCACTAACAGCGTTAAGCAAGATAAAAATGGAATGAATTAAGAGATGGTAAAACGACCTGAGGAGGGGCATAGCTCGCGGGGTCGTAAATGGGAAACCTGATGAGGGGCATAGCTCGCGGGGTTTCCTAGTATGGTGTCTGATGAGGGGCATAGCTCGCGGGACATCCATATTAACTATGAACATGAGCCGGGGCTGGGCTCCAGGTGTTCATAAGTTAAAAGCCACCAAGATAAAGAGACTGTACAAGAACGTTTGAATCTATATATCTGCTATGTTGGTTTATTTTATGCTTGTTGATTTATGTTATATCTGCATACACTGCTTATAACCTGTTTATTCACTGAGCGTATGACTCACCCATTCATACAACATGTTTTCAGATCAAGGTGCAGATCAAGAGACGAGTTCATCCGTTCCTCCGGGTTCTTAGATTTGGTGAGCCTCAGGTGTTAGAGGCATTATGTAGTTTATTCTTAGTGTATGCTCCTTATGTTACAGACAGGATTTCCTTGTACTAGAGTAGGTGGTTATTAATGTATAAGTCTATGTAAGACTTGTTGTGATTGTGTCGTTGTTATTAGACTTCCTTCGGAGTATGTATGATGATATTTGGATGTATGGATTGCTTATGGTGGTTGATAGGATGCGAAATTTTGTGCATTCTTTACCTTTACATGTGCATCTTGCATTCTTTATTGCTTTAATAATGGTTCTTTACACTGTTTGTGCATATTTTCACTTTCTTGGTTAGTGTGGCAATTTTATGTCTTTTTGAGGCTTGTTAGTGGCATTTCGGTCTTGTTATCTTTGATGCACTCTTGGGTAGTGTCTTTGGATTTCAAGGACCTAGGCCGGAGCTACTTCGAGTCTTGGAAGCATCGGGAGCGTCGGAGCGAACGAGCGGACGAAACGGCGAGCCGGAGAAAAAGCTGCATCTTTTGGTTTTCTGTGTTGGTCGCTAGCGACCAGCATTATGCTTGATTGGTCGCTAGCGACCGGGTCGTGACAGCAGCAGTAAATTATGCAGAATTTGCAATTTAGTCCCTAGTTCATTTTATACTTAAGACCCCTTTTGTAATTGGGCAGAGACCTTTTTCATTTTCTTTAGTTTTAGTTTTAGGTTAGGTTATTCTAGAGAGAGAAGCTCTCCCTTCTCTCTAGAATCTCTCTTTACATTTTCTTTACATTTTCTCTCTACACATTACATACAATTCTCCAAGTTCAATTTAATTTCTAATTTCATTTCCATCTTTGCTATTGCTTTAATTTCTTGTTTCTTACTTGCTTTAATTATGGTTGAGTAGTCCTTTGTTCTTGGTGTTGGATAATGCTAGAATTACATTTTCCCTTGAAACCCATTGCATGATTTTGCTCTTGCTTCCTAATCTCTTGGTTCCAATACAATTGAAGTTTGTTTGTGTGGATCCATGCTTGCTGATTTTAATTGTATATCTTGAATGCATATTTGATTTCTTGATTGAGAGATTATTGTGCATTTGAGTGTTTTTGGGTGTTGAGTGAGGATTATCATTTGATGCCCATTTGCTAGGAGAGTAGGAATAATTCTTGATTGAGAATTAGGTTTGCATATGTTTAGGATAGTTTTACTATTTTGGTTTGGATCCAAATCATTTTGGTTGAATAATTCTTATTCATGTGTAAGTTGCTTGCAAGGTGTTTGATAAAATGCCTAGGTGGGTTTAGGATGGGGAAAATATGGTTTGATGCATATCCCAACACCAAGACTCTTTTACATTGTTATTTTCCTTTATTTGCATAGCTTTATTCACTTCTTGCACAATCCCAAATCTACATATACTATACACACTAGATCAATGATATAAGCCTCCTTGAGAGACGACTTGGGTTGACTAGCTATACTACTATAGCTAATTAATTCAATACCTTTTTGGGAACTTGTTTTAAATTCTAAATTGATTGTAGTTAAAAGAAATAACGACGCTTTTAGCTACACCAGTGGTGTAAATGTGTTCTAACTCCTTTTTCTTGTTTTTCCCTTTTGTTATTTTTGTTCTTTGATAATTTTCTTATTTTGAAACTAACATGGATTCTAATGCTTATTTTGGTGCCCAAGATTTTTGCTCTTATGGCCATGTAGGGGATAAGAATATGACATTTTGTGAGGCCCTTCAACAAGAGGTGGTCCAGAAAATGGCGGAGATAATGGACATTCTTCATGAGTTGGCCATGGTACCTTCTTTGGAGTTGGATGTCTCTCTTATGATGAATATGGCAATGGGGTTTCCATGTGAGGTATACTACCTCTCTTTTGAGGATAAGGTCAAGTTGGATGAGCTTTTGGATACTTGTAGGAGGTTATATGATGAGTTCTTTTCACCTCCACCACCATACACACAAACCTACACCTCACCACCATCTTACCTTGAACAATCTCCATACACTTATCATGAGCCCACCCTATACCCATACCCAACCGAAAACCCAACCCCACCATCCATAAACCTATCTTCCTCATCTCAACATCTTGCATCTTCTTCAAATTGTCATGAGGCGGAAGGCTCAACATTGGACCAAATCCTTAAGCTTCTTCGGTAGCAAAAGCAACGAAATGAAGAACTCTTACGCCAACAAGATGAAATGCAAAGGAAGCTTATGGAATTGGAGAATGCTCAAACCACACCCTCTAGTAACCAAGAAGCATCACTACCCTCATCTCCATCACCCTTATTCAACCCACAACCTTCCCCCTCACCCCAATTGTCACATGCACCGCCATCACCACTCTCACCACTACCACATGAGGAGGATTATGCTCTGGAGCAATTAGATTGGACAACCTTGAAGTCCATGGTGGAAGAGCTAGCTGGGTTAGTTGAGGAGCCTCCACCTCCACCTTCACCACCTCTATTCCCGTGGAGGATTGCCCACATTCCATGAGCTTTCACCCATTGAGATGTTTTATGTTTTGGAGCCTCGTGACCCCTTGGATGGTGACATGGTAGTGGATGCTGAGGAGAACTCGGATGATGATGAGATTGTCTATGCGGACCCACCGCCGCCACCTTGTGAGCTAGAAGGAAAAGGAATCATGGAGAACTCTCATATGTGTGTCGAAGCTACCGCAGGAGTTTCTTCATTGAAGGATTTCACCATGAGACCTTGTGAAGTGGTTGGTGTTGCGGTCATTCTTTCCCTACCCTCGATCGAGTTCATTTTCCTTGGTTCGAAGCCATTCTCCCTCTCTCGCCATGAGTTCGCCTTCCTAGAGACGGATGCACAGCTCCTTGCCGTTTGTGGGGGGTCAACATCTTCTCAAATTGAGGCATCTTGGGAACCGAAGTCTTTTGGTTTTGTCCATGTGAAGGCTTCTTGTGGGGTTCACCATCCCTCCTCACTTGAAGTTGGTTGCTCTTGGGATGCTTTGTCAAAAGGGAGTTCTCATTCCCTAAGGAACAAATTTCGGGCCAAGATGCATGGGTCCGGAGACAAGAAGAGGATCATGCTCCGTGGTTTCATTTGCTTCTTGTGGGATCCCGGCGGGGGCGTTGATAGCACTCCGCGGTGGAAGATCTTGGACCAATTCAAGCGTAAGCCACCTTGAGGGAGTTCCTATCACTCTTTTACTTTATGTTTTGCATTTAAATTCAATAAAGCATGTTTTAGGCTTGTGTGATAGTGTAGGTTGCTTGTTTGTTTGAGTTAGTGACTTGTCCATCATGTTTTTCTTGTTTCTAGTCTTTTTTATTATTTGCATTTCCATGTGTTAGGAGTTATATTTTCGTAGCTTAGGGTAGGATTGGGGGCACTTTGCAAAATTCTGCAGCATTTTGCTGCATAATGCTGATTTCTGCAGCATTGGTCGCTAGCGATCAACCCCTCGTCGCTAGCGACCACCCACTTGGTCGCCCAGCCACATGCGCCTCGTCGCACGCGCTTCGAAACACACTGCCAAATTTAATTTTTTTTCTCTTGGTCGCTGGCGACAATGCTGATGGTCGCTAGCGACCAGCTTCATAAAAATAAATTAAAAAAAAGTCTGAAAATGAAAGCTTAGGTAGTTTAGGTTCACTTTGTGTGCTCCTTGACTTTCTTTGTTGCTTTGTAAATGTTGTGCTCGAGACATTCATCATTTTTAGGTGGTTAGGAGTTCCAACACGGTTGCATTTCATTTAGATTTTAATTCTTGCTTGGTGATTGATCTTTAATTGTATAGATGATTTGTGTCTGGACATGCACCTTATGAGTTTTGAGCCTTACATTGAGTGGCCACATTACATGTCATTCCATTCTTGATGTGTGTATCTCTTGTGGACTTTGTCGTTCTAGGGTTTGCCTTGTCTCTTAATTGAGGCTACGTTTCATATGCATTCTTGAGTGTGATAGAGGCACCATTTTGCTTTAGCTCACGGCCATATTGCCCACCCTCTACATTCCCATTGCAAGCCCCTTTGAGCCTTATATCCCATTCTTTGATCTTAGCTCATCTTTCGCCTAAAAAGTGAAAAACCATTTTACATCCTACTTTGGGAAGTGGAGTAGCATTGGTTTTATCATTTTGTGTGCTTGAGTCTAAGTGTGGGGGTTTGTCGTGGACGACAAACTTTTAAGTGTGGGGGAGGGACATATTGATGTGTTAATGTGAAAATTGGTTGGAATTGTATGTAAAGAACATGTAAGTGAAAAAAAAATTTATACATGAGCAAAGGAAGAAAAGCACACAAAAGCAAGTAAATTCAAGGTCAAAGACCTCATGTTTAAGTATTTAAAGGTTCAAAGTGCAAGAAAAGAGTAAAACTCTTGTGCTTTTGCTTTTGTGTGCTTGGAACTCCCCCTTGTGTTTAATCGAGACTCTCATAACCAATGCTAGTCTAACTTTCTTGGGTCCTTTAGCTCACTTATCCATACATTCCACACCTTAACCTTGGCCTCGTTACAACCAAAATAAAGACCTCTTGATTCTTGGGTGCATTGAATGTTAGTGGTGAAGATCTAGAGGTTTGGCAAACCTACGTTGAATGTTTGGTCTAACAAGAGAATTGAGAGGAAGACCAAGCCACTATATAAGTGAGTAGAGAGCATACACACTCCCTTGAGGTCCTTCCATTTCATCTATGCATTTTAAGGGATTTCTGCTTGGCTCGTGATGTTGTGCCTATTGATGTTGAAATGCTTGGTTGTTGGAATTTCTTGCTGCTTTAATTGTTTTCTTGGTCTTAAGCCAGAGCACTTTTGAGCATTCTTGGAAAGTCAAGTAGCACCTTGTTTCTTTTGTTTGATTTCTAGCTTTAGGATCTCTTGCATGAGGACATGCAAGTGGTTAAGTGTGGGGGTATTTGATAGGATGCGAAATTCTGTGCATTCTTTACCTTTACATGTGCATCTTGCATTCTTTATTGCTTTAATAATGGTTCTTTACACTGTTTGTGCATATTTTCACTTTCTTGGTTAGTGTGGCAATTTTATGTCTTTTTGAGGCTTGTTAGTGGCATTTCGGTCTTGTTATCTTTGATGCACTCTTGGGTAGTGTCTTTGGATTTCAAGGACCTAGGCCGGAGCTACTTCGAGTCTTGGAAGCATCGGGAGCGTCGGAGCGAACGAGCGGACGAAACGGCGAGCCGGAGAAAAAGCTGCATCTTTTGGTTTTCTGTGTTGGTCGCTAGCGACCAGCATTATGCTTGATTGGTCGCTAGCGACCGGGTCGTGACAGCAGCAGTAAATTATGCAGAATTTGCAATTTAGTCCCTAGTTCATTTTATACTTAAGACCCCTTTTGTAATTGGGCAGAGACCTTTTTCATTTTCTTTAGTTTTAGTTTTAGGTTAGGTTATTCTAGAGAGAGAAGCTCTCCCTTCTCTCTAGAATCTCTCTTTACATTTTCTCTCTACACATTACATACAATTCTCCAAGTTCAATTTAATTTCTAATTTCATTTCCATCTTTGCTATTGCTTTAATTTCTTGTTTCTTACTTGCTTTAATTATGGTTGAGTAGTCCCTTTGTTCTTGGTGTTGGATAATGCTAGAATTACATTTTCCCTTGAAACCCATTGCATGATTTTGCTCTTGCTTCCTAATCTCTTGGTTCCAAATACAATTGAAGTTTGTTTGTGTGGATCCATGCTTGCTGATTTTAATTGTATATCTTGAATGCATATTTGATTTCTTGATTGAGAGATTATTGTGCATTTGAGTGTTTTTGGGTGTTGAGTGAGGATTATCATTTGATGCCCATTTGCTAGGAGAGTAGGAATAATTCTTGATTGAGAATTAGGTTTGCATATGTTTAGGATAGTTTTACTATTTTGGTTTGGATCCAAATCATTTTGGTTGAATAATTCTTATTCATGTGTAAGTTGCTTGCAAGGTGTTTGATAAAATGCCTAGGTGGGTTTAGGATGGGGAAAATATGGTTTGATGCATGTCCCAACACCAAGACTCTTTTACATTGTTATTTTCCTTTATTTGCATAGCTTTATTCACTTCTTGCACAATCCCAAATCTACATATACTATACACACTAGATCAATGATATAAGCCTCCTTGAGAGACGACTTGGGTTGACTAGCTATACTACTATAGCTAATTAATTCAATACCTTTTTGGGAACTTGTTTTAAATTCTAAATTGATTGTAGTTAAAAGAAATAACGACGCTTTTAGCTACACCAGTGGTTTATGAATTAAGTAGAATGTTATGACCAGGTTATATATATGGATATTATTTATGCTAGTGTAGCTGGATTATTGTGTGGATTACAGGTTAAGGCTGACATGGGACTCGGTGTCCCATGTGCCAGTCACGATCCGAATTGGGTCGTGACATTTATATGCAAACTTGTAATAAATAATGAGCAAACATGCATTATAATGTGAGTAACAATTTGTTAATATGTGAACTATGTTGTAAATAAAATTGTGTTATATTGTGATAAAATAAAAATTGAATTATAAAATTATGAGCAATTTATATAAACTGTGTGCCTAATTTTTATTATATTATGAGCAATTTGTTATTTGATGTTTCAACAGCATCATCATCATAAGCGTTAAAATTTAGAGAATGACTATTAATGTGACGGTGATCAAAGAAATTCCTTGATATGTCTATTGAAATAATCATTCATATTTTTTTAAGAGAATTAAAAAATTTTAAGTGAAATAAAAATAAATAATCAAATATTTTTTTAGAAAATAAAAAAATAATTTTAATGGAAAAACTACAAATTTCTATAAAAAATAAAAATAATTTTGATGAAAAAATTATAAAATTAGTTATGAAAATAAAATAAGATAAAATAATTTAAAAGAATAATAAGAGGAATAAGAATTCTGAATGTCAAAAAATAAAGAATACGAGAAAGAGAAGAAAAAAATAGCATAAGAATAAAAAAAAATAAGAAGAAAGTAGCAATGCACAAAAGGAAAAAGAGAAAGGGAAGAAGGAGAAGAAAAAGAAGGAAGGGAAGGAGTACATGGGAGTAAGTATTTTGGGAATACAAGGAGTATTACTCTTTTCTCATATGGTCAACTCTATGTTGCTCTTTCTATAGTAAGGTCTCGAGAAGGTCTCAAGACTGTGATGTGTGGTCCAGACGGGACCCCTTCAGGAAGCACTAGGAATGTTGTTTATCGTGAAATATTTAACAATCTTTAGTTATTCTGTATTTTACTCATTGCTTTTAATATTTTCAAGGTCACTTATTATTATATTCAGTATATTCTGCAATTTATTTGATAGTGTATACTAATTAGCGTATCATGTATTCTGAGCCATATATCATTTATTGTTACTTCAATTTTTTTGTCGCACACTTTTAATTATTTAACTAATTCTATATTAAGATACCGTTGAATGCACGGGTACTCAACTAGTAGACAAACAAATAGGACACGTATAATTGATTTCTACCTTGGATTGAGAAACTAAGGCTTAGGATAGAACACATGTGTTAGTTGCTTTGATCAATCATTTTAGTAACTATGTATTTATTAAAAAAAAAATTTAAGAATAATACATGAGCGATATTTATATTTTTCTAGGAATTTTAATCCTAAGGCTGTGTTTGGATATTACATTAGACACACATTGATGGACATGGACACTCTATACTAGTATTTATGTATTGTGTTTGGATGCATGAGACATGACACTAATATAGTATGCTATCCAGTGTTTGGATCAGTGAGACAGAACTAAAAAATAATGCAAAAGACAATTTTATCCCTATATTATAATTATTATTATCATTATCATAATAATTATTACTATTATTACAATAATATATAACTATTACAATTACAGTTACTATTATTATTATTATTACTATAATTATTATTATTAAAATAATCATTATTATAATAATAATGACAATAATAATAGTAGTTATTATAATAATTATAAAAATAATTATTGTTAGTGGTATAATTATAATAATTATTACAATAACTATTATTATGGATATAATAATAATAATAATTTATTTAACTATTATTTTAATAATTATTATAGATAATAATGATAATAATTAAAAAAACATGATGATAATAATAATGAAATAATAATTATTATTAATATTATAAGTAAATTATTGATAGTATTAATATTAATAAATTATTATTATATTAGTTATTATAATAATTATTACAATTATTATTATTATTATTGATATAATAATAACTAAATTTTTTTATTATTTTAATAATTATTATTGATAATAATTAAATAATAATGATAATAAAATAATAATAATAATAATAATTTTAAATATTGTTATAATAATAGTAATAATTAAAATATGTAGGATTTCATATTATAATTTCCAAATTTGATAAGGGTATATCTGTTATAAATTTTATTGTCCAATTAGACATTGTGTGCAATAAATTTTATTGTCCAATTAGACACTGTGTGCAACTATTTTTGTTCCGTCTTCACAAATGGACACTACTGTCCACATACACTATTGATGGATACAGTGTCTCACATTTTAATGTCCATGTCCACTCATTTTTTTTTCTCGGAAACCAAACACGGAACTGAGACACTGTGTACTTCTATGTGTGTCCATTGAACACTATCCAAACCCACCCTAAAAGTATTATAGCTATACGTTTCTTTTTGTAGAGTATTTATGTTTTTAATTATTTTGGCCTTATATATAACTTGCCCATTAAATGCCATGTGTGTTCATGTTAGTACATTAAAAGTTTGAATGGGCAATGACAGTTCTTAGTTAAAAAAAAAAATTATCACTGTTTATAAAAATTAAATTTAATTTCTTTTTTCCTAACATATACAACCAAGACACAGAAAAATTATAATGAAAATAACATATAATTTTTTCTTAATAAAATAAAACGTGAATATGAATATGGGTCTACCAGTAGTACTAACATACGATGGAAAATATTTCAAAAAAGGAAGAATGCATTTTTCTTATAAAGAGATATAATAAATCATAATTTCTCATTTCTAATAAAAATACAATATAGCTGAAAGATTTTAACATATATGGTGGATCAGAAGATTATAAAGTAGAAAAAAAGGACTGTAAATGTGAAAAAAAAGATATCATATTAACATAATTTTGAAAAACTAACCAAAATAATGGTGTGTTAGATATAACAACGGAAAATGATATTTTAACGAGTGAGGGGACAAATGCCTTTTTTTTTAGCATTTTTATTCTGTTCCGTAAGTGTTAGTTATAAGCAGCTATTTTATTAAACATAAATGCTTAGGGAACAACATTTTTCCAGTCAAAACAGCCAATAAAGCTCATTTTAACACTTTTAGTCCAAATAGTATTATTAACCATGTGTATTTTTTTAATGGACTGAGCAATTTAGGCCCAATTTTGTAACACCCCTGAAAATCCTAATTTAAATATAACGTGCATTAGAATAATTCGAGATTTAAATTATTATTCTTTTTGACGAATTAGTAATACGATAATTTAATAATGACGAAATTACCCTTGAATATATACATGCATGTTTAATATGATGATTTCAACCTCATGCAAAATTATAATATTTCATGCATGCATAAATACCATGTGACATCACTATATACAACTTTCATGCAAACCATGCAAATTCTAATACTTCCATGCAAACCATGCAAAAATCATACAACAACCATGCAATCTTTAATAATATAGAATCAAAAATATTTTTATTCAAGAATGAAATATTTTTACTCACCACATTATAATTTCCTAGACCGAATACTTAATTTAGAGCCGAGAAAATTTAGTATGTGAAATTACCAAAATACCCCTACTCAAACCTAGACCTAAACTACACAACCTAGTATCAAAATTTGAATTTTTCCTAGCCCAAATAGCCTCATGGCCGAACCCTAGGCTTGGAGACCAAGAAATGGTCTTAGCCACCTTCATTAATCCTAAGACACAAGCTTTAGGAGACAAGGTCATTAATAAGGCTCCTAATCAAACTCTAACTCATCATTATGCTTCTTAACCATCCATTGGCCCATCCTAACCACCCTTGGATCATCATCTAATGGGCAAGAATGCTTCCCTCCTTTTCTCCTCTAGCTAGCCGCGGCCATACTCCCTCCATTGTCCTTAAATATGAGCTTCTTGGTTCACATTTTGGCACTTCAAACAACCTCAAGGCTATGTCAAAAACTCTAGCAAATTTTCTCTAGAAAATCTCTCATAGAATCCTCTCATCTTCCCTCTCATATTCGGCCACCACACCACCATTTTATTTTATTGTTCTCATTTTCTACATCAAACACATTTAACATTTACAAACAACCATCAACTCTCAAACAAGAAAACACTACCCCATTCCAAGTAGAGCATTCGGCCAAGAGGAAGGAAGACAAGCTCTCACAACTTCAACTTCAAATATCAACATCCTTGAGTTCATTTTTAAGTGAGTCATCTTCCTTAAAAGCTTTATTCTTGAATAAAAGTGTTTTTGAATAAAAATAATCGGTGAAAATATTTTGTTTTACTCAAAATAATATTTTTGAAGTATATATGATATTCTCTACAATATTTACCGATTAAAAAGTATATTTGCATTGGTTATGTGTTTGTATGATGAAAAAGCTTGCATATTGAAGTGTATTTTGAATATATGTTGCTTGAAAGTATTGAGACTAATGTGTTGCTTATTTTTGTCACTCTTGGAGTGCTATACCCGCGGCCTAATGAGGGAAGAAATGTGGTGTTGTTGTTTCATGTGTTAAAAATGATTAAAGTGGTTTAAAGATTCAAAATCTTGAAGAAAGATGATAATATATGAAGTCTTAATGAAGAAATGAACAAATATATATTTCACTCCATAATATTCAGAAGAGTAAACCCCCAAGTTGGTCCCTGACAATTTTCGCGGTGGACAAGGTAGTCCCTAACATTGAGAAATTGACAAGTTAGTCCCTAACAATTTCAATTTTCGGACAACCGTTAGTCCCTAAATGGATTCCGTTATTTCGAGGGACCAAAATGGCTTATTTATTAATTGTTAAGGACTAATAAAAGAAATTTAATAAGAATGAATCCTATAAATTATGATATGAACATTGACTCATATTCATTCTAATTATGTATTAATTTCAAGCTACATATAACTACTCGGGTAAATATTAAGTCTCTATTTGGATGTATTACTATCAAAAAGCAAATATGTTGGATAATTTTTCAATTGAAAAAATAATAATATTTTATTACTAGAAAATAATTACATGCATATAATAAAAAAATCACAACTCTTACAACAAGGTTCTGATATTTTGTTCGGGGGAAAAGAGTGATTGCTAGCTTTAGATCATTATCTACATGTTTGTTGAATCTCCAAATTATATTTTTATTAGTTATTAAAATGACGCAGCCTAGTATTTATTCACTCATGCATGTTGTTGTTCCTTAATCAGACCAAAGTAAGTTTATGTAAACTAGTTGTATTCTTAAACTCAATGCACGGAAATAACGTGTTCAACACCTACGAAGTTCAAGACTCGTGTTTTGTTTTGTAAGAGTTAATCATATAACTTGTTGTAAGAGTTGTGATTTTTTTATTATATGTATGTAATTACTTTTTACAGTAAAGTAATAAAATGTTGTTATTTCTTCAATTGAAAAATTATTCAACATATTTTCTTTTTTATAGTAATACATCCAAATAGAGACTTAATATTTACCCGAGTAGTTATATGTAGCTTGAAATTAATACATAATTAGAATGAATATGAGTCAATGTTCATATCATAATCTATAGGATTCATTCTTATTAAATTTCTTTTATTAGTCCCTAACAATTAATAAATAAGTTATTTTGGTCCCTCGAAATAACGGAATCCGTTTAGGGACTAAAAGTTGTCCGAAAATTGAAATTGTTAGGGACTAACTTGTCAATTTCTCAATGTCAGGGACTACCTTGTCCACCGCGAAAATTGTCAGGGACCAACTTGGGGGTTTACTCTATTCAGAATAAAAATATGAGGTTGTGAGGAAAAGTGTTGCTGTAATATTTCTATTATTCAAAAGAAAATAGATCTAGAAAATATAGTAGCAAAAGTCATCTTTTGTCACAATAAAAATGGTTTTTATGAGAAAAATAATATAATAAAATATGACTTACTGAAATAAATAAGTTTTTAAGAAAATAAAAAGTTTAGGTTCTGATTTAAATATATTTATTATTTATTTGACAAGAAAAAGCTTTAAAAGTACATAGTTTTGTGAAAATAGGCACTAGTAAGTATTTTAATATAATAAAATGTGGTTTTAAATAATTAGAAAATATTTTTATATGGTTAAAAATTAATATTTAAGATTTATTTAGGTTTTGTCCAGAATTAAAAAGTGACTTAAAAATAATTTAAAACCTATTTTCTAATAACAGGACTAGTCTAAAATAAATAGTAACTACAATAGAAATTTTTGGGTAATTTTCCTAAAATTAATAAGACCTGGCCGAATGGTCTAGGATAACATCAGTAAGGTAAAAATAAATAATAGTAATAATAAAGTGATTAAAAGTTTGAACTATGTACAAAATAACTTAGTTTTTACGTATTCGGGTAACACTGAGTAAGCTTTCGGAAAGTAAAGAAAATAGGAGAAAAATATAATAATAAGTAAAGATATTTCTGAAATAAAAATGAGATGAAAATATTTTAAGTAATTATATTTAACTTAGATAAATATTTATTTGTAAGATTATAATTTGTTAGTAATTAGTTTAATTAGAGTATAGACGCAGAAAAGGATAAATAAATAAATAATATTTAAATATTTAATTAATTATAACATAAATAATATTTATAAATAATTAGTAACCATAAGAGAATATTAGAAATGTTATCTCGTCATAAGACTTTAAAGAGATTGATAAAAGAAAGACTATTTCATAAAACACGTAGAACCTGAGAGGGTAGCACGTAACAACGTTTTAAGTGTTTATATGCGATGTGAATGATGAATGCTATTTTTGATACATGGTTGATGTTGAGATGATGATGAGAATGATCTAGAATGATGAATGATTAATGAATCTGTAAATGATGTGATGACTGTAAGATTTAACAGTAATATGAGATTCACATGTGTTGCATTACTGCTGTGATGCGTTGGAGTTGTGTGGGAAGTTATAAGGGGGGAATATGGGATATAGAAGTGTTTGTTTGAATATAGCCGTCGAGTGGAACTTTCGATTAGCCTAGATCCAGCCGTTCGGCAGGGCGAACGGTGGTGCATTGCGCATACTCACGAGATGGGGTGGCCCATGGGGTGAGATGTGGTTTTCATGCATGGGACACATAGTCCTACTTATGAAGGGGAGTATTTATTATTTATGATGATTGAAATGATTATGATTTATTCTGGGGTGTTCCCGATGATGATTTGATTTGCGTACGCTCATGAAGTGGAAAACGGCTAATCCTTAGTTCCATGAAGACGAAGAGTTCTAAGCTTGCGAAGTGTCTCGGGAAACTTCGTTAGTACGGCCTAAGGAGGATTCTGAGGACGCGACGCTTGATAGAACTGACGTAGGTTGCTAGTTACGCGATAACTTAGAAGAACTCATAGGTTCCCTCAGTTCGGGCAAACTAGGTTGTTGTCTATTCAAAACAACGTATCTCGCTTTTTATAAACAAAGATTATTTTCAGAAAAAGAGAACGTTGGTTTGAATAGCTAGAATTGGCATAAGCGGTACCAAGCCCGAGTATCGTACGATGATTCACTGAGAATTCTTTTCTCATCCTTTTTCTTTCTTATGCCCCAATTCTAGGAGATGGAGCAGCCGCCACCACCTCCACCCGCCCATGACCTCATCAAGGTCAACTTTGCTCCTGCTACGGGATTTGTTACTGTTACAGCTGTTGTTCCTGCCACCTTTGGATTTTACGTACCTGATCTTCACTGGGATATGCCACCGCCGCCTCATCATATGCCACATCACCCACCTCCACCTGGTGGATTCCAAACAGCGTTGCACCACGGATTCCACGCTCCACCACCACCTATTCTCGTCCTAGAGCCTGAGCCGGTCCCGTATGAGTTGGTATTCCCTGAGGACGACATCATGGGGAACCCGTTTCTATGGATCGATCCCGACGATGCAGATGTTCCTGATTACGTGCCCGGTGAGGGAGGATCTGACGACGAGAGCGTGCCAGAGTCAGTTGTGACATATAGACGACATGGACGAGGAGGAGGAGGATCCAGAGGAAGATCCAGAGTGGGACCCCGAGGAGGAAGATAGCAGTCTGTGATTGTAGCTAGTAGTGAGAGATTTATTCTAGTTATTTCTTTGTTGTTTTTCAGACATTTTGGTTGTATCTTTTTGGAGTCATTATGACCATTGGTGTTATTTCCGTTGTAATCTCGTTTGGTACTCTGCTATGTCTTGTTTTGAGTTGTTGAGACCTCAGAATTATTTCTAATGTTATTTCAGTTTTATTATCCCTTTCAATGAATGCGCGTATTTTAATTCCGCAACTTATTTGGCAAGCACATTCAAAAAAAAGAAATCTAGTGTTTTCTGTGAGTAGATTTAGGATGTTACAAATTTCCTATTGTTGACTGTTTTGATTGGTTTTTTGTTGTGTCTCTATCAATGCTCTTTATTAAATGATAAGCCAATTTAAAACTTTATTTTCCTATTTTCTTCCAAAGCTCATTCTCTTTCATATTTTTTTTACATTTTATAGAAAAGCTATTTAATTTATATCACAAGAAAATAAAAAGAAAAAATAATTATTTTTAATTTAAAATAAATCAATCAGATAATTGTTTTCCTTAAATATTTTCGAAATGTTAAAATTAAATATTTATTTTCCTTGTTACAATGTGGGTTCCAATTTTTTTTAATTTTTCAAAATAAAAAAATAAAAAATTAAGTATGGTTGCATTTTTAATTAATAATAACTTGTAATCTTTATCCAACCACGAATAAGTAAATCTTATGAAAGCTTTAGCAAGGAATCAATGTGTCCAATACTAATACGACTTACGAGCTGTTTTATAATATTTTCAACGTTTTCTATATCTACTAACCAACAAAGAGAGACGAATTACCAACCACTTTATAATAGGTCAGTTTCATCACTATTTCTTTTTCCTTATGGATTTGATTATTGGAAATAAAAAAAGATGATATAGATCACCCAAAGGGTCACAAAAAACTATTACAATAATTTAAATACTATCATTATTCTCATTACTCATTCCAATAAATAGCAAAAACACTAAATCAAACAAAATCACTTTGAAAAAAAAAATCAATCAAATGATTTATTGTTCCTTAAATAATTAGGAAATATTAAATTAAATATTTATTTTTCTTGTTACGATGTGGATTTTAATGTTTTTTAATTTTTCATAATAAAAAAATAAAAGTTAAGTATGATTACATTTTTTAATTAATAATATTTTGTCATCTTTATGCAATCATGAATGAGTAAATCTTATCAAAGTTTTAGCAAATCAATGTCACCATTACAAACACACATAACACGATTTACCAGTTGTTTTACAAAATGACCAACATTTTCTATATCTACTTACCAACAAATAGAGATAAATTATCAATCACTTTATAATAGGTCAGTTTCATCGCTATTTTTTTTCATAATGGCTCTGGTTATTGGAGATAATAAAAGATAATGTAGATCACCGAAAGGGTCACTAGAGACTATTACAATAATTTAATACTAGTTACCATTATTTTCATTACTCAATAATTATTAACTCTAATTATTGCCTAGACCGTTTCTTGAGTTTTTTTTGTCTAGCAAGCTTTATATTCTTGTTTTTTTTTTAATCAGCTAACTTTGTTAGCTCTTTCAACGTGAGATCCTTCTTGCTTCAATGCTTTTAATCGATGCCAAAACATTTCGAGGTCAAATGATTCATCATTCTTTAATTTTCTTGTTATGGTCAAATCGAGCTTTCCTCCATCCGGCGGCGTCAACAGCTTTCACGGCCAGGCAACCTGCAGCTCTCTCTAGCTAGTCGAGGAACCAGAAGCGGCAACAACTCCCTCTCCATTAACAAGACCAGAAACGACAACAACCTCCCTTTCGTACATCCCCTACAACACGCGGCTCCCGGTCATTCTCCTCCCCTCACCGTCCTACAACCACGCCGCAACAGTAGTTGCGACCGTTGGCTCTCTCTGTCTCTACTAGACTCACTCTCTCTCTTTCGGTTTCCATCTCTCTTCTCTCTACCCTCCTTCCCTTGTTTCTCTAAATGAAAATTAGTGTAAAGAGGGTTAATTATTATTATTATTAGAGTAAACCCCCAAACTGGTCCTTGACAATTTTCGCGTCGGACAAGTTGTTCCCTAACAATTAGAAATACCCTACCCAGTCCCTCACAATGTCAAACCTCGGACACACTAAGGTCCCTAGACGGATTCCGTAACGTTTGTCCTACGTGTCAGTCCAGAACAGTGCATCCGTGCTGACTTGGCCATTTAATGCTTGAAACGGCGTCGTTTCGTTAGAAATAATTAACATTAAACATGTTTGTTGTTAGATTTGAGTCACAAATCACCCCATCCTCAGTAGTAAGATGTTTAATGTTAATTATTTCTAACGAAACGACGCCGTTTCAAGCATTAAATGGCCAAGTCAGCACGGGTGCACTGTTCTGGACTAACACGTAGGACAAACGTTACGGAATCCGTCTAGGGACCTTAGCGTGTCCGAGGTTTGACATTGTCAAGGACTGAGTAGGGTATTTCTAATTGTTATGGACCAACTTGTCCGACGCGAAAATTGTCAGGGACCAGTTTGGGGGTTTACTCTTATTATTACTTTTATTATTATGTTGGTTATTATTATTATTATTATTATATTCTGAGTTTTTTTTTCTTTTTTTCTCTCTAAATAACAACACAATGTATCTCATTTAGTATTTTTATCATTTTCTTTTAAATAAAAACCATGTCTTTTTATTAAATTCAAAACAAATTTACAAATCTTTTTTTGTTACAATTTATTATTTTGTTGTATGATTTAATCATCCTCAAAATTATAAATTGTGGGGTATTTGTGCGAATCGTATCGTCCTGTACCCTAACGATATCTTTTTTTAAATAAATTATTTCCTTTTTATATCTAATGTAACACCCCAAATAATTACCTCTTTATGCTTAAGTCATATCGAGTTAATTATCAGAAATTATCATCTTGTTTCAGAGTTCGAGTTTGAAAATAAGAATACGCGGAAAATAGGGCCAATAATTTTCATAAGGAAACGTATTTCAAAATTCTCAGCTTGTACGTGACAAGGTATAATCTGATACACCAACTATGAGCTTGCGAATTACATACAACCAAAATGACATAATACACATAAATGGCCCAAAACATACATATAGTTTCACGTACACAAGGAAATACATATAAACGTAAGATCCAAAATAGGTATTACAATATTTAAATACTAGAATTTCTAAGAGAACTATAAGCTTGTACAGCCACTTATAATTCCCTTATAAATTCTCTCGAGTTTGCATATAATACATACATAACTACATATCATATATGAAGGTAACACAAATCCCTAAAGTCCTAAACTTCTCGCATATCCAAGCTTCCATCTCCATGCAAGTCTGAATCTGCTCTCTTAACGAGGTACCTGAATCTAAACAAAGGGTGGTGGAATTGGGGTGAGCTCCACGGACTCAATAGGGGGATCACTCCGGTTTATATTGAAATAAGTGAGATATGCATAAGTCCATTTAATAAATATTTTCATAAACATAATGTAGTTCCGGAGTGTCTTACCTACATGCATCTGGATAATTATATGAATGTTATATAACAATAAAAAGGTAATATTATACTGACATTGGTTACTGAAAATAGGTTCCTTAGAGGTAACGGTTGCACAGTCAATACCATGCATATAGTCACAAGTTTAAACATAATTATTCATACAACAGTTGCACAATCAACATCATGCATACAGTTATATGTGTCATGTGTTATAACTTTCTCAAATCTTTGGCACTACCTCTCTCTTTCTACCTCCGCATACACCTGGCCCCTAGGCTATGAGCTCATACCTATCTAGTTTTCTACTAGATCTCTGTGGGGAAGAGGGTTTTTATTCACTTTCTTTACAAATCGGTATTGGGGACCGAGGGTGCCAACCTCCCTTGCCAATTCCGTTTGTACAGAAAGCTACTCATAAATCTCATTTTCTGATTCACATGACCTTTCACAACTTCTTTAGAATATTAACATGCATAGTATACATCATATTCCCTTCATAACATATATGTCATAATCATCATCATATACATGTAATCATAAAAATATAGATGATCTCATATATCATCTTTTCATTATATCAATCATTTCCAATAATCAAAATATACTTCTGATATATATACTTATACATATATATATACTAATCATATTACATGTGTCATAATCTTCACCATATGCAAGTAATCACATAATATGATTAGTCTCATATATTATCCTTTTCATTAAATCATTATCATTATTCAAAATATGTTTCATATATATATATATATATATATATATATATATATATATATATATTTCTATATGTATTCCTCATACTGTACTATTTCAAAGACCACGTGTAAGATCAGAATCATCATGAAAACGAAATAGCAGAAAACACAGTTCTGCAGAAAATTCTGCGATCTGGTCGCTAGCGCGTCCTCTGTGGCCGCTAGCGCCCAAGTCGGTTCCCTACACCCGCTAGCGCCTGTAATCTGGCCGCTAGCGCGCAGCTCGACTATGCACTCATATCAGTTTCCAAAACAGCAACCATTTGATGCAAAGAAAGACATGTATTCGAATCTGATGCATGAAAACACATTAATACATAACTTAACATAAATTTAAACCCCTACCTCTTGTAGTTTTGCTCTCTAATGCCAAAGACCAACTTTATTTCCCTTGAGCTACTTGCTTAGCAATCTATCTAACTTTTGATGATGATGAAGATGATCCTAGAGCCTCTGATGAATTATGTTTGGTTCAAAATGAAGGAAATGAGATGGTGAACTCGAATATGAGGTTGGTTTCTATGTGGGTTGAGTTTTGGGTGGAGTAGTGATGAAGCTTGTAAGATTCTATGGTTATGGAGGTTAGAGAATTTGTGTTTAGAGTGTTTAGAGATGTAATCTGAGAGGGTGAGGTTTCCTTGGGGTGAAGTAATACTGATTGGGACGGAGGGGGTTAATGGCAAAAAGAAAAGGATGAAGAACTTGGCTAAAAATGCAAAAATTGCAGAAATGTTGTTCTGTCCTCGAGCTGGTCGCTAGCGAGAAAATAACGTCCGCTAGCAACTGTTCCAACCGCATTACCCGCTAGCGCTTAACACCGGTCGCTAGCGACAGACTCCTACCGCCTCACCCGCTAGCGAGCTTACATGGCCGCTAGCGAGAATCCCTTGATACTTGACACCAGCAGCAGTTTACATATTCTAAAACTCCAAAATGAATCTAACATTCTCTAAACCATTTCCAACACCTTAATCAGCATTTTTACACCTATGTAAACTTGTACTTAACTCATATGCAATGCATCTATCATCATCTCGTGCAATTAAAACACATAGTACACATAACACATATCAAAATGCATTCCCGTGACCCACATATTCCAATTATGCCTTGATCAAAGTAAGTATAATCAAATCCTTTTAATTAAGGTATAATTAGAATTTGGGGTCTTACATTCTCCCCCCCCCCCTTAAAAAGAATTTCTCCCTCGAAATTCCATATCTGTGAAACCACCAAACGCAGATTGTGTAGGTATTATACTTACCCTCGGCCTTAATCTCGGATCGAATTTCATTATTCACGCTCACTGTGACAGTCCTTCCCTGGTACTAGGATCTGAAGGAGACTGGTGACACTCCCTGGCGATATGTCTTGGCTCACCACATCTAAAACACACCCGCAGCCTAGCAAGACAAACTCCCCAATGTTTCTTGTTGCACTGTGCACATGTGGGTTTTTCCGGAGCTCTAGTAGTCATCACTGGATTAGGTGAAGATTGATCCCTGATGAGGTTGGGAACTCCTAAGAGATCGAGATGGGGACTGGTGCGATGGAGAATGTCGTCTCTTGAGTGAAGGAGCCTGCGGTATTAGATCCCTTCTAGAAGTCTCTGGTGAGGTATTATCTCCCAAAAGGCACGTTTGTTCATGCACCCTGCATGCCTCTACTAACTGAGCATAGCTATCAAAGCGAAGGTGGTTCATTGTCTTCTGCATCTTCTGTGTTAACCCATTCCGATACTTCATACATTTCCATGATTCCATAGGGTTTCCTTGAAACATCTCTGAAAACTTAATCAGATGCTCAAATTGTGCGGTGTATTCATCAATAGTCATTCGTCCTTGAGTCAGATTCAAGAATTCTCGCTCCTTAGCTCCTCTTACAGATCTGGGAAAATATTTTTCATAGAAAAGTTCCTTGAACCTGTTCCAAGGAATAGGAATCCCTGCAGCATCCAATCAGACTTTTTCTCCTCTCCACCAGTTCGCTGCATCCTGTTGCAGCATAAATGTAGCAAAAGCAGTACGCTGTAAATCGGAGCACTGTATCACAGTAAATATCTTCTCCATCTCTTCTATCCAATTCCCATCCGCTGCCGGATCAACGGAACCTGTAAACACTGGGGGATTTACACCCCGAAACTCAGCAAATCGGGCATTCCCTCTGTCTGTCTCCGGATGTGGTATGGGTGGGGTCTGGTGTCTCATAACTTCCGCTAGCTGTTGTACCGCCCTTGCCATTCCTGCCAATGCCTCACTAGTCCCCGAATTGTCATCCGAACTACTCCCAGACAGACTCATCTGACGTCTTTTTGGTGCCATTGTACCTGTACACACCAACATAATCACTGAGGTGATCAGTCTCAATAATCATATTAGGTATATACAACCACCACAGTACCAGATAAACAAATCATGCCTTACGATAACCCACTACAAGCATGAAACTACCGTACTATGCAACAAAAGCATAGAAGGTCATAACCCCAAGCCTTAAGGTTCGATCGGCTCTGATACCAAAATGTAACACCCCAAATAATTACCTCTTTATGCTTAAGTCATATGGAGTTAATTATCGGAAATTATCATCTTGTTTCAGAGTTCGAGTTTGAAAATAAGAATACGCGGAAAATAGGGCCAATAATTTTCATAAGGAAACGTATTTCAAAATTCTCAGCTTGTACGTGACAAGGTATAATCTGATACACCAACTATGAGCTTGCGAATTACATACAACCAAAATGACATAATACACATAAATGGCCCAAAACATACATATAGTTTCACGTACTCAAGGAAATACATATAAACGTAAGATCCAAAATAGGTATTACAATATTTAAATACTAGAATTTCTAAGAGAACTATAAGCTTGTACAGCCACTTATAATTCCCTTATAAATTCTCTCGAGTTTGCATATAATACATACATAACTACATATCATATATGAAGGTAACACAAATCACTAAAGTCCTAAACTTCTCGCATATCCAAGCTTCCATCTCCATGCAAGTCTGAATCTGCTCTCTTAACGAGGTACCTGAATCTAAACAAAGGGTGGTGGAATTGGGGTGAGCTCCACGGACTTAATAGGGGGATCACTCCGGTTTATATTGAAATAAGTGAGATATGCATAAGTCCATTTAATAAATATTTTCATAAACATAATGTAGTTTCGGAGTGTCTTACCTACATGCATCTGGATAATTATATGAATGTTATATAACAATAGAAAGGTAATATTATACTGACATTGGTTACTGAAAATAGGTTCCTTAGAGGTAACGGTTGCACAGTCAATACCATGCATATAGTCACAAGTTTAAACATAATTATTCATACAACAGTTGCACAATCAACATCATGCATACAGTTATATTTGTCATGTGTTATAACTTTCTCAAATCTTTGGCACTACCCTCTCTCTTTCTACCTCCGCATACACCTGGCCCCTAGGCTATGAGCTCATACCTATCTAGTTTTCTACTAGATCTCTGTGGGGAAGAGGGTTTTTATTCACTTTCTTTACAAATCGGTATTGGGGACCGAGGGTGCCAACCTCCCTTGCCAATTCCGTTTGTACAGAAAGCTACTCATAAATCTCATTTTCTGATTCACATGACCTTTCACAACTTCTTTAGAATATTAACATGCATAGTATACATCATATTCCCTTCATAACATATATGTCATAATCATCATCATATACATGTAATCATAAAAATATAGATGATCTCATATATCATCTTTTCATTATATCAATCATTTCCAATAATCAAAATATACTTCTGATATATATACTTATACATATATATATACTAATCATATTACATGTGTCATAATCTTCACCATATGCAAGTAATCACATAATATGATTAGTCTCATATATTATCCTTTTCATTAAATCATTATCATTATTCAAAATATGTTTCATATATATATATATATATATATTTCTATATGTATTCCTCATACTGTACTATTTCAAAGACCACGTGTAAGATCAGAATCATCATGAAAACAAAATAGCAGAAAACACAGTTCTGCAGAAAATTCTGCGATCTGGTCGCTAGCGCGTCCTCTGTGGCCGCTAGCGCCCAAGTCGGTTCCCTACACCCGCTAGCGCCTGTAATCTGGCTGCTAGCGAGTGCACTCGCTAGCGGCTGTGATTTGGCCGCTAGCGCGCAGCTCGACTATGCACTCATATCAGTTTCCAAAACAGCAACCATTTGATGCAAAGAAAGACATGTATTCGAATCTGATGCATGAAAACACATTAATACATAACTTAACATAAATCTAAACCCCTACCTCTTGTAGTTTTGCTCTCTAATGCCAAAGACCAACTTTATTTCCCTTGAGCTACTTGCTTAGCAATCTATCTAACTTTTGATGATGATGAAGATGATCCTAGAGCCTCTGATGAATTATGTTTGGTTCAAAATGAAGGAAATGAGATGGTGAACTCGAATATGAGGTTGGTTTCTATGTGGGTTGAGTTTTGGGTGGAGTAGTGATGAAGCTTGTAAGATTCTATGGTTATGGAGGTTAGAGAATTTGTGTTTAGAGATGTAATCTGAGAGGGTGAGGTTTCCTTGGGGTGAAGTAATACTGATTGGGACGGAGGGGGTTAATGGCAAAAAGAAAAGGATGAAGGACTTGGCTAAAAATGCAAAAATTGCAGAAATGTTGTTCTGTCCTCGAGCTAGTCGCTAGCGAGAAAATAACGTCCGCTAGCGACTGCTCCAACCGCATTACCCGCTAGCGTTTAACATCGGTCGCTAGCGACAGACTCCTACCGCCTCACCCGCTAGCGAGCTTACATGGCCGCTAGCGAGAATCCCCTGATACTTGACAGCAGCAGCAGTTTACATATTCTAAAACTCCAAAATGAATCTAACATTCTCTAAACCATTTCCAACACCTTAATCAGCATTTTTACACCTATGTAAACTTGTACTTAACTCATATGCAATGCATCTATCATCATCTCGTGCAATTAAAACACATAGTACACATAACACATATCAAAATGCATTCCCGTGACCCACATATTCCAATTATGCCTTGATCAAAGTAAGTATAATCAAATCCTTTTAATTAAGGTATAATTAGAATTTGGGGTCTTACATCTAATTTATTTTGTTCTTATTAAATTGAAATAAAAATTCATAAGATCCTTTTTTTTACAATTTAGAATCTCGTTGTATGATTTGATCATCCTCGAAATTATAAATTGTGGGGTACTTGTGCAAATCATATATCGTCCTGTACCCTAAAAATATCTTTTTTCCTAAAATTATCAAATAAACTATTTTCATTTTCAAAACAATTAATTAAAATCAAAATGAATCTACAAATCATTTTTTACAATTCATGATCTTGTTGTATGATTTAATCATCCTCGATGATTGTAATTTGTGGTGTACTTGTGCGAATCATATTGTCCTGTATTCCTTAAAACCTTTTTTATATTGAATATATTTCTTTAAAATCAATTTTTTTTTGTTCTAATAGAAATAAATCTACATATCCTTTTTACAATTCATTATTTCGTTGTATGATTAAATCATCATCAAGATCGTAAATTGTGAGGTACTTGTGCGAACCACATCGCCCTGTACCGAACATTTTCTAAAAGACACCTAACACAAATATTTTCTAGAAGAACGATATGAGTTTGATTTCCTCATTGCACCGGAGGATACGTCGGCGCATGCTACAACCTGTCAACCCAAAATTAATTTTTAAATTATTTTATTTCTTTTTTTAATATTGTTTTTTATGTGTTTATTTTAATATCTTAAAGGGGAAAATATATAACACACCCGTGACTCGTGGTTAGTAGGCGAGGGTGCTAGTGATGTATTTGATGTATCTGTGATTAGGAGTATGTGATAAGGATTTAGTTACGATGTTTTCAATGTGGTAGTTAATTGTTGTGCATTTACATGAGTATCCATGATGATTGAGTGCAATTAATTTATATCATAAGGTGATTATGTGTATGCAATGTAATTAGACTATTTTATGTGATTCTACTTTACTTGAGGATAAGTAAAGTTGTGGTGTTAGTAATGGTATTGTTAATCAAGATATATTGGTGTGAATTGATTATGGTGAATTAAAATATTTTATATGATTGGATGATGTATATGTTTACATGCATATGAGTGATATTTGGTGATTGCTTGATGAGCAAGGTACGACTAGGAGTTATTTGAGTGAACTATGGAGAGACTGAGAGAAGCAAATGATCGTTATAAAATTTGAGAAAATTGAGGTGAGACTCCAATAATTATTTACAAATTTTGTCCGGTGTCTTGAAAATGTTTTGGACACACTTACACTGATATCGAAATTTACTAAACATGATTTATTATTAATTCCACTTAAAACATGTTTACCTAATGATCTTTTCTAGAAAATTAATTAAGTGGGATTAATAAAGTGATTAGTAATTATTATAATGTTGATATGAGTCTCATACAACCATTGAGAAATTTTAATAACGATCATAGGCTCTTTGAATTAAAATTCGAGGGTTAAGCGAGTAAGTGGTGGGTAAGGTGAGAGAGAATTGAGTTTGATCCAAACACAACCAAGACACCTCCTATGAGCCAAAATAATTTAAATTATACTCCCACCACCTAATCCTACTCAAAAACACTAACTCACGCTCATACTCATACACTTACTCTTACTCACCATGTAAACACACATAACACTCATACAACACACCCTAAACTCTATAAGTGATGTGTCTTGCTTAGAGACAAAGGCATAACACCTACCCTTCACTTATTTCCACTTCAGAAATCCCTCTCCCTCAGCCTTGAGAGCTCATTCCCGGCCAACCTTTGGAGAAGGTCAAAACAGCCCAAAATTCACCCACACATCATCATCCAAGATTCAATTAAGGTGAGTTACCACTACCCCACCCTCTTGCAGTTCATTTCTCTTCTTGCATGTGGTCATTGCCTTTGTTTTGATGCTGGTATAGAGCCCTAAATTCTTGTATGATAATGCATGCTGAGCTCATGGATGAGTGGTGGTGTATGAGGCTTGCAAATGCTTGTATGAGTTGGTTTAGTACATGCATGTATGGGAATTGTGAGATTCTTGGTGTTAGAATCTAAATTGATGAGTTAGGGTTACTGAGATATATGTCTCTGAGGCTGGATGATGATTTCTGAGCCTTTGGGAGGGGTGGAATGAGGTTGGAGGTGCAGGATCCAGGTCTGCACATGATTCTGCAGAATGTTGCAGAATCGGGCGCCCTAGCGCCGTGAGGGCGCCTTGGAACGAACCCCTGTGTCCGAGCGGGAAATATTTGCCCTGGTGCGGCTCTGCTGTCATCTGCAAGTTGCAGTGCAGCATCTTCTTGAAGGGGGTTAATTGTATGCAATTTTAAGTAAGGATGCTTGAATAAGTGTGAATATTCTTGAAGTGATAATTGTGTGTGAGGTTGATGGTGTATTTATATGTTAGTGAATTGAAACTAAGTGAATGATTGCTTGACCTATGATCTTAAAATAATGAATTGATATGAGTTACGTATGAATCCAAATGAAATTGTATAAATATGTGTGATTATTCTGAAGTGATGATTGTGAACCAGAATTTTATGATACACTAATATGAGGATTGTATTGAATCAAATTGGATGGTTGTTAAGTTTTGGGAATAATTTAAGTGAATTATTATAATCTCGATATACATATAGATATATACACATATGTAAGCTTGATTGATGAATTATGAATACTGATGGTGTTTTGAAGATAGATATCTGAGAATGACCAAGGCTGAGATGAGGTTCTGCAAGATGGTGCAGAATTTGCGCGCCTCGGCGCTGTGGAAGAGCTCGAGCGCGACCGCATGTGCGCCCCGGCGCACAGAGGGCGCCCTAGCGCGCCCTGTGCTGCAAGATACAACACATGTGTTCTTTTGAGAAATTAAGTTATTGTTTCCATACACTAAGTTGAGTGGAATGAGCTTGAAGTAAACATGATACGATCACACAAACTCTTTTAAATATGGTACACGGATGACATGGTATAGCACTTCATCTTGTAAAGAAGGGAAGTTAAAAGGAAAATATGCAGCGAGAAAAGAAGGTGAGGCAGAAAATCTGAGAGATGAAAATGTGTATCTATATTTTCATATATCAATTGAAAACACTATACAGGGTTTTTATAAGCCAAAAGGAAAAGAAGACAGCAATTGTGCAGCAGCGTACAATGCAATTGTGCAGCAACGTACAATGCATAAAAACAAAAAAGGACAAAAGCAAAAACAGAATTGTACAATTCCTAACGGATAGACAGCTAATCCTTGCTATGGAGAGCTCATCCTTGCTCTGGAATAAATATCTTCTCATGCTTCTTATCAGAACCATTTGGATGGGCTGGATGAATTTCTTGTTGCTGTGGATGGGCTTCAATAAACTGAGATTGTTGGAGCAGCTTGGGCCTATTCTTTGATTCCCCCCCCCCCCCCCCCACAAGTTGTGGTTTGAAAAAGATTGAACAAACCCAACTTGGAGATCAAGTGCTGAAAAGAATGTGGAAGAAGAGCTTTGGTAAAGATATCAGCAAGTTGATTCTTGGAGGAGATAGGAAGTAACTTCATGAGACCGCTTTGCGACTTTTCCCGAACAATGTGGCAGTGAATGTCCAGGTGTTTGGTTCGTTCATGAAGCACTGGATTGGCTGCGATGTGCAATGCACTTAGATTGTCACAGTATAGAACAACCGGTTTGGAGCAGGAAACTTGTAAATCTTGAAGCAAATATAACAACCATTGTAATTCGCAAGTAGTGGTGGCAAGAGCTCGATATTCAGCTTCAGCAGAAGAGCGAGAGACAGTGCTCTATTTCTTTGTTTTCCAGGAGACCAGAGAGGTGCCAAGAAAAAAACAAAAACCAGTGATGGATTTGCGAGAATCAACACAACGAGCCCAATCAGCATCACTAAAGGCAGTGAGATGGAGAGGAGAATCTCGACGAAATAGAAGACCTTGGCCAGGACATCCCTTTAAATACTTTAAGACCCGTAAGGCAGCTTGAAGATGATGGGCTCGAGGTTGAGCCATAAATTGGCTTAATTGTTGGGTGGCATAGGAAATGTCGGGTCTAGTGGCAGTAAGATAGATCAATCGGCCAACCAGTCGGTGATAAGCCAAGGCATCACTAAGGACTTCACCAGAATCGTGATGTAATCGCAGAGTACTATCCATAGGAGTGGAAACAGGCTTGCAACCCAATAATCCAGAATCAGAAATTAAATCAAGGCAATATTTTCTCTAACTAACAGAAATCCCAAGCTTGGAGTGGGCAACTTCTAATCCCAAAAAATATTTTAAAACACCCAGATCTTTGATTTGAAAATGAGAATGAATGGTGTGTTTGAGAGAATTAATTTCTTCAAGAGAGTTCCCAGTAAGAACAATATCATCAACATAGATGACTAATGCAGTGAAATGGGGAGAAGCAGCTTTAATAAAAAAGGCTATGATCAGAGGGAGCTTGTTTGTACCCAGATGAAATAAGAAGCAAGGAGAGTTTCTCATACCATTTTCTGCTGGCTTGTTTGAGCCCATAGAGGGACTTATTGAGTTTGCAGCATTGAGAGGAGCTAGCAGAGATAACACCAGGTGGAATTTTCATGTAGACGTCTTCAGCTAAATCCCCATGAAGAAAAGCATTATTCACATCCAATTGTTGAATGTGCCAATTGTGAACAGACGCAAGAGTAAGGAGCACTCGTATGGTTACCATTTTTACTACTGGAGAAAAAGTCTTGAAGAAGTCGATACCCTCGGTCTGAGGAAATCCTTTGGCGACAAGTCTCGCCTTGTATCGATCAACACTGCCATCGGGTTTCCTTTTAATTTTAAAAATCCACTTGCAATCGATGGGTTTGACATCAGGGGGTGTCTCGACGATGGACCATGTTTTGTTGATTTCAAGAGCCTGAATCTCGTGTTGCATAGCTTCTTGCCAACATTGATGTTTTGCTGCTTCCAAGTAGGTGGCTGGTTTGAGCTCAGATGAGAGGGACAGAGTGTATGTGCGATGTGCAGGGGAGAGAGATGAGTAACCGAGAACAGAAGCAATAGGGTATAAGCACGGTGAAGAGGATTGGTTTGAAGAATTAGAAGAAAGACTGCAGTGGTAATCAGTGAGATATGCGGGTGGGTAGCGTGGACGAGTGGAGCGGCGGATAGGTGGAGGAGATGAAGGTTCAGAGGGAGTGGGTGAAGGAGGGTCTGGGTCTGGAGAGGCAAAATGAGGAGGGGAGTGGGGCGTACTTGGATTGGGAGTGGTGAGTGGGCTTGGGTGAGGAAAGAGAGGGATATTAGTTGTGGTGTGAGGTGGAGGCCCAGTGTTTGTGTCCAGGAGTGGGTCAAGGATAAGAGGATTGTTGGAGGTGGTTTTGTTTGGGTCGTGTGGGCTTATATGAGGATGGGGTAAGGTTAATGATGGAGTGGTATTTTGTTGGTAGGGAAATTTATTTTCATAAAACAGAACATTTCTAGAAATAGTAATGGTTCTTTGATCAAGATCAAAAACAATGTATCCCTTTGTGCCAGTTTGAAACCCCAGAAAAATTCCACGTTTGGCACGTGGATCAAATTTGTGACGATGAGATTCAAGAGTTGATACATAACATAAACATCCAAAAACTTTTATTATAGAAATATTTGGGGGCTCTTTATATAATAGTTGAAAAGGGGTTTTATTGGAATTAATAGGTGATGGAACCCGATTAATTAAGTAAACAACATGTTTAATGGCATATGACCAAAAATATTTTGGCAAGTTTGCTTGAAACAATAAAGCTCTAGCAACGTTAAGAATGTGTTGATGTTTTCGTTCAACCCTTCCATTTTGTTGAGGGGTTTCAACACAACTTGTTTGATGTAAAATGCCTTTTGAGGAGAGAAAATCTTTTAAGAAAAATTCGGGCCCATTGTCGGATCGGATGCACTTAATGGTGGTTGAAAATTGATTTTCAATTAAATTAACAAAATTCTTCACATAATTTCCTACTTCAGCCTTTGTTTTCAATAAGATTGTCCAAGTATAGCGGCTAAAATCATCAAGAATGGTAAGAAAATACTTGTGGCCATGAATAGAATTGGTTGAAAAGGGGCCCCAAATATCCATATGAATTAAATCAAAAGCTTTAGAGGCTCTAGTTATGCTCAAAGGAAAAGATAATTTTCTTTGTTTTTCTAAATGACAAATGTCACAATTTTCATTAATATGCTTGGAAACAAAGGGATATTATTGATGTAAAATATTTAAACATTTTCCAGACAAATGTCCTAATCTATTGTACCAAATGTTGGAGTTTGTGGTGGTGGTGGTTGAAGTGGAAACATAGGCAGTGTTGGGAATAAAGGCACCCCAATCCTTTTTGTCTATAACCAAATGATAGAGTCTTCCTTGTAATTTAGCCAAACCAATCATCTTCAACGTGCTCAATTCCTGGATTGTGCAAAAATCATGGGCAAAGATAAGACAAAAAGTTGAAATGAGTTTTGAAATGGAAATTAAATTAAACGAAAAGGCTGGTACAAAGAAAACACTTTTTATCACAAAATCCTTTGAAAAGCACACTATTCCTGCATAATGGGCAAAGACATGCGAGCCATTAGGCAAATTTATTTGAACAGGTTTAATTTTAGTATATTCTTTAAAACAAGATAAAGAAGAGGCTACATGATCTGTAGCTCCAGAGTCTACAATCCAGGAATTAGAGGTGAGATTAAAAGGTAGAGTGTATGTATTGGAAGAGGTCTGATATTAACAAGACTGAAAACAGATGAAATACCAAACATTGGGTCAGAAGAAAAATTAATTGTGTCACCTGGGTGAGTGTGTGTGAGGTTAACGTGCTTGGGTTGTGTGGTGTTATCTGAGCTCAATCCAGGCCCAATGGAAGTCTGCTGTTGGAGGAGAGTTATGAGTGTATCATACTGGGCTTGAGTGAAGCTGATATTAGGTCCAACATTTGTCTTCTCCTTCCTCGTGTCCTCTCTGTGTGCAGAAGGTTCATCTGCTGCGATGGAGTTTACGGTGGTGAGCCGCGGCTTGCCTAGATATCGTGGGTGTCCAGAAGGGTAACCATGAATGCCATAACAAGTTTCAGTGGTGTGTCCAGAGCGACCGCAGAAGGTGCATATTTTGGTGGATGCATTTCTACCATTAAAGAAGCTCCTGCCTCCACTGCTAGAGCCACCTCTTCCAGAAGAGCTTGAGCCGCGTCCTCTGCCAGAAAATGGGCGGCGACTGTCCGAGGAGTTGAACAAAATATTGGAATCAATGGGAGTAGGAAGAATCCCATTCTGGAAGGGATTGTGCTGTCTTTCGTGTTGAATAACCATGGAGAAAACACGATTGGAGGATGGAAGAGGATCCATGAGGAGCACTTGAGACCGCACAACGGCAAATCGTTCATCGAGACCTTTGAGAAAACGAATAATAAAGTCCTGTTTCTTGTAGGATTTAGCAGAGCAAGAACAAGAGTCAAGGGGTCTGTAGTTGTCAAGTTCCTCCCAAATGGTTTTGAGAGAGGTATAGTAATCAGTCACACTAAGGTTTCCTTGCTTGAGACCATAAATATCTTCTTGAAGTTCTGCTATAGCGAAGGAGATCGCTTTGATAAAATCGCTCTTTTAAGTCATTCCAGACATCAATTGCATTGTCAAAATAGATAATACTTTGAGCAATGGAAGGTGAAACTGAGTTAAGAAGCCAAGAGAGGATGAGGCTGTTGCATCTTTCCCAATGAGGAAAAGAAGGGTCAGAGAGAGGAGGAACAATAATGGAGCCTGAAATGAAAGCCATCTTGTTTTTAGAAACTAATGCCATGCGAAATAAGCGAGACCATGAGTGATAATTTTTGCCAGTGAGAGGAGGAGAAATGGCAATAGATGAGGGTCCTTCACTAGGGTGAATATAGAAGTGACTAGAAGGGTTTTGAAAAGGGTCAGAGGGAGAAAATCCTCCATCGAAAATAGAGGGTTGTGCTTGTGACATAGGAGAAGAGGGAGTTGAAGAAGGGGAAGAGGTCATTGTCTAACCTGGCTAGCTGATACCATAAAAGGAAAATATGCAGCTGAGAAAAGAAGGTGAGGCAGAAAATCTGAGAGATGAAAATGTGTATCTATATTTTCATATATCAATTGAAAACACTATACAGGGTATTTATAAGCCAAAAGGAAAAGAAGACAGCAATTGTGCAGCAGCGTACAATGCATAAAAACAAAAAAGGACAAAAGCAAAAACAGAATTGTACAATTCCTAACGGATAGACAGCTAATCCTTGCTATGGACAGCTCATCCTTGCTCTGGAATAAATATCTTCTCATACTTCTTATCAGAACCATTTGGATGGGCTGGATGAATTTCTTGTTGCTGTGGATGAGCTTCAATAGACTGAGATTGTTGGAGCAGCTTGGGACTATTCTTTGAGAAGTTTTGTGAATTGATATGCATGCTTGAGTATTGATGTGTAGACGTTTTAAATCTGCAATGTTTGACTTAAGAGGCTTACGGGCTTTGGTTTGATAATTGATTAAGTTTTGAAAGTGTTAATGATGACGATATGCTATCATGATAGAATGTTATATTGTGATGATGATGAATTGTATGTGTTGATATGAGATGATTATGAGATGTTGATTTGAAATGATGAATTGTAAGTGATGATTAAATATAATCAATTAAGTGTTAAATTGAGGCTTACAAATGGTATTGTAGTAGGATGAGATGATGATGTAGATGCCGAATTTAGATTTGTAAATAACGGAAATGATGCGGCCTGATTTAAATGTTAGTATAGTCATCCGGAAGATGTCCCGAAGCATTGCCATCCATTTACTATGCTTGTATAGTCATCCGGGAGATGCCCCGAAGCATTGCCATTTATTTATTATGTTTGTATAGTCAACCGGCGAGACTCGAGGTATAGTCATCCGGCGAGACCCGAGGTATAGTCAACCGGCGAGACACGAGGTATAGTCATCCGGCGAGACCCGAGGTATAGTCAACCGGCGAGACCAGAGGTATAGTCATCCGGCGAGACCCGAGGTATAGTCAACCGGGCGAGAAACGAGGTATAGTCAATCGGCGAGCCCCGAGGTATAGTCATCCGGCAAGACCCGAGGTATAGTCATCCGGACGAGTCCCCGAGGTACAGTCATCCGGCGAGACCCCGAGGTGTAGTCATCTAGACGAGTCCCCGAGGTATAGTCATATGGGCGAGGCCCCGAGGTATGGTCATCCGGGTGGGGCCTAAAAGATTGTCAACCGGGCGAGGTCCCAAAGAATGATTTAGTCGGGATATAACTCTGACGATTTAGTGATGTGTAATTATGATGATCATGTATTAAATGGGAAGCGAGATATGTTGAGTGCTTATATAGATTGAGAGACATGCGATAACTTTGAGAGACTTCTAGGTTCCCATAGAAATGGACCAGTAAGATGTTTGGCCTAGTCAAAGTAAGGACTTCACTATATTGAGGAAAATAAAGATCTGTTCTATAAAGTATTGCTTTGACTGACTAGAATTGATTGCATGTAGCTCCGTGTGCTCCGAGTGACTCACTAAGACGACCCCCGTCTTACCTTTTCCCTTTTATGTTTTGATTCTAGATCATCATGGAGCAGCCGCCCCTTCCACGTCATACGACGTATGATTTTGCTGTGGCGAGATACATACCGGCGCCATGACCGTAGCGTCTACCGTATCTGGAGTGTTTCGGTCCTTCATCCCGGAACTCATGGCGAGATAACCCACTCCAGATCTTGTTCCTGCTCCCGCCCCGGCACCAGCACCTGCACCTCAGCCACCACCTCCCGTACCCGCGTTTGTACCCCCGCCCGAGGATCCAATGTCTGATCCTGAGGAGGAGGGTGATGACAGTGACGAGGCAGCCCCCAGCGATGATGCCGAGTTAGGGGATGACGAGACGGAGGAGTCCGATCCAGAGCCGGACATGGATTATGCTCTAGGGGACCCGGATGTAGAGATCCCAGGTGAGGGATCTTAGGTGAGTGAGGCTGGTGATGGATGATGCCCACATACGAGATCAAGCGAGCCACGACCGGATGACCGCGATGCAGCCGACCCAACTTCTTTATACGTCTTGCTTAGTACATTTTGTATAGGAGCTTCTTTTGTTATTCCCTGTCTAAGCTAGTGTTGCTCACCCCTCAGCACGAGATTGATTATCCAGTTTGTACATCCCTTGGACAGCTTTCTTAATATCATGCCTTTGGCCGTTCTGTGTTTATATCTTGGACTAAGGCTTCATTTTGTCCATTTTGATTTTAATAGCTCCTATAGTTGACATACTGTACATATGCTAAATAGGAACTTTATTTCCTTTATGCATATATATATATATATATATATATATTGTCCATTTTGATTTTAATAGCTCCTATAGTTGACATACTGTACTGTACATATGCTAAATAGGAACTTTATTTCCTATTTATATATGCATAACTTGGAGGAAGTAAAGTTCCTATTTAGCATCTCGAATGGCCAAGTTGTGTATGAGCTTTTAAGTTATATTATTGTTACCCATTTATTGCTATTCTAGATTTCTAGTTGCTTCTCTTAGGATGTCTAATCGTGCATGATTCTGATAGTTATGCCTTTTGAGTCTCGATATTGTAATCATACGGGGTTGTGTTTTATGAATATATATACAAAAAATTGGGGGTTTTCGGGTTAAGTAAAATAACAAAAGGTGTTAATCGCGACCATGGCGTAATTAGCAAAACTGTTATCCTGAGACTAAGAGAACCGATGATAAAACAAAGAAGAAAATGAAAAAGAGGAAGATGATGGGACTAGGGGCATTGCTTCTTCCTTATTACAGTGATACCGAATATGGCCTCAGTTGCCTTGTGCTGCGATTAGATTCTTTACCTCTGTCCGTGATTCCTTAGTTGATTTCAGATGAAATTTTGCAGCAATTTGAGTGGCCTTTTTAGTCTTTCACCCCTGTAACACAATTGTGTAACATTTCTATTAGTGAGTTTGAGTAACTTATTATAAATCAATGGAAAGCCTTTTGAGGTCCCTCAATCTTGTTCTGTTGAACTCTCTCTCTATTTTTGTTTTTTGCAATTTCTCATCTTCAATCATACGTATTAATCTTCCATTTTTATAATTTCATTTTGGATTCTATTATTTTCCACTCTTACTTTGCTTTTCCTTTGCTATCGAGTGAAAGGAAGAGCATAGTACAAATGAGAAGATATGGAGAAAATCCAGAATCATATGGAGAAAATCCAGAATCATACCAAGAGGAAGAATGAGAAGAAATTGAAGATGCTCTTCTTTTTAAATAAGAACAGAGGTTTACTTTAATTCATAATGTCATAAGATTGCATGTCACTTACCAAATTGACGATAAACAGTCCACAGAGTTAACAAAGTTAACGGAATTATAATAGAAAAATAACAAGAGGACCAACTTGATTCATCGAATGTAAAATGAAAGACTATTTTGAACAAAAAATAAAATAAAAGACCAATTTGATTCATGTATACAAAATGGTGGACCGGATTTAACTCTATTTTTGTAACTAATATATAGGATTTTGATTCGGTACCCAGGAAAATATAGGGTACCGATACCCAACACATGTACGTGTATGTCATGGTTTATAGATAAAATTAATTTAATTTTTTTAAATTTATATAACCGGTAATCTGTTAGGTAAGTAATCTTCAAAAATTAATTTAATTTATATTGATATTCTCTAACTTTATCAATTTATGAAAAAAAACTTAATTCATAACATGTCAATAGAGAGACAACGCATTATTTAAGAGAGAGATGAAGAAGAGGTGTGATTGGGAATGAGACGCGTCTAGGAAAGCTGCGACCGCGACCACCGTACTCCGTTAGTACCGAATTATATTTACTTTAGCATATATTAATAGGTTAAACATACAATTAAGTACCAGTACCCAACAAAAAAAATATTGGGTACCGAATCAATCCCCATAATATATATAGTGCCAAATTTCGGATTCATGTAAGCAAGTATGCGTGCTCAAGACCTCAGCATCATCACTTTAATGCATGTGTATTGTTAATTAGTTATTATACTGTCATCTCATAAAACCTTGGCAAAGTTTATTAACATTAATTAATTTGTCAATATGGGTGTAATAAAATAGAATTGCGTAGTTCTTCCAACAATCTAAACATAGCATATTGTGTCCGGTACATTAAAGGAAAAAAAATCAAATTATACTTCAAATATTCATTGTAAATTAAGCTTATTGTTCTTACAGCATACACAAAGATTGAAAAAGATAAATTCAAACTTACTAAAATACTTTTTACTCTGGTTAAAATTGATCTTGAAAGTAGATAACTTCTGCCTAGTGGGAAAAAATACAAACGAAGCAATAACACTTCACACTACAGTGAGATTTCATAGCAGACATGCATGCTAATTATAAAAAAAAATGGTACGCATGTTCTCTTTTTTTCAACTCCATCTATTTTCTACCCTTTTTAGGCCACGTTTGTTTGCCCCCATTTTCCACGCTTAACTCTTCTATCCTACAATTGTACAAGAAGAGATATGGCTGGTCTTGGCTTGTCATCCAAAAAACCCAGCCACAACTAACCATACTCCCAAAAAACCAATACGAAAAGGAAGAGAAAAAAAAGGAAAGCTAAGATAACCTGTATAGCAGAGATGTTACAGAGTGGAAAATACTAACAAATGAATAAATAGCCAAAAATTAGTTATAGCACCAGATAAAGGCTTGATTCATTCTGTCCCCAGCTGCACTGTCTTCTCCAGCATTGAAGTTTTATTGAAGAGGGTGAGCTGCACCTCTCTAAGATATTTGGATAACTGGCAAAAAATAATAGAATCATACTTGTTAATGCGCATTACTAGCATACAGGTACATATACAAATACACATACAAATACATATATAAATAGAACATTGCTAGAGGCACAACAAAAAATCAGTCAAAAAAGTCAACAAATAGGACTTTGGGCCACAATCATCCAGCCCATTAAAAATATACTCATGATTAAAAGTGCTTTTTGGGCCATAAAGTGTTAAATGGACTTTGTTGGCTGTCCTGTTTTGGCTGAAAAATTGTTGTTCCCCAAGCATTTGTGATATAAATATGCACAAAAACAAATACACAAAGTTTTATATGTATCTTCCTTATATATGTATTTGTCTATTGTACGTATTTTACTTGCAAACAAACAAAGCCTATATCATGTGCTAGAACTTAGAACAAAAATCATATAAAATAAACTGGTCGTGTTATAGTTAATTGGGTCTTGCTTCAAAATACCTGTGCCATTGCGCGTAATAAAACAACTAACACAGTTGAGTCTTTCTATATGGAATCAAACATATGGCGACTAAGTGACTAACTACCACAGAAGAATCTCTCTCAACCAGTAAACTACGCCCAAAAGACGAGAATTATCGAAGTGAAGCCTATTTATTACAAGTGATTTATGGTCTTACTCTTACAGATGCAAGAAAAAAATCAAGCTTTAGATTTGATTTTAACTTGTTCAATTTATTCGTCAGTTCTCATCAAAATCTCCGGAAATCAGCTCTTAATAGTTAATATCCACTTTCCCTAGTGGCATGTAAAAACAGAGGGATGAAGTTACCTGATCTTCACTCATCTTTCGGAAACCTAGTTTCTTAGTCCAAATTGACTCTGCATCCCCAGCTGCAGGAAGCACCAGCTTTTCTACATTTAGAGAAGATAGCAACCTCTCTATGCAGGACAATAACACTTGAAAATAACCCTAAATGGAAAATCACAAGATAATGAAAACATATCCTTATTCCTTACTAAACATGTATTATCTTTCAAAAATGTAACAAAAGAGTGTTATTGGAAAGCATATATCAGATTAATTATGGGCCAGGCAATACTTACTTTTCCTTGATGAACTCTACTTGTAGCTACCAGTGGAAGCTCAGCAACAGTACAACCAAAAATCCTAAGAAGCCCAGCAGACACAACAACAGAACTGTGCAAGGATGATACAATTCAGTATGACCAAATAATGGCACTATCAGGAAAATAAAGAAGAATAAAATATAACCCCCTCCATTAAGATTCCAGAGATGCTAACACCACACTATATTTCAAAAACATATAACTACCTTTCTCTACAGAACAAAGATAACCAATGCTTTAACTCATTTTCAAATTTTTTAGGGTGCCTTCATTTTCTTATGTTTTATTTTTTCGTAAAATATCCTTTATTAATAGTTATAATATGTATCCATTTTTCTAAATAAAATATATGTTGCTCATAATAATATAAATTCTAGATACATAAATATATACGTTTTTTAAATTATTACTACATTAAGAAAACAAATAAATAAAAATTATTACATGATGAAAATGTAGTAAAAAATTGTTACAATTTATTTTTACTATTAATAACTCATTTTATTAATACAGTAAAATTTTAAAAACTAAATTAAATGCATGTGTATAAAAATATATCAATGTTTTGTATTATTAAACCACACATTTTAATTTGTAAGAAACTTAACATATATATTATAAAAGGTGTTCTGGTAAAAAAAACAAAATAGTAAGTATGAAAAAATGGAGAATCAATAAAAAAATTTGAAAATGAACTAATCAAAAAATGGAGAATAATAAAAAATTTGAAAATGAATTAAAATATAACTTTTCTTAATTCTTTTAAGGGAGGGGAGTATATTTTATAAATAGACAGGAAAGCAGTGTGATAAAGTCTTCTACCAAAGGAGGGGGTTGTATTTTATTCAATACAGAAAGCAGAAAGAGCCACATACTTGACAATTAAAACAATGCAATACATGCCCCCAAATTCTTGGCCAGAAATATTCCTCCTGCACAAAATTCAAACTACATTATATTATCAGAAATTATGTCGAATACAGAGAACATGGTAGGGACAGATTGAAACAATCATCTACATCATCATGTGACTCACATCTAAAGTTATACCAACACTTGTAAAGTTGCAATACAGTTCAAAATTTGAATATTAAAAGAAGAAAGGGTCTATGTTAGAACACAAGTTCTGTCACTGATTATCAAGAATCTTATTACTGAATTAGGGGGGGAATGTCCCTCAAAACCCTAAAGGAATACAAGAAAGAGCCCTCAATCCTCTCTCTACAATTTCAGAGAAGAGTGCTCAGCCAAAACTAACAGAACAGAATTACAACAAACACACCCATTTCCCTCCAAAAGATCTATTTATATACAAGTATGGGCTAACTAACTCCTGCTGAGCTGGATTAATTGCCAGCTGGCAGCCTACTCTCTAATTTTTCTTCTTTCATAAACCTTTCTAAACCTTCTAATCCCATCATTACTCCCCCCCTGAACATCAACCTTGTCCTCAAGGTTTACTCCGGGAAATTGGGCGAGGAGCTTCTCCTTTTCTTCCCATGAATCATCGCAGTCCGGAAGTCCTTCCCAATGAACCAACAGCTCCATTCTGCCATCAGCAGTAGTCCTACCCCCTAGAACTGCAGCCGGAACTACCTGCAACTCACCCTCAGCAGTAATACTTGCTGGAATTGTGTGAGCTTGCTGTCTGGGCGGTACAGCCTTTTTGAGCTTGCTAATGTGGAATACAGGATGTAATGAGCATGTCTCTGGTAACTCCAACCTGTATGCTACTGGTCCTACCCGTTCCAGTACCTTAAATGGCCCGTAGGAGCGCTGAGCAAGCTTCTCATTCGGTCTCCTAGCCAGGGATTTCATTCTATACGGTTGTAGCCTCAAATAAGCCAAATCCCCTACTGTAAATTCAGCCTCTCGCCTATGCTTGTCCGCATACTGCTTCATTCTCACCTGAGCTTTACAAAGATTTTCCTTCAGTTCAGCCAATAGCAGATCTCTAGCTGATGTCAAAGCAGCCACCTCTTCCACATTAGTAGGATAAGTGTCCCCCTTGAACAACACCGGTGGAGGCATACCATAGAGAATCTGGAAAGGGGTCATCTTGGTGGATGCATTAAAGGTGGTATTGAACCAATATTCTGCCCATGAAAGATAATCCGCCCAAGACCGCGGATGCTGCCCAGCAAAACAGCGAAGATAGGTCTCCAAACAGCGGTTAACAACCTCTGTTTGGCCATCCGTTTGTGGATGATAAGATGAACTATAGCTGAGCTTGGTCTTTGCCATGGAAAATAACTCAGACCAGAATCGACTTAGGAAAATGTTGTCTCTATCCGAGACTATGACCTTGGGAAATCCATGAAGCCTAATCACCTCCTTCACAAATGCCTGAGCCACATCCTTGGCTGTATAAGGATGAGATAAAGGAAGGAAATGACTGAACTTAGAAAGTCGATCCACCACCACAAGGATAGTATCCTTGCCTTTGGACCTAGGTAGCCCGGTTATGAAATCCATCGAAATTTCTGACCAAACCCTCTCTGGAATTCCCAAAGGTTGCAATAAACCTGCTGGAGATAAGGCCTGGTATTTGTTCTGTTGGCAGACTTGACAAGCTGCCACATACTCCTTCACATCCCGTCTCATGCCCTTCCAAAAAACCACAACAGCTAGTTTTTTAAAAGTCCTGAGAAACCCTGAGTGACCCCCCATATTGGAGTCATGAAATTCAGCCAATAGCACCGGAATCTGACTGGATTTCTCTGGCAACACAGCTCTACCTTGGTGAAACAATCTGCCTTTTTGCAAGGAAAAACCTGCTGGAACAGCAGTGCCCTGCTGCAAGTCTCTAATTATTCCTTGCAAATATGAATCCTCTTCAATCTCAGCTGTCACTGTTTCCCATAAGTCAGTTTGCACTACTGAAATTGCCTTGTACATCATCTGCCTAGAAAGTGCATCTGCTGCCTTGTTTTCCACCCCAGGTCTATATTGAATGTCAAAATCCAATCCCAGCAACTTGGAGGTCCATTTCAGCAGCTCTCCATCAATCAACCGCTGCTCGGTAAGGAACTTAAGGCTCCGTTGATCCGTGATGATTGTGAAATGGTGACCAAGGAGATAGTGTCTCCATTTTTGAACAGCCAACACTATCGCCATTAATTCTCGTTCATAGGCAGATTTCTTTTGGGCCAAAGGGGACAGCACCTGACTCAGAAAAGCTATCGGCCTCCCTTTTTGTGACAAGACAGCACCTATACCCAAACTGGAAGCATCAGTCTCTAAGACAAATTCTTGAGTGAAATCCGGCACTGCCAAAACAGGAAGCTCAGCCATTGCTTTCTTCAATTCATCAAATGCCACTTGAGCAGTTGGAGACCATAAGAAAGCGTCTTTCCTTGTTAAATCGGTGAGAGGTTTAGCAATAACTCCATAACCTTTCACAAAGCGTCTGTAGTAGCCCGTGAGGCCAAGAAATCCGCGAAGCCCCTTGATATCCTTAGGTGCTGGCCAGCCAAGCATGGCTGCTGTCTTTGCTGGATCAGCCGCCACTCCTCTAGATGAGACAATGTGACCAAGATACTCAACTTGGTCCACCCCAAAAGAACACTTTTTCTTATTTACCACCAACTGATTTTGAAGTAACAAATCAAACACTTGCTGTAGATGTTGCACATGGGCAGCTATATCAGGACTATAAATCAAAATGTCGTCAAAAAACACCAACACAAACTTCCTCAGGAAAGGCCGTAACACCTCATTCATCAAGGCTTGAAAGGTTGACGGAGCATTTGTCAACCCGAAAGGCATGACAAGGAACTCATAATGCCCTTCATGGGTCCTAAAAGCAGTTTTTGGAATATCACCCTCAACCATTCTTATTTGATGATAGCCCGATTTCAAATCAAGCTTGGAAAACACCCTAGCACCCGCCAACTCATCCAAAAGCTCATCAATAACCGGGATAGGGAATTTATCGGGTACAGTGATTTTATTCAAAGCCCTATAGTCAACACAAAAACGCCAATTCCCATCCTTTTTCTTGACTAAAATAATAGGGCTAGCAAAAGGACTTACACTGTTCTGAATTATACCCGCCTGCAACATCTCTTGCACCATTGACTCAATCACCACCTTTTGGCAATGAGGGTAGCGGTAGGGTCTCATGTTGGGGGGGGCCGCACCAGATTTAAGAGGAATAGAGTGGTCATATTTCCTCCTAGGGGGCAACCCTACCAAGCTTTCAAATACTTTGTTATTCTGATCAATAACCAGCTGCACCTCTTTTGGAGTTGGAATGGTTGAATCCTCCTCAGCTTGCATAGGCCAAAGCTGAACCAAAAAAGCATCTTCACCCTCCACTATAGCTTGTAATGCAGATCGAACCCCCATATTGCCAAAACACAATTCAGGTGCTCCTTGCAAGGAATTTCCGCCATTAGGGCCCATAAAACTCAAGGAGTTTTTCTTGAAATTTGCCGTGACTTCTCCTAAAGTGTCTAGCCACGCAAGCCCCAACACCACTTCAGCATCATCCACAGGGAAAATAAAACAGTCCTGTATGACCATCAAGGATGGAAATTTGATGGAAACACCCCAACATATGCCCTGCCCCGGAATCTTGTTCCTATCAGCAACCTTCACCACAAAGGAGGAACTAGAATCTATCTCCAAAGCTGCCCTTTGCACCAATTCTGGAGAAACAAAATTGTGGGATGCACCACAATCTATTAATACTCGAATCCGATGGCCACCGACCTCTCCCCATAACCGCATTGATCGGTGTGAACTCTGCCCCGCCATAGATCGCAAACACAGCTGCAGAGAATTGCAACTGGGTTCTAATGAAATCTTCTCAGCTTCAATAGAAACAGCCCCCTCTGCATCTATTTCTTCCCACTCCACAATCAGGGACTTAAGTTGTTTATTTTTGCAAACATGCTCCGATGAATATCGCTCATCACAAAAAAAACAGAGCCCCTTCGCCCGCCTCTCCTTATAGTCTTCATTAGAGAGGAACCTTTGAGATTTCCCTTTGGGTTGATCACTACTTGAGGAATCATGCTTTTCTGGACCAGCCATGGGTGCTCTACTGTGCCATCCTGATTTATGCCCCCATTTACTCCTATTAGAACTCCCTGTTAACTCTGTTTTAATAATCTGATTTTTTTCCTCTGCACTCTCAGCCAAATCCATCATATCCTCCAAACTCTCATACCTCATCATTTTTAATTCAGCACGTACCTCAGGCTTTAATCCCGATAGAAACACACTTGTGAGGTATCTCCTTTCCGTGATTCGCATGGGGCCTGCGAACTTTTCAAACAAATCTCGATACTCCCGCACCGTACCTTCCTGCTTCAGGCTCATCAAGAATTCGAACGGATTCTTGGCGATCTCCGGGTGGAAACGTTTCAGCAATGCCTCGCGAAAGTTCTCCCAATGCTGGAACGGAGTTGATGATGACCACCAATTAAACCAAGTTAGAGCCTTTCCCTCCATCGCACAAAGTGCCACCTTCAGCCATTCAGCCTCTGGAACCCCACGCACCTCAAAATACCGCTCAACCTTGTCAAACCAACCAAACCCATCGTCACCCGCGAATGCAGGCAGATCAATCCGCCGCCACTGTTCAGGAACCAACGGCGGACGAGGAGACGACTGAAACTCATGACATCTGCGATCGCGATCTTCCTCCACTGACCCGATGCGGCTTTCAACTTTGTCAAATCGTGCATCTAACCGACTCAACGATTCTGACATCGATTGCATGAATGCTGCCAAGGTTGCCCGGTCGTCCTCGGTTCTCTGCTGCATTGCCTGAATCAAGTTCTCAATATTCTCCATGTTCTTGGATCGCGTTGCTACCATACGCCACTTCCAGGATCTTCCGAAACTGATACCAATGTTAGAACACAAGTTCTGTCACTGATTATCAAGAATCTTATTACTGAATTAGGGGGGGAATGTCCCTCAAAACCCTAAAGGAATACAAGAAAGAGCCCTCAATCCTCTCTCTACAATTTCAGAGAAGAGTGCTCAGCCAAAACTAACAGAACAGAATTACAACAAACACACCCATTTCCCTCCAAAAGATCTATTTATATACAAGTATGGGCTAACTAACTCCTGCTGAGCTGGATTAATTGCCAGCTGGCAGCCTACTCTCTAATTTTTCTTCTTTCATAAACCTTTCTAAACCTTCTAATCCCATCAGTCTACTAGAGATAGATAACTGCAAATCCATTCATGCTACATCTTTTGATGAAAATAAAGCCCAAGGAGCCCACCAAAATGTTTCTCCATTACTCGATGATTATGAAGGAGAGGCAGGAAGGAAGGGGGAGAGAGACGGAAAAAAATGCATATTCATGACATTTCAAGTCAGCTTCAACCTACCCTGGTTGCAGTCTATAATAAGTAATGTACGAATGTTAATAACACGAAGTAGAATAAAACATCAGTAGGCTGGAATGTAAGAATATTGAAGGCAGTAGAGGCTAACACCAACCAGTCAAGAAACACTGGAATATAGTTGCTTACCCATATACCATGACAGGAATCAGGTCACGTCCAGATACCGCAACAATGGGATCAAAACACTCCTGTCAAGACATATTCCCAAAGCATGAGAAAGAAGTTAAAACAGAATAGAATGCATCAATGACAATGGGCAATTCGATGCAACTGAAAACCCATTAAAACATAATCGAAAGATAGATCGAGGAAAGTTATAAAGGAAAAACAAGTCTTAAGGCATTTTCAAAATGCATGACAGAGCGTATTTCAAAAAGTCAAAGGTCATGAAACCCAAAACCTGTCTATAATCTAACCCTTACTTAGATTAGGTTAGCTGATAGCAAGAATGTCAGTTTGAACAATGAATATCATAGCCAAATCAAACAAATTCCTATTTTATAACTGTTACGGTTCCCCTAGTACCCTTACTGATAGGACAGAATAGAATGTAGAAGATAAGAGTAGAAGGAAAGAATAGAATAACTGGACACAGGAAGGAATTACCGTTGTGATAATTACCCCCACTGGCAGAATTATATTATTGAATTAAATGCAAGAATTACAAAGAACAATTGACTTTCGAGAGGTCAATTCTCTCCACCTAGGTTTCACTCCACCTATTCCCTACCTACTCGCTTTTTCAACCTTCCTATGTATAATATCAAATCCTAAAACTACTTTCCTAATGATGTGGAGTTTCATAATTTAAAATTCAGTTTGCTACTTTCTCTCCTCTCCTTTTATAAGTATATTTAAAAGGAGTCAAATCCCTACTATCTCTCTGGGTTGTTACAATACCCTCCCCATGAAGAGCCACCTTGTCCTCAAGGTGGAGAGAGGGAAATGTTGTCTGTAATGTTGCTGCTGACTCCCAGGTGTTCTCGAAATTCGGCAGTTCTTTCCATTTGATAAGGACCTCAAGATTTCCCTGATTGTTGTAGCGGCTGTCAATGGCTTGTTCAGGTTCGACCAGCAGTTCCCCTTCTTCAGTGAGTGCTTCGGGTAATGGTTGAGGTTGTGAGGAAGGTCTAACACTTTTCTTCAACAGGGAAACATGAAAAACAGGGTGTATTCTTGCTGTGTCAGGTAATTTCAGCCTGTAGGCCACTGCCCCAATCCTTTCTAGCACCTCAAAAGGACCATAGAACCTTGCACCCAACTTCTGATTTGGTCTGGCTGCCAAGGACTTCATTCTATATGGCTGAAGTTTGAGATACACAAAGTCTCCTACTTCAAAAGACACATCACGCCTTTTCTTGTCAGCACTTTGTCTCATTCTGTTCTGGGCCCTATTAAGCTGAAATTGAATTTCATCCAGCATTTGATTTCGTTCCTCCAATAAGACCCTTACTTCCTCCACTGAAGATTCCATCCCTCCTCGTAATAAAGCTGGAGGTTCCCTGCCATATAAAGCTCGAAAAGGTGTCATCCGAATAGAGCCATGGTATGAGGTATTATACCAAAACTCTGCCCAAGAAAGCAAAGCTGGCCAATGTTTGGGTTTAGCACCAGTTAGGCATCGCAGGTAGGTTTCTAAGCATTTATTCACCGCCTCAGTTTGGCCATCGGTCTGTGGGTGATAAGCTGAGGACATCTTCAAGGTAGTACCAGCCTGTTTAAACACTTCAGTCCAGAAAGCACTCATGAATACTTTGTCGCGATCGGAGACAATTGAAGATGGAAAACCATGGAGGCGTACCACTTCCTTAATGAACAAAACAGCAACATCCTTTGCCGTAAAAGGATGTGAAAGTGGGAAGAAATGAGCATATTTAGTCATGCGATCCACCACCACAAATATCGTATCCATCCCTTTGGCTTTGGGGTAATCCCCCTATGAAATCCATTGAAATGTCAACCCACACATTGGAAGGAATCGGCAGCGGTTGTAGGAGATCAGCAGGTTGCAAGGTAGAATGCTTGTTCTGCTGACAAATGTCACAACTTTTAATAAAGTTCATCACTGCTGCCTTCATACCCTCCCAGTAGAGGATAGCAGAAATCCTCTTGTAAGTTCTAAAGAAGCCCGCATGGCCTCCAAGCTTGGAGCTATGAAATTCCATCAGAATTTTTGGAATCCATTTAGAGGTTTTTGCAAGCACTAACCTCCCTTTATATTTGAGTTTTCCATTCATTAACTCGAACCCAGGTGTAGTTTCTTCCCCCACCAATAACTTCTGCATGATCCCATTTAATTTCTCATCAGCCAATACTTCAGCCTCCATATCATCCCATTCTGCTGCCATGGAAAAAGACAAGGATGAGAAATGAAATTTCCTAGAAAGGGCATCAGCCACCCTGTTTTCTGCCCCTGCCTTATATTTAATGTCAAAATTGTATCCCAATAACTTGGATAACCATTTTTGCTGGCCTTCTTCTGCTACTCGCTGATCTAATAAAAACTTCAAGGACTTTTGACCAGTAAAAACCGTGAACTGCTGTCCCATGAGATAGTGCTTCCACTTTTGAACAGCTAGAACAATTGCCATCAACTATCTTTCATAGACAGATTTCTGCTGGGCTGTTGCCGAGAGGTTTTGGCTCATAAAAGCAATTGGCCGACCCTCCTGCATCAAGACAGCACCCACTCCCTTTCTGGACGCATCGGTTTCCAGCTGGAAAGGTTTAGAGAAGCATGGAATGGCTAAAACCGGTACTGAAACCATAGCAGTTTTGAGCATTTGAAAAGCAGATTCAGCATCCTTACCCCAAATAAAAGAGTCCTTTTTGAGAAGTTGGGTGAGAGGAGCAGCTATAGCACCATACCCCTTTACAAAGCACCGATAATAACCGGTTAGGCCCAAGAAACCCCTCAAGCTGCGAATATCTTTTGGTTGAGGCCAGTCAAGCATATCTCTGAGTTTCTTAGGATCAGCTGCCACCCTGTTAGAGATCGCATTCCCTCTGGTGGTCTCAAGGTGTATAGACGTAGGAAGTTCAGGGGTAGAATTGGGAATATAGGAGAGAATGTTGAGGTGGGCAGCATAGTGGGCCCACAAGATCCTAACAGAATTGTAGGAGAGTGAGGAGAGCAATTCGGTTAGAATATGCCTATAGTGAGGGGTGGAAGGGAGTGAGAATTATCTTGGTGTAAAGATCATTTGGCTAGGGAAATTGAGCTGCCTAGTGCTCTGACTCTTGTATTGCTGGGTTGTCACTGATTCAATATACCTCATACTACTTTCTATCCCTATCAATTGGTACTCAGAGCCCTTTCCCGGGAACTCTGTACGCTGCGTTGACTGTGCCGATGGAAGGAAGAATGGAGGAGTTGGAACGGAAGCTTGACCGAGTGGTACGTTTAGTGGGGGAACCACGCCGACGACGTGACCGGGGCCGTTCACCGCCCCGTTCTCAACGTCCTGTGGCGCCGGAGGGTCGATGGAATGAGGGTTCTCGGCAGGGAGACGGGTCACGACGATCCCGTTCTTCCTCCCGTAGCGACCACCGTGACTCGAGGTCTCGCGACCGTGGGAGCTCCCCTCGTTCGCGAGTGGAGCCACCACACCACTGGGAGGAGCACACACCGTGGAACCGTCGACCACCGCCTCGTCATCGTGAGGAGTCGAGGGGCCGCGATGGCGGTAGGGAGCGATATCGGGAGGATTCCAGGGGTCGATATCGTGACAGGGTGGAACGCAAGTTGGACTTGCCGATCTTTGCCGGCGAGGATGTGATGGGGTGGTTGGTGAAGATCGAGCGGTACTTCACCGTTAATGGAGTGTATGGCGATGACCGGTTTCGAGATGTGTTGGTGGCGTTGGAGGGGAGAGCCTTGCACTGGTATCAAAGGTGGGCGAGACATTTGGAGTATCCATCGTGGCGGAGATTCAGGGAGGCCGTGACGCGGCGCTTCTAGCCGGGGACGGCGAACGATCGTCTTGGACCCCTGTTCCGTCTCCGGCAGAAGGGGATGGTGATGGAGTACATCGATGAGTATGAAAAGCTAACCAGTCAGTTCTTCGACGCGGACCCTGAAGTTTTGATGAGTGGGTTCCTAAATGGGCTCCGTGGGGCAATTCGGGCTGAGTTGAAGAGCTCCGGATTGGGCTCATTGGACGCGTTGAAAGACAAGGCCCTATTGCTTGAGGAGCGAAATAATGCATGGAAGGCTGAAGGTACTGGCCCAATAGAGAGATCCACGAAACCCTACGTCAGTCCTCGCACTACCAGCCTTCCTTTACGTTCGGCGGCGCTGAAGGAGAATGGGGGAGCTCGTGACCGCGGCGGCGTCGGGAAGTCGCTGTCCCAGGAGGAGATAAGGGAGCGCAGCCGCAAGGGCCTCTGTTTTAAGTGCGGCGAGCGTTGGGGTCTGGACCATATTTGCAAGCTTAAGCACTACAAGCTTATGCTTGTAGAAGAGTCCGAGGAGGAACAACAGAGTGAGGCGAGCGAGGGGGAAGAGGTAGTACCCGACTCGGCAGAGGAGACAGAGGTGGCTCTGAGGTCGGTGAAGGTGGCCAACACTCATACGCTTAAAGGATTAGTGACTGTGAATAAATCCTTTAAGGTTAGAGGCACCGTCAAGGGCACCGAGGTGCTGGTACTGGTGGATACGGGAGCGGATTGCAATTTCATTGATGGCAGGATGGCCGAGTTGCTTAGGGTGCGAACAACCCCAATTCCTTTCCAAGTGGAATTGGGGTCAGGGCAAGTGGATCATGGTGAAGGGCTTTGTGAGAATTTGCAGTTGGTTGTCCAAGGCCATGAAATTGTGCAGCCATTTTTTAAACTAAGTCTGGGCAGTGCGGATGTTGTTCTGGGGTACGGGTGGATAGCTGGCCTTGGAGATATCAAGGCAAATTTTGGGAAACACCGTATTGAGTGGAAGGATGGAGCTGAGTGGAAGTGCATCCAAGGAGACCCTTCCTTGTGCACCTCCAAGGCCCAAATTAAAAAGGTTTTTAAAGCTCTGAGAGCTGAGGAGGAGGCTTATTACATTACGGTGAAGGATAAGGGTTCGCAGGCTGAGTCAGCTCGGGGGAGGTAATACCAGAGGGGATCCAGGAGCTATTGATTGAGTTTAATGATGTTGGGCAGCTGCCTGACGGGGTTGCCTCCGCCGAGGGAGCGTGACCATGCAATCAATTTGAGGGAGGGAGCAGCCATTCCTCACTGTCGTCCCTACAGGTATCCTTTCACGCAGAAAAATGAAATTGAGAGGATAATAAATGAGATGCTTGCTGCTGGTATTATAAGGAACAACATCAGTCCCTTCTCAAGCCCTGTCATATTAGTCAAGAAAAAGGATGGAAGCTGGAGGTTCTGTGTTGATTATAGGGGGTTAAACCGGATCACAATACCGGATAAATTCCCCATCCCCATCATTGACGAGCTGTTGGACGAGTTAGGAGGTGCAAAGGTCTTTTCGAAACTGGACCTTAAATCTGGTTATCACCAGATTAGGATGCGAGAGGAGGATGTGGAGAAGACTGCTTTTAGAACTCATGAGGGGCATTATGAGTTCTTAGTTATGCCTTTTGGGTTGATGAATGCACCGTCCACTTTTCAGGCCTTGATGAATCGAGTACTGAGACCTAATTTGAGGAGGTTTGTATTGGTGTTTTTCGATGACATTTTGGTATTTAGCAAGTGGATGGAGGAACACCAGGAGCATTTGAGGAAGGTGCTGGAATTGTTGAGACAGCACAAACTCTTCATCAACAGGAAGAAGTGCCAATTTGCTCAGTCGCGGATCGAGTACTTAGGCCATTTGATTTCGGGGCAAGGTGTGGAGGCTGACCCAGCCTAGATTGAGGCTATGTTCCAGTGGCCAGTACCTACTGATTTGAAGGGGTTGCGGGGATTCCTAGGTATTACAGGGTATTACAGGAGGTTTGTGAAGGGGTATGGAAAAATTGCTTGGCCACTCACCCAATGTTTGAAGAAGGAGGGGTTTAAATGGGATGAAAAAGCTCAAACAGCATTTGAAGAGCTCAAGAAGATTATGACCAGCCTTCCTGTTTTGGCAGTACCCGATTTCACCAAGCCCTTTATTGTGGAGACAGATGCATCCGGGAAGGGGTTAGGCGCAGTTCTGATGCAGGATGGGCGGCCCTTGGCTTTTCTTTGCCAAAAACTCTCAGACAGAGCTCAGCAAAAGTCGATTTATGAGAGAGAGCTTATGGCCATTGTGATGGCGGTTCAAAAATGGAAGCATTATTTACTGGGGCGGCGGTTCATTGTGCATTCAAATCAGAAAAGCTTGAAGTTTCTGGTGGACCAGAAACTGATGGGAGAGGGGCAGCAGAGACTTGTAGCCAAATTATTGGGGTTTGATTTTGAAATTAAATACAAAGCAGGAAAAGAAAATGGGGCTGCTGATGCACTTTCCAGGCAGCAACTTGCAGCAATATCTGCTGTCACGTTTCAAGATTGGGGAGGCCTAGAGGAGGAGGTGCAAACCGACGAAAAGCTGAAAGGCATTTTGCAAGATTTAATCCAAGGAGATGGGGAGAAGCATCAGGGGTATGAGGTCAGAAAAGGGCGCTTGTATTTTGAAGGAAGGATCGTAGTTCCAAAGAATTCCCCTAGAATTCCAATTCTTCTACATGAGTTTCACGATTCTGTTGTGGGGGGGCATTCGGGCTTCTTTCGTACCTATAAACGGTTGGCTGGGCTGGTCTGGTGGGAAGGGATGAGGAAGATGATTCACAAGTATGTCCAAGAATGTGAGGTGTGTTGTAGGAGCAAATACCAAACTCTTTCTCCGGCAGGGCTGCTGCAGCCATTACCGATTCCGTCCCAAGTTTGGGAAGACATAACCATGGATTTCGTGGGAGGGCTCCCTAAGGCACAAGGAGTTGATACAGTGCTGGTTGTGGTGGACAGATTGTCAAAATATGCTCATTTCTTGAGTTTGTGTCATCCCTACACTGCTAAGGAGGTGGCTGCTGTGTTTGTGAAAGAAGTGGTGCGTTTGCATGGGTTTCCCGCCACCATTGTTACCGATAGGGACCGAGTGTTTATGAGTCATTTTTGGACGGAAATCTTCAAACAAGCGGGTACCAAGCTGAAATACACTTCAGCCTACCATCCTCAAACGGATGGGCAAACAGAGGTGGTGAATAGATGTTTGGAGACATATCTGAGATGTTTTGTTGGTACTAAAACCAAGTCTTGGCCTAGGTATCTCAGTTGGGCGGAGTTTTGGTTTAATACCAAGTACAGTGCCTCTAGTAATACTACGCCTTTTAAGGTGCTGTATGGTCGTGATCCACCCATTCTGTTAAGGGGAGAACCCGTGGCCTCTGCTGTGGAGGAAGTGGGCAGGCTGCTAGAAGATAGAAATGCCATTATTGATGAGCTGAAATGGTATTTGAATCGGGCACAGGAAAGAATGCAAAAGCAAGCTAATAAGAAGCGGAGGGACGTTGAGTTTGAGGTTGGGGACAAGGTCTATGTCAAAATACAGCCGTACAGGATGAAGACCTTGGCGTCTCGAGTGAATCAGAAGCTCAGCCCGAGGTATTATGGACCATACGAGGTGCTTGAGAAGATCGGGAAGGTTGCTTACAGGTTACTGCTGCCTCCGGAATCCATGGTGCATCCGGTGTTCCACGTGTCACTGCTCAAAAAATGCCTCACACCAGGAGCAATCTGTCAGCCGCTGCCATCGGGACTATCCGCTGACTGGGAGTTGAAGTTGCTGCCTGCAGAAGTCCTTGCTGTCAGGATGAATAAGCAAGAGGAAATGGAGATATTGATCAAGTGGAAGGGGGTTCCAGAGTTCGAAAATTCCTGGGAACTTGCAGCAGATATCTAGTTTTTCCGGAGTTCCACCTTGAGGACAAGGTGGTAGTTCAAGAGGGGGGAAATGTTAGAGATCGCATTCCCTCTGGTGGTCTCAAGGTGTATAGACGTAGGAAGTTCAGGGGTAGAATTGGGAATATAGGAGAGAATGTTGAGGTGGGCAGCATAGTGGGCCCACAGGATCCTAACAGAATTGTAGGAGAGTGAGGAGAGCAATTCGGTTAGAATATGCTTATAGTGAGGGGTGGAAGGGAGTGAGAATTATCTTGGTGTAAAGATCATTTGGCTAGGGAAATTGAGCTGCCTAGTGCTCTGACTCTTGTATTGCTGGGTTGTCACTGATTCAATATACCTCATACTACTTTCTATCCCTATCACACCCCTTCAGCAGAAATCACATGGCCAAGGTACTCAATACTCGTTGCTTCAAAACAACACTTCTTTTTATTTACCAATAAACTGTGCTGCCTCAGTACCTCAAGAATATTCTGCAAATGTCCTCTGTGGCTAATGATATCCTTGCTATAAATAAGGATGTCGTCGAAGAAAACTAAAGCAAATTTTCGGAGAAACGGACGAAGTACAGTGTTCATGAGAGCTTGAAAAGTGGATGGAGCGTTTGTGAGGCCAAAAGGCATTACGAGGAATTCGTAATGACCGTCGTGGGTGCGAAAAGCTGTCTTATGAATATCCTCCTCCTTCATTCGAATTTGATGATATCCGGATTTGAGATCCAATTTGGAAAACATTGTTGCACCATCGAGCTCATCCAATAACTCCTCAATAATAGGAATAGGAAATTTGTCTGGCACCGTGATCTTATTGAGGGCTCTATAGTCGACGCAAAACCTCCACCACCGTCCTTTTCTTTACTAGAATTACCGGGCTCGAGAAAGGACTTGTGCTGGGCCTAATAATCCGAATTTGCAGCATTTCATCAATTATTTTTCCATTTCTGCTTCTGATAATGTGGATACCTGTAGGGTCGAATATTTGGAATTTCTGCATTCTCCTTCAATATTATAGCATGATCATGAGTTCTCTGGGGAGGAAGACCAGATGGTAACTGAAACACATCCTCATACTGCTGTAAAATAGCCAAGGTTTCTGCCGAAGCAGAATTTTGCTCTGATGTAGAATCTGGAATGAAAACAGGGGTTATGAGAAAGCCTTCTTCATCATTCCTGAGTGCATTCAAGGTCACCTTTGCACTTGCTTTGCTTCTGCCAAAGAGGGGTCGCCCTGCAGAGTTAACTTCTCTCCATTCCTCATCCAACTCAAAGATAAGTTGTTATAGTCGCCTTCAAATTTGCCCAAACTTGCAATCCAACCAGCACCCAATACGACTTCAGAACGTCCCAAGTCCATCACCAGGAAATCCTCTACAATAGAAATCCTTGTACCAAAATTTCCACTTTTTGGCAGCCCCTAAACCATGTTCAATTGCTCCATTGCCAACCTCAATTCGGAAAGGGGAAGGTGTATTAACGGCAAACCCAAGGTGGAGACGAGAGAAGATGAAAGAAAATTCGTCGCCTCAGCCCCTGGGTCAACCAATACGACCACCTCAACACCATTATAGTAGCACGTACCTTCAAGGTTGGTGTGATGTGAGTCCCCAATAACTCATAGAAGAGAGACGAAGAGAAAGATTGTGAATGCCCACATCAGGTTCAGGTTCCTCCGAGGCTATTTCTTCGCAAAAATCTTCTGGTGGTTCTTCCTCTTCCCCAGGAGTATGAGTTGTTGATGTCTGAACTTGCATGTGTGGCTAGGATTCCACTTGTCTCCACAACGGAAACAAAGACCTTTGCGTTGTCGCTCACTCCATTCTTCATTTGATATCCATCGTGATGAAGGTCTTGTCACCGAAGAGTTAGAAACGGTGGAGGCAGCAGGAGTGTTATTATCATTTTTAATATGTGGAGTGGAAGTGGGCTGTTTAGAAATTGAAGAGGTGGGTTGCGAAGTGGCCTGGCCAATTATTGTTTCTGAGACCTGTCCAACCCAGCCGATTATTACCTTCAGCTTTTCTACCCCCTGGTTGCATCCCTTCTTCTCGCCAAGCCTCATTCCGCGACTCCAACATCATCGCCTGAAGATTCTCAAATTCAGCGACTCTCATCTCTGTCCTTATTGAAGGTTTGAGACCCTCATGGAACATGCACAGCAAAGTATCTCCTCCCAAATTCTATGGGATCTAGCTGCAAGCTCGAAATCTCTCCGATACTCCATCACCGAACCTGTTGTCGCACCTGCAATAATGGCGCAAGAGGATTTGCGTCTGCCCTGGCTCAAATCGTTTGAGCAAATCCTGTTTAAAACGGATCCATGAATGGAAAGTGGATTGAGTCTCCCACCATTCAAACCACGTTAAAGCTTCCCCATGGAGTGCGAGCACCGCATACTCGAGTTTCTCCTCCACCTGAATCCCAGATACTCGAAAATAACGATCCATTCGAACCAACCACCCACTCGCGTCCGATCCATCAAACGAAGGTATGTCCACTCTTCGATTGTTGTCGCCCCTGTTTGGATCTCGCTGACGTCCTCCCCCCGAATCATCGGTGCGTGAGTCCCCACTGCCGGCATCGTGTTGTGGGATGCGCATCACTAATTCTTCCATCCGTTTCATCATCGACTCCATTAATCGGCTCTGTTCTGAACGAAACTCAGCCAACTGTTTCTCCAGACTCTCAACGCGATCCTCCATTGCACCTCCGCTGCGTGTTGATACCATTCACAGGAAGAAGCCCAGATCGAACTTCTGATACCAATTGTTACGGTTCCCCTAGTACCCTTACTGATAGGACAGAATAGAATGTAGAAGAAAAGAGTAGAAGGAAAGAATAGAAAAACTGGACAGAGGAAGGAATTATCGTTGTGATAATTACCCCCACTGGCAGAATTATATTATTGAATTAAATGCAAGAATTACAAAGAACAATTGACTTTCGAGAGGTCAATTCTCTCCACCTAGGTTTCACTCCACTTATTCCCTACCTACTCGCTTTTTCAGCCTTCCTATGTATAATATCAAATCCTAAAACTACTTTCCTAATGATGTGGAGTTTCATAATTTAAAATTCAGTTTGCTACTTTCTCTCCTCTCCTTTTATAAGTATATTTAAAAGGAGTCAAATCCCTACTATCTCTCTGGGTTGTTACAATAACCTTCAAAACATGAAAGGCTTCACCTCTAAAATAAATCATCTGCTTAAATATTTGATTCCAAATTCACACATAGCAAAACTCAGGACTGCTTTCTATCATGAAGGAAAACCCAAAATATCGGATTTGAATAGAGACAGACATGGGTTACCTTTTGTTATGGCTAAGACAAATGTATATGGTGAAAACACAAGGCAAACAACAACATCTAGGCCTTGCCCCACTAACATTGTGTTTGAATGATGGATAATGATAGAAAGGGAAGGGGAATGATGGGAAGGAGAATATGTTCCTATGTTTGAGAGTTTGATTAATGAGGGGAAGGGATTGGAACTCACGGTGATTAATTCCCCTTCATTCCCCCTCAAATGCTCACTTTCTATTCCCCTCAAAAGTGGGGTGGAATGAAAGGAAATGAATTTTTTAGAAACTTAAAAACATGTATTTTACATTTTTATCGTCTCTCAATTACAACAAATGGCTATCGGTTTCATTCCTCTATAAAAACATCAAAACAAGCAAAGAGGTATTTTGTTTCTTTCCAATCCTTCCACTTCCGGTCACTTCCAACCAGTTCCGATGTGTTCCATTGATGATAAAACATCCAAACATAGTGTAAGTGGGATCAATAATCAATTACACCTACACAGATCAAACAACATCGTATATGACAAGGAAAATTTTACTCATCACCAAACCCAAAGCATACAAACCAAGTTGTCAATAGTCATTAATCTTACAGAATAGTAAATTAAGCAGCACTGGTAATCCATAATTTCACAAATTTGAATTATTTGCGGAAAACAGAAGGATGCAAAAAGCCCTTATATGACTAAAGGAATGAGACATGAAGGAACATAGAAACATATCATCAGATACGCAGTAAAAAATACAGCATCACAATTAGCATTATTATAAGTCATAATACTCACTCGAAAAATTGCTGCTGCCCGAGAAAGTAACGGTAAGTGCTCTGGATAACGACTTTTTCCACTTAAAATTCTCCACTTGATATCATTCATGGCGCCATTGGTACATAATCCCTTCTGCTCATGCTTCCTAATTATTAGTTCTGACAAGGAAGCTGGTATAATGTCAGCTCCAGCAGAAACTGAATTCTGTAGAGCCACATATATTCGATTGCAGTCACCACAACAAAACCACTTATCTTTGGGCAGCTCCTGTGGCAAAATGTGAGGATAAACATCTTAAAAAATTTACAAGAAACATAATATTTGCTACAAGGTTCAGTGCTTACTTCCAACTCACATAGCCCAATGTCCCGCAAGCAACCAACATGATATTCCTTCTCACACTGGAAAACACCAATAATAATATGCTTAATAGTTTAGCAATAAAAAAAGAAATGATTAAGTACAATTTTCATCATTCATAATCCATACCTGGTCACAAATAATTACTGTTCGCTCATCAAACTTAGCAACACTGAAATCATTTTCCCTGTTGGCCAATTAAATGAATTAAGTAATTAACACATCCATTCAGTTAAGAACAATATAAATATACATTCCCCCAATCCTCCATCCAAGCTATAACAACCCCCACCGACAAGTAGAACAATATTACTGATTATATGTGGATCTAAGAAAACCAAATTGATTTTTTACCAGTAGAAAATTCCAGCCCAAATAGTTTAAACTCCACATACACTGACATTTTCCTTAAAAAATGAATATAGATACCAAATATCAAAATTCAATGGCTAGAGGTCAAATTTCATTTATCCTATCACCCCAATACATTTCATGCACATGCACTGCTTGGACCTCTTGCACCGTATGCTACTTAAGCAATCCCATGAGCCAAAAATATATTTCAAATAAAAAAAGGAAAATTGACAAAGCCTAAACTGATGTCTACTATTGTTCCTTTTCATTTCAAATAAAAAAGGAAAATTGACAAAGCTTAAACTGATGTCTATTATTGTTCCTTTTTCATTTAAAATAAAAATTACTGCTGGAGAAACAGTTTAATAGTATTCTTATGTCAGCTTTCTTAAAATAGAACTCTACTCGTACATATTTAAGAATGCCAAAGTGAAAACCTTTAGAGAAAAACAAGAGAACAAATATTTCCATACTTAAAAAGTAATACCTGTTAGTTTAAATATCTTTTCTCTATGCACTAATATGATCTATTGATCCATGAAGTCAAAGATCGGATATTTTTATGCCCAAAATAAGATGGACTAACCAACCAATGAACCAGACTGCTAATCAATATTCCAACTCCTATGAACAAATATATTGCCAACTCTTTTCCCCCAAGAATAGTCAAGTTCTTCCTAATGAATTTGCCAAAATGTTGTTTTCCTGGCGACACTTCAGCATAGATCGGTAGAAACAACCATATAACCTACCTGCAAACAACACATCCTCCCATTTCAAACTCTGGTGCTTTATCAACCCGTGTCAACCGTATCATAATTGGCCTCACCAAAGAAGATTCTCTTCCATTACCAGCATTATCTCTACAATTCAGACAAAGCCAACTACTTTCTGGAACACATTGTAAACCCAAGCAGGCTGCAATTGATACACAATAACGCCATAATATTAATATGACCTAATTAATTTATCTAAAAAATAAAGTAGCAGTGTCTACTATGATAACAATAGACCAGGTATCAAACAGAATAATGTATCAAGGCAGAGTACATGTTATGCAAGTTACACCCTGTACGCAACAGATAAATGAAATAAAACACATTCATACAAAATGATGATATTACTTCTTGTCTAAATGATGTACAGGGTAAAAAAGAATATATTTAATTAAAAGCATTTTAAAGAAAACTTCAGAAACTAATATAATTATCATCAACCATCTCTTTAAACCTTAAACTGTTAGGTGCAACCACATGAATAGCTCTTATATTTAACGCGCCCCTTCAGCAAAAGCCCATTGGTCTTAAAGCATGGACAACAAAAGAAGGACCATGTGCTAAGTTTTGACTAACTTTTATTTTTGGTGCTAAAATTTGACTTTTATTTGAGTGGAGGTCAACAAGGATTGATCATGTCATGAACCATTGCTCCCAAAATCTTAAAGTAATGAGATAGATGCATATAAATGATTTTCATATTAAAGGATAATGAATAGGAAAAATGGAAAAAAAAAAAAAAAAAAAAAAAAAACACAATAACTTGTCCACCTGCATGAAAAGCCCTAGGGCATCCATTGCAAAGAATCAAATCTCCACCGTCTCCACATACAGCACACATATCATCACTATCTCCAGTGGTAAGGTTCTGACCATTTGCCAGAGAGAGAGCTATATCATGAAGTGTTAATCCATTTGAAGTATATATGTGTCGGTATCTGCAAAAGGAAAAAAGAAAGCATATATTTCAGGACAAAGAAAAATAGACCAGACTGTTTAGGTGCTTCAAGAGTATACTCACGGTTGACGTCTAGCAGCCATTCCAGCATGGGCTTCAAACTGTGAAGGACTTATCTGTTCACAAATGAATGAAATTGGTAAAGCACATATTAACCCATATAATTTTATAAAATGAACAATATTTTGTGTCCATAGATTTTATGATCATACCTCTATATCACAACAACCACAGACTATACCATTTCCCTGTTTGTAACCTCCAAGTAATTTCTGGAATGGACATTAGACATAGACATGTCATGAACTGAAGAGAATAAAAAACAAAGCAAATTGACACATCAACACAAAAGATTAGAAAAAATTAAGACACCTGTCCTTTAACATAGTAAGCCAATTCAGCTCCATCTGGTAGTCCATTTGGCATAAAAAGTAACCTGTGTAAATCGTTGTCCCTGAAAAAAGCAAAAAATAAACTTCAAACTACAGTAGCTAAGATATTGCAACTTTCATAGTGAAGCTAGAAATAACAGAGAAAAACAGAACCACCACCACCACCAACCCCCCCCCCCCCGGTATATTTTTTGTTTAAAAAAACAAAGTACCTTCTCTTGGTGCAACCATCAGCTCTTCTTTTCACTACATGCTTCCCCTCATCAATTGTCTGCTTCACAGCCATTTGATGCTCACAATGACTTGGCACATGCATAGTAGGCAAGTGGCTCAAACTTTCGGCAGATTGACTGAAATAGCATCATAACAAATGAATTAAGTCAATGACATTATTTTTTAACATTTGACAGAATTATAACTAACATTAAATCTGGAACAGCCCAGAATGCCTTTTTTTTTTAAGAAAAAAAGGAGCAAAAAGTAAATTGTAGGCACCTAGGAAGCACGGACACACCGATGCCAAGGCGTGTCCACGTGTCCGACACCCGGTGGACACCGACACTCGGTGGACACGTCTCCGACACGCATCCGTACGTGTCCTAGAAAAAATAATCCTTTTTGAGATCAGACACACGGTGGACGTTGTCTGACACGTATCGAACATGTCGTGACACACTATACACACAAGCCGGGTACACCGTGGAAATGACACATACTCTATGAAGAAACTTAAGATCAAATCTAACCTAAATTTACTTGACTTAAAAAAACTTAAATTAAATATGTATTTTTAACCCAAAGTAAGAGAAGTTTTACTAAAAAATATTTATTATATATTCATAGATATGCCGTGTCCGTGTCCTGTGATTTTTTAGTTTGGTGTGTCTCCGTGTCCGTGTCGTATCCCGTGTCCGTGTCAGTGTCCGTGCTTCTTAGGTAGGCACTCATGAATAACAGGTGAGAATTCGGTTGTTTGTCCTTAACAAAACCCATAAATGTATGAAATGTCTTATAAAATCAATTCAACAAACATCAAGTATCAAATCCTGGAGGCAGTGGCTGACTAAAAACATCAAGACTAATTAACTAAACAATCAACTTTATCCTGAAAATCACCATTAATAAGGCTTTATTCTCAAAGCAAAAGCAAGTTTACAGAGACAGGTTATCTCTCTTTTTTTTATTGTGGTATGACAAATAGAGGCATTATGCAAAGAAGAGCAAAAGCCTCAGACAACTCAAATATGTAATCAAAATCTAGTTTGAGAACCATTACCAAATGAAAGGACAAGTGAGAACTAAATGAAATTAACCTTGAGAAATAAATTTAGAATTACAAGGATTAGAATGAATAGCTCTACTTGCAAAGTCGAAGTCCCACCTATTCGGATGCAAATCATACTTACTTTGAATGACTCAAAGCCATGAAGAGCAAGTTTTAGAGGAAAATACCACAGCCACTTACCAATGCCCAAAACCCACCCTCCTATTTTGGTATATAATAAAACGTCCCAACTAACAAGGTGGTCTTTTCTAGAATCCTCACCCATGACCAAGGAAATTATGCAAACTTTGTTCAATTTTCAGAGCCACAAGCCCACAACTCAAAGAATATGAAGAAGAAAAAGGATGCTAGACAAAGACTACAAAAGAGAGATTTGTTAGAACCTTGGTAATGGCAGAACTATGTCTTCCTTTATTGATAATAGGGAGGGGAATCCCCAATCCCTAACAAAGGCTACAATGGAGGGACTACCTACTAGAGAGAATTCTCTACAAACTAACTACTAAAGCTACAAGATACCAAATGAATGACCAAGACTCCTAAACTCTTCTCAATTCCCCTTATTTATAGCCATACAAACCCACTAAACTCTCCCAACTCACTAACTAATCCCTTATTAATGTGATCCTAACAATACACCCCCCCCCCCCCCTTTTAAAAATCCACCTTGTCCTCAAGGTGGGATTACAAAAAGAAAAAAACATTACATAAAATTCCACCAGGGTCCCATTGCCTAAAAATTAAGGATTTGAAACTCTTCTCTTCATTGGGGTCCCTCCTGGTCAAAAACAGAAAATCAACCTCTTCAAATATAGTCCAAAATAAGGGATCTTTAACTTCTGAATGAAAACAATGGGCCAGAACATAAGTAGACACAAATTCAAACTTAGTTGGTGCTGTTGTTGATCCAAATTGTAATTGACCCACATGGTATGGGGAATAAGTTGTGCCCACACTCCAGCCCATTCATTCTTTGAAATTGGGCCAGGCCCATCAGGGTAAACCAAGGATAATATTGCTGCAATGCTACCTCAGCCGCTGCCTCCTTCTTCATCACCTTCCAGTCAAGACCTACGAAAAATCGTTGTCGCACTCACTGTCGGAGTCGTTGTTGGCGAAATCCCACCGGCTGCGGCCCAAAGCTCTATCGCCATGGTAGTCCTTTGAAGTCCTACACTATCTCCTTCAACCTTGCTGCTGCCAGCTGCGTCTTCTCCGTTGGCGTTCCCCATCTCTCCGTCGTGTGCATTGATTTCCCTGTCACCATTACCATGTGTCTCGCTTCCAGTCTATCCTCTATCGCGTTGTTGTTTCGTCACCAACTCTGATTGTCCTGGTGCAACCTCTATGTGCATTTTTGTGGCACCCGTCATCGCTGCCTTTGAAGACACACCGTTAACCACCGCGCTCATGCTCGACATGGTTGCTGCCTTCACCATGATAGGGTTCGTCGCCCAACCCACCGGCGTTTGCTGATTCCTCTCTTCCTTGCCTTGCTCTTCTTGAGGCCCCTGATCTTGTGTTGTTACTTTGCCTGCGAACAAGCCCCAAGGGTTCAGGTTTGTCAAACCACATACCTTCTCTAGACAATCTTCCACCTTTGTTCTGTCTTCCTTCCTTTCCTGCATTCTTGGGGCTATTTCTTGCATTGGAGAAGACTCAACAAGATTCCAATGCATTTCTTTGGCTCCTTTTCCAAGTTCTTGCACCGCTTTTGCTTTTGAGATCGCTGTTGTAGATGTCTGGACCTTTCGTTCTTGATATGGTCCTTGAACGCCAACCGTTGTTTCTTGAATTCTCTCAGTTGATTCTGAATTTGCATCATCTGATTGTTGTTGACGAAGATTCAGGTTGGTTTTTATCTCTTCCCACTCAATTTCCCAATCTGCAACTTCGTTCCAAAAGATTTCCGGCAAAATTGGCCGCAAATCTGGTTGGAAATGATGGAGAAAGGCCACATCTAACGCTAGCCATTCTACGTTTGGATTGCAGCGACTCCAAAGTCGAAACCATGTCAAAGCACGACCCCTTAAACCCCTCTCGACCTCTAGCAATCTTTGCGGCTCCGGGGTTCCTCTTGCATCCCAAAATCGCCCGGCACAAATGGCCCACCAATGTCCATTAATCCCATCAAACATGGGGAATTCCTCCCCGGGTTGTTCTTTTCCTTCCACCATCAATAGGCTCCAGGATCCAAGAGCTGCTGATACCAATGTTAGAACCTTGGTAATGGCAGAACTATATCTTCCTTTATTGATAATAGGGAGGGGAATCCCCAATCCCTAACAAAGGCTACATTGGAGAGACTACCTCCTAGAGAGAATTCTCTCAATCTACAAACTAACTACTAAAAGCTACAAGTTTCCGTTTTCTTTACTGCGTTTTATTCTGTTTTGCATTTCAGAAATCTTAGGAGTAGATGTAGGTTAATTTCAAATTTCAATTCATGGTGTATTTTGAACGTTGTTGATGACTTGATGATAATCTAAATATTTCTCCTTCGTAATTTCTGTTTTACACCCATCTTCCCACCCAAAATCTCGTCCTTCGTTGAGATATTTGAGGAACTCATAGCTAAGAATTAGATTCTCGTTCTTAGTGTAGTTGCCTCAGTCGTCAGTCGAGGAATCATTAGGTTGTTGTTTGTTCTTTCGGCTAATTATCTTGGTGTTAGCCGAAAACTGTTTTACGCGACAACATAATTGGCACGCCCGGTGGGACCTGCGGTAAGTGTAGTACGGAGAGAATTAGCCTCGACCATCCCTGGCGGGTGCAGTTAAGGTCTGGTCGCATTGCAGAAATGAGTTCATCGACGAACGCTGGTAAACCTATGTCCAAATAGGGCAAAAATGATGGCGCAACCAAAACTGCGACGGCTGGGACGGCAAATGAATGATCCAGGACTCCTAAACTATTCCCAATTCCCCTTATTTATAGCCATACAAACCCACTAAACTCTCCCAACTAACTAACTAACTAATCTCTTATTAATGTGATCCTAACAGACCTCCCAAAGAGAAAAAAACTCCTTCACAACAATCTAACCTCCAAGAAATTTCACACAACACAGGATCCCAATGGATACAGCTCACAGTTACTTCCCAGACAAGCCCCATGTAAGTGAGATGACATGTTAAGACTTGAAAACCTACTGAAGAGGCAGAATTACTAAACTATCCACATTGATATCTGCCATGCTTTAGTTATCACATGCTTAGTGAAGTGAAGACAACACATCCCAGAACAAAGCCTGAGATATGTTTTCTTTCCTAAGTGGCTTCAATGAACAAGAATATCAATTGTAGACTTATAGTTGGTAATCATCGATATACTAACATTTGATAGCAAGTTCCTTCTACATTATATAGACAGGCACTGGTAGTGGGAAAAAATTCAAACATGTTTTGTTTACTCTGTAATTTATTCTTTGAAAAGGTTGTCAATGCCAAAATCTAAATCAAATAAAAATTAAAAAAGCATAAGAAAACCAGACAGACTGACAGAGCAAATGCTCAACTACACACTGAGGAACCAGAAGCAAAAGTTGGGAGTGGATTGTGGATTTTCACCAAAATAAGAACACCTAAATGGCATGCAGGATTTATTGTAATTATTGTTATTAATATTTTGGTTTGATGTTGTTGTTGTGGTGGTAGTGGTGGTGGTGGTGGTGGTGGGGGTGGTTTCTCTGGCTTACCTTATCTTTTTATGAGAAGTGCCAGTATGCTTGGTGCCATAATTTTTGTGACCCTGAACCCTCCCATTGCTTTGTAGAAGACTTTCTGCACAATTCATGAGAGAAAAAGTCAAGGAAAATCATAACCCAGTGCAATGCAAGAGAAACAGCTCCTATTATATGGTATGAAAAATCTGCATTCATATGTTTAATTTGTATTCACATGCTAACTGCAGCAGAAAACATGCACAGGTTACTGTAACAACTGGTACCAAGGGAAAGGAATAAAACGGTAACTACAAAAAGGCTGAGTCAAGTAGTGTATCAGTGTGATTACATTCTCCCTCAGGTATTGTATTATTTGCAGTGAAAAAGAAAACAGAAGACAATAATTGACAGTGATAGAATTAGAGTCTATCCCTCTCCTAAGGTTCTAGTCCTGAGTCCAATTTCCTAATGCCCTCCACAATGAAATTCCCCTCCACACTATTTCACCCCCGAATCTGATCACTATCTTTGCCAGGTGGAAATTCTGTAACAACAGTAGGCCCCTCACCCGAATCCTCTTTTCTCTCTTTTTGTCTCATTCTCTTGCTGTAACTAAATGGTAGTGGAGGGATTTTCCCTTTTTGGACATGGGTCCATCCCTCCTGATTTTATAAGCTTCTTTCTCTGCCATGGTTTTTCCCGGGTGTGTAACAGTTACTTAATATTATGTATCTCTATTCCTTACCAGATGCTTTCAAATGAAAATAATCTCCTAGAATATTAGATGAGTTAGCTCCACCAAAATATACAAGTAAATAATCTCTTAAGGTGTGTATTTTTTGTATCTACTAAGATTAATTATTCAATACCATATCAAAGGTCACTAGTACACATCCAAAACAAATTAAAGCCAACTGAATAGAAGAGAGAACAATTTTATATGATTGAAAAAATACCTCTAAGAACCAACGATAATATTACTGAATGTCTGTGTATATTCAAGGCTACTATTAAAAATATACATTTAATCAATATGTGTGTGAGTATACACGACAGCAGTAGAGATAAAAAAAATATTGAAACAGATGGCTAATTGATGTAGTTTTATCTTCAAGAGATGGGTGAATATCAAGAAGATCAAAGATGACACAGGTAGTGAAGTAAAAGGCAGTGAAAAGTGAAAACAATGGAGAAAAGTAAAATACTATATAAGACAAGAAAGAAATATTGTCAATTTTAATTGAGCCTTTTGAGACTATACAGATAACTTGCCAACCAAAATTCTAAACCACAAAAAGTTGCACAATTGTCCAACATGTATATCTCTAATTTTTATGACACGAACCCATCCAGTCTCGCAAAATGGATTCATAAACAAGAGAAATAATCATCACCTTTCCAAACCAGGAAGGACTCCTCGTTGACAGACGAGCCAGCCATATTCTTTATAACCTCATCTAGTATGCTGAGCGGAGCAGTTTTTATTTCTTGTATAATACTATATATCGGTCTTCCATTCTCCAAGTATATATGATTATTTGGATGTCTAGTCTTGGCACCAGCATGTTGCTCAAACTCATAGGCACTAAGCACCTAAAAACATGATGAAATTATCTATCATTTATAATAGAGGACAAACACTAGTGATAAGGGTGAAATATTGCACAAATCTTACTCTTGAGTAATTACACGTTGAACAACCACACAAATATCCTCCACCATCAATCATCCCCGGTAACTCAACCTGACAACAATTTCACAAAGTAAGTATGTACCCATAATTAACTACACAAATACAAAAAGGACAATGATTGTGTGTTCTACCTTTCCTGGGTTGTAAATATACTTAACTGCAGCTCCATCAAGGATACCAGTTGATAACAACTTCTTGACATTTGTAGGGTAGCAGCTGGGGACTACCTTCTTGGACATCTTCAATTCCATATTGCGAGTGTACAAGTCCATCTCGCCATTTCCAGAGTATCCCATTCCACTTGGGCTTTCCAACGAACCACCATGATAATCAGCCCTTGCCATTGCCAAATATTCTTCATCATTGCCTTGAAAACCGTAGGGATTATTGCCATAAGCAACACGAGCATGTGATTGGTAATTATAGTCCTCCTTCTTCTTACTGAACTTAAAAGTTATCTTTCTAATCCCAGATGAACTAGCATGCTTGGGGATTTCCAGCACAACACATGACTTTGTTACCTCAGAGCTATTTGTGCCCTTATCATTTCGAATATCATTGTCATTGTTCTGATCACCAGTTTCATAACTTAAGGTCTCATCAAAGCTTGAATTCTCCAAACATGTGGAAGTTAGTTCCCCACACTCTGTGTGGTTTGCATTCGTCGATTCAGTTGGTTGGCCACTGATATCTTGAAAAGCTAATGCATTCTCTGTTACGGAAGTGTTCGGATTGGTAACTTCAGAGCGCAATTCGTCATTGGAAACTTCCTTAGCCTGTTTCTTATTTGGAGAATGGTAAGGTTCAATGATTGCATCAGAAACAACGCATTGGTGGTAATCACGCTTAAGTTCAGTCCTTGAATCCTCATTGTTCTCCTTGTTTCCATCTGTCAATGCTTGCATGCAAACTACTTCTTCTCCCATCAAAATCAAAGAACAAAGCCTCCTTGAGTCTGAACGTGGTAACTACCAGAAAAACAACACTAATGCACAGCATTCACGAAAATAATTCTGGGTCTGGCAAACTAGAATTTCAAATTTCACTTGTATTTGTATCACAAAAACTCAACCTGGACCACAGAATCCATAATTAGACCACAATTTTCCGAATCAATTCAAAGCCCTTCACACTGAAAAATACTTACATAGAAACAGAAAAACAAAAAAAACCAGTTGATAATCATACATAACTGAATTTCAATTTTCACTACTTAGAAAAGGAAACAGGGTTGTCAAACAAAAACTACAATTGTGTCCAATCACTTTGATTATTGAATGAACCCAATTTTGGGGACGTGACAGCTAAAACTGGACAGAAAGAGTAACATTGATGTTCTAACTTTAGTGAGCAATAAAACAACCTAACACACACAATCAAAAAGCGTCCTTTGATTTTATAGCTTATGAAGCCACAACTGTTCACTGTTTCATAAACACACACATAATCATTCACTGTTCAAAATTCACAAAGAACAGCAATATGTAATAACAATTTTTCAAAAACCTTAGAAAATAAAGGGAGTGAAAGAACATGAGGGCAGAGAGTAAGAGAGTACTGACCAAAAAACGGAGAGAAGAGAAAGACAGTCGCAATGAATGGTGCGGAGTTGCTGCGCCGGTGACTGGGGTGGGGAGGGGCGGCGCCAGCAAGTGGCGATGCCTGAGAGTATGAACTCACGGTAAATCGCGACGGAGTTGGGTGGAGAGATTGAGAGGCAGATGATTTGGGATTCACTGATTTGGGAAAGAACAGAGCGTTTTCTTTTTTTCAGTTAGATTTTTGTGTTGCTTTTTTCTTTTTCTTTTTATTTTGATTTTTCGAAAATCGAATATTGTAGGCTGAAGCAGAACTAACCAGAATAATGGGTTGGGTTTTGTTTTAGGATTTTTTTTAATTGTACTTTAGGTATCTTTATTTATTGACCAAAAAAGGAAAGGACTATTTGAACGTCTTTTCCTCATTGCCCAAACTATATACATATGCAAAATTGACCTATGCATTTAATAAGCATATAAAAAATTATTGATAATTCATGTGACTATTCTTAAAGCTAAATAAATTATATGAGTGAAAATTATAATGACTGCGACACAAAAAGTGCAGTTATTTTTTTCAATGCCCTTTATGTATAGTATAGAATAGTATGATATAGGAAATTATATTTATATTTTAAAATTTTAATTTAAAGAAAGAAGTTATCTAAATCTCTATTAGTACAATAAAACGCAGGTAGTGATTCTTTACCAATAAATTTATTTATTGATCCTCCTAAGTTGTGTCACACTACCACGTATGGTAATTTAAGAACCCTAGTGAATATTTAATGAATCTTTACAAATATCATTTTCTGAAATGAATCTTTCAATTTATATTTAACTAATTTATAACCTAACAAGATGTTATAATTTATTTAAATATAATTTGGATTTCGTATAAACAATTTTATTCAAAAAATTAATATGTAATATTTTTTAATTTTCTTTTAATTTTGTTCCATGCCTTTCCTCGATGTGGAACTGCTGCCGAACTTTGAACTCCATACGTCGCTCATCTCCAAGGCGTTGGGGATGGTTCCTTGCAAGAACTTCGAAACTTAAGTCAAAGTATGCACTAGCTATGAAAAGTTAAATGAAAGTGTATATGATCACTGAGAATGATACCCTTATTTATAAAATGGAATACAGATGGAGCATCGGTAATCGTCTCCACACTACTCGGGATAACAGTCATTCCAACTGTTGCGACGTACTCGATCCACATAGTGTTCGTTATGGCTCCGGAAAATTAGACATCGCATGTCTTTCTACTGGAATCTCCGCCCTAAGCGCTAGGTCGAGCTCCATTCCTCTCAGGTCAGGTCCCCTGACCCGTTACTAGATCCGAGTTCTAGCCCATTTGGATTATTGGGTCATCCCTCATGGATGGACCAACTAAGCTCCGAATTAGGCCTCACCTTGGGCCATCTTCCCTTATTAGTATAGGCCATTTACTGGGCCACATGATTGGGTTGGCTAGTGCGGGGTACGAACATTGCCCCCAACTCGGGTTTGGATAATATCTGAGATTCGAGTTTAGAGATGCAACCCCGTGCCTTGAGACTTGTGTGTCACCAACCCTCTAATAAGAGTTCTTTCACATCCATCAAATCGCTCGATGGAAGACACATATCGCATGAATACGAAATAGTTTCTTAGATGCATTTTTATTTCTGACTTTGCCCTTAAAACTGTCACGTGAAAGGACCAAAATACTCTCCAAGTTAGGGTGGTACAAAACATGCCCTTTCTCCTTTATGTTCGCATTTCACTATGATCATTTCTTCCTCACTTCATCTTCTTTTCATCTTCAAAACTTTCTTTTCCTTCTTCCCTTCAACAACCATCTTATACCTTAGAGGAATCGAATAGGTGCTACAACGACGTCCTCCTACATCATCATCACTCTACTTCCATTATTAGGCGCTTCATCTTTTTCAGACTTGGTGAGTTTTTCATGTTCTCACTCATTCTTCGCAGTTTGGCACTTTCTCTCTCTTTATTTTCCATCTAATTTCTTTTTATTTTGTTCTTGGTTTAGCAACTGCTCCATTCTAGTTTCTAGGTTAGGCTTGGTTAATATCCATCCTTTCCTTTCTTGTAAGGAAATGCTTTTTTAGTCACATTACCCTCTATGAGCCCTTTTCATGCATTTCGCATTGGTTACTCATTCTTGGCTTGTATGCTTTTTACGTCATTCTTGTTTGCTCTGGTTTCTATTTCATGTTTTCATTTATCTTCATCTTTCCCGATTTGTGCTTTGTCGTTTCTTTCAAGATGATAGTGTATCCGCAAGTGCACCGAGTCGTACAAGTAATAAATCAACGATAAGTAGGTATCGTTCCCACGAGGACTAAATGATTGAACAATTATTCACCAATCAATTCTCTAATTAGACAGATGATTAATTTGATGGAATGAAAACACAATAAACAATTAGTAAAATTTAAAAGCATTTAAAACAATTAAAAGAATCCAATAACAAAAGCATTAGGGTTTCAGGGTTCTCTAATTTTCCGGAATTATGAGTCACAATTATTCACCCTTAAATCATGCAAAACCAATTTAATGAACGAATTCTAATTTATTAAATCCTAATTCCTTGACAATTCAATACTTCTCCTAGCCTCACAACACGTCAATCCCTTATCATATTATTATCTAGAAGAGATTAAAAGCAATTACCGATTCAATGTTCACATAAACACTCAATTCTATTCCTAGACATTGAACATTCGTGGAATTTAACCTAGAGCTAGTCCAAACATAAATTTTTCCAAATTGATGCATAAACCCTAGATAAAAGTTGTAGAGAATTTCTAAACTCATGAACAATCAATTAAAATAAGGTGAATTCTTAAATTGATAAAGCAATCATCAAAGGGTTCATAACAATTAATCCAAATCCATGAAAATTAAATACACGTGTAACCCTAACAAAGAATTAGTTACTCATGGCAACCATTACAATAACCAAAGTAAAAGAGACAGAGATTAGAAACATAGAACCGGTAGGGATGAAAAATGGATTCCTCCAATCTTCCACTCTAGAAATCCTAGCCTCTAAGAGCTCTCTCTCCCAATCTCTAATTGTGTAAAAGTGCCAAAGCTCCTTCATTAAGTTTCACAAAAGCTATTTATACTAAACAACTCAAACCCTAATTAATTAAAAAAAAAACTAAATAACTAAAATGAAAAAAGCGGGAAGTGGGCGCTAGGCTTTGAGCATCAAAGCGCTGAGCTTTGAGATGTTAATGCACTTCTCAAAGAATAGGCATTAGCAGGCGCCTGGCTTGATGAACTTAGGCACTATGCTTTGAGAATTTGGGAGCTGGACTTTGAGAACGGGGCGCCCAGCTTTGAGGAGCAACATCATACAGGCGTTGGCTTTGATGTTGGGCGCTGGGCTTGGTGAATTTGAAGCCTAGCTTTGGATCACAAAAAGGTTTCTTCCGTTATATTTCTTGCCATCTTTAAAGATCCAATTTTTATACACCGATCACCACTACGAAATAAAGAAACAACACCATAGATAAGTATCAAAAGCCCAAATATTCAAATCAAACACTAACTAACTAAATTAATCAAATTATAAGCATAAATACTCACTAAAACTAAGAAAAAACATTAGAAACATAAACTAAAAGATACCTAAGATACCAAGGCATAGCAGGGGAAACCATCATATCCTACTTTCTCCGAGTTCCGATTTTCTAAACCCTCGCATGTGATGGTTTCCCTTGTAGGTAATGTGTAAACGACCAAAGCTTGTGCTATGACCTCCTCTACTACTAAACTATTCCTACAACTGAGCCAGAGAGGAAGCTTTTGACATCGCCTCTATCGTAAACCAAGAGTATACCAATGACCTTCAGGCCCGATCTAAATTCTTCAAAGAGGGGACCTCAGACAGTTACATTCTAAGTCCTCTTGATCCCGATGAATGTATCCCCTTCAGGAATGGCAGTGAGGGGGAACATTTCTTCTTCTTGTATGACATTCATTTAACTAGGATCGAGATTAAAATTCCTTTCTCTGAGTTTCAAATCAAGGTGCTCCGGGCTACTCGCACGAAGACTTCCCAACTTTATCCTAATACTTGGGTCATGATTCGTGGCTTCGAGCGTGTATGTGGATTCTTGAGAACGAGGCCTTTTATCTGCACTTTCTTCTACCTCTTTATGCTCACCAAACCTCATGGAGGGGTCTTAGGGTGGCTATCATTTTGGGCCACTTCAAATTGGAAAGTCTTCACCCTCTTTGAAGACTCAGTTCATAACTTAAAGGAGGTATATCTCAAGGTGTCTGCTGCTCGAGGGACCTCTCCTTTTCACCTTGACGAGGAGAGGCGACCTCGATTCCATTTGTATTGGAACACATATATTCAGATCTTGGGATTTGGTAATAAAGACCTCTTAGATCATGAGCTATTTCTTAATGAATTTTTCCTCGATCAATGGAATGATAAAGACTTGGACCTGAAGGGGCTTATTCGAGCTAATGATTCCAAGTTCGAGAAAGACATGAGTACTTTTCTAGTCTATTTATTAGCTTATTTTGTATTTGTATCACTAGATTGCCTTTATTTAACACCCCGCACTGAGGGGTGTCCGTGCGAAATGCTCTATCCCTACGAACACGCAACCAAATCATAATATAAGGGCTAAACATAACATAAGCAAGACATATCGTATAATCATCTGTATAAATATTGTATATCTGTAATAAAACTGAAATCATAATAATGGTCTGAAACTGAACATAACATGACATAACTGAAAGGGAATTCTGCCTCTAAAGTCTGGAGCAAAACTATTACATAAGGAATCTGTCTGTAAACTGTAAACTAAACAAATAAACTACTAGACTCCACGATAGAAGTAGAGCTCACCAAGAAAGACTGCAACGACCTCTACTGGATCAAGGGCTCCTCGTCAGCAACAGAATCATACTCTAAACATGGATGGCGAGGGATGAGTCACCCACTCAATGAGGGGGAACATGCATGCAATGCAACATTCACAACATATACAACACAAACTATCATGTTATCAATCATACAAACAATATCTTGTCGAGTTGTCACACTACAACACTCTATCCCAAACCCTCTACTAGTATCTGAAATCTGTATCTGTAATTTGCCTCTCAGCAAGCAACTAGAGTATAATCATATCTGACCCACTCGGGGTATATCTGTATCTATAACCAAGCCATCTGATATCCGGGATCGGAACATACTCGACGGGTTCAGGCGGCTCGCGGCTAACTAGTATGCCACAACTAAGATACACTGGGAGCTACATCCGGGCCATAGTGCCTGGATGCATACAAATCAGGGCAGCGTGACTACTCAAGAAGTCAGCATACAATCCATACAACATACAACATACATGTCATAAAGCTCTACTCATAGTTCATTTATCTTTCTTATCTTATTTAGCCACATATTATATCATGACCAACAATAAAATCAACCAACAATCAGCATATACAATACACATAACATAACTTAGAAAATCTCTATAGTCATCTATACTAAGTTCCTAACCACCTAACATTTTACTAATACTACTACTACCACTACACATACACATGCGATATTATCTATTTATTATTATCTTATCTAATTATCTAATTATCTAATTATCAAACATATATATGCTATAAATGCTACACTACATACAAGACCTCCACTCACTTAGATAATCCTGAGACTGAAAAACACCGCTAGCTACGGCTTCACCTATCAGCACCGTATTTGCACCTAGCGCGCAAGAAGACCCATCAGGATCACATAAAGAAAAGAAAAACGAAACTTTGAACTAGGCTACGCTCGAAGCCTTCGCTAGCAAGCTACTGCTACTCGCTAGCGAGGGACTGGTCGCTGGCGAGCTCCTGCCGCTCGCTAGCGGCCATTGCGCTAAAGGACAAAAATGTCTTTTCAACTCATCGTCGGGAACTTGCTCGCACAGAGATATCCCCAAGACGTCAGAATCACACTACACTAGAGTTCCTCTAAAATATCGAAGACGCCCAAAGCACTGCTTTGAAAAGGCGAAAGTGTGAGTGTGAGGGAAAAACTACACTATCTACTCTTATATATAGCGAGAGGGAAAAAGCTGACATACTCCTCTGACCGATGTGGGACTCGATCCCGTCGCTAGTGACTGAAATGTGGTCGCTAGCGAGCGCTGACTGCTCGTTAGCAAGCCCCTCGCTAACAGCAAAAAACTGACGCGTTCTGGCGCATCCTAAACCGAGTCCTTCTTAAGGGATACTGTGATACTAGGTATCACAATCTCCTCTCCTTTTAAGGATTTGGTCCCCAAATCCAGACTAAACGGAAAGAAAGAAAAATGCTTGAAACACATACTAAGGATTACCTTGCGGATCGAAGAGATACAAGTACTTCTCCCTCATAGACTGCTCTGTCTCCCACGTAGCTTTATCTCTAGAGTGATTCCTCCAAATGACCTTGACTAGCGGTACCTCTTTGGAATGAAGCTTCCTGACCTGGTGATCGACTATGGCTACTGGCTCCTCCTCATAACCCAAACTCTGATCAATTTGTTCCGGCTGCGACCTCAGAACGTGTGACTCGTCAGGAACATACTTCCTTAGGATCGACACATGGAAGACCGGATGAACTGCTGCTAACTCAGTTGGAAGAGCTAACCGGTAGGAAACCTTGCAAATCCTCTCCAAGATCTCGTACGGTTTAATGTAGCGCGGATTCAACTTTCCTCGCTTGCTGAATGTCATTACCCCCTTCATCGGGGACACTCGCAGAAACACCTGATCCCCGATTGCGACCTTCATGTCGCGTCTCCTCTTATATGGATACACCTTCTGACGTGAACGAGTTGTTAATGTAAATCCTCTTTTGGTTTTGATAATAACAAAACTAATGTAACTTTTGAGAGTTTACATTTAGAAGCTACAGTGGATGAATTGTATAGTTCAGAAGCTATTTGTATAAGAAACCACTGATAGTATGTGTTGTATATGCTTCACGCTCTGTAATGTAATATTTGTGATTTGTAAGAGAAGCATAAAAATAGGACTAGTGTTGTATTAGGTTATATAATGTATAATCATGTAATACACACTTAAGAAAGCTAGAAAGAGGTATTCAGAAGCTAGAAAAAGGCTTCAGAAGCTCGAAGGAAGCGTCAGAAGCTCGAAGAGACTTCAGAAGCACGGAAGTGACTCCAAAAGCTAGGTGAATATCTCAGAGGCACGGAGACAGGCTCAGAAGCTTAAAGAGGTTCTGAGGGTCTAAGAAAGCAAGTTCAGAAGCTCATAAGGCTCTGAAATAACTAAAACCAGTTCAGAAGCCAAAGAAGGTTCTGAAGGTTAGAAGCCGATAGAGATTTAATGAATCTCTATGCAATGTGGTCACGTGCAGATATGATAAGAGAGGGAATTATTTTAAATGTAATTAGTTAGTCTTAGCTAATTGTGTTTTAATTTCCCGCTTAAAAAATATGGCCGTTGTAATGATTGAGTGTAATGAGTTCTCTATAAAAAGAGAATCTCAAGTTGTAATCGTGGTAAGAAAAATAGAGAAAAAGTAAGAGCTGGAACAATCATACACGATCACACACTCTTAGAGAGAGAAAAAGAAAGAAAATTCTCTGAGATAGAAAAATCTGAGAGAAAATGCTGTGAGAAGAAAAGAGAAAAGAGAAGATAGAAAGCGCTCAAAGATTGATGCAGAAGTGATACTTCTGATTCGAGAAAAGAAGATAGAAGAATTCTGGAAACAAAATTTCAGAAAGAACAATCAAACTTAAAGAGTTTGAGATTGAAGAAACCAAGAATCTGAAATCAATTTGTCAACAATTGGGTTGCAAGGAAGTGGTTCAAGAACAAGATTGCTGAAAAGTCCTTGAGGGGATATCAAGGCAGGAAAGTCTTCTTGGAGGGCACATCCTTGGAGTAGAAATCTTTCTAGAGGGGTATCTGGAAAGTGAAATCTTTGGGAAGGGGATATTCTCAAAGTGTCGAACCTGAGAAGGTTGAAAAAAATATCGAACTGATTGTAATATGTGTTCAAGAAAACTTATCTAGTGGAACTCAATCGGTTGAAGATTGAAGAACTGGATGTAGGCATATTAATGGCCGAACCAGTATAAAAATTGGTCCATTTCTCTATCCTTAATCTCCTTATAATTGATTGTGTTAATTGCATTTACTTGCTGATTGTTTAAAATTGTTGTTCATATTTCAGAAGCTGTGTTTGTTAATCGTTGCATGCTCAGAAACTGAATTGAATGCTCAGAAGCTGAGATCATAATTGAATCATATTATTTGTTTTCTGGAAAAAATATTCAAGAACAATCTTTAATCAATTTAAAAGTTAAAGAAACTTAAGGAAATACAATCTTTATGTGATTAAACTTTGTGGTAGGTGATATTGATCATTTGGGTATTTGAATTTGAGTCAAACAATTAAAAGAACTAACTTCAGAAGCTATGTGGTTACAAGAATTAACTTCAGAAGCTGTTTCTTGTTCTTTGTATAAGTGTTGTTTAGATTTTGAGTATATGTGATAGATATATCATATTACATAATTGTTGATTTGATTGTATTTGAAATACTAGTTCAGAAGCTAATAGGTTCTAAAGTAAGAATCTGAAACAGAGTTCAGAAGCTGATTCGGATAGTGTTCAGAAGCTGATTTTCTGAAAGAGTGATTTCTTGTAATTGAATTGATGGTTTCAGAAGCTTGATAAAATAATTGAGTTGTGATATTTGTGATCATATTTCGCTGTGCAATACAAAAGATAAAAATTAAATCATTGAGATATTGATTTCTGTGTATGTCATATATGTGATTTAAGGTTCTGAGATCACAAGTTATATTTTTGATTCTTTGTTTTGACTAATTCTTGACAAGTTTCAAAGACTTGATCATTCTTTGAGATTTTCAGAAAGTTGAAATATTAAGAAGCACATTCACGAAAAATTGTACACAACCAATTCACCCCCCTCTTGGGTTGTGTGAAGCATAGCTTGGAGGTGTTTCTCAAGAGACCCTCACATCATCACGATTTGCCGCTAAACGCTCCCTGATCAACTGCACCTTCTCTAGGGCATCCTGAACCAAATCTGGACTAACTACCTAAGCCTCTTCTGTTTCAAACCACCCAATAGGCGAACAACAATGCCTACCATACAAGGCCTCGAACGATGTCATCTGAATGCTAGTCTGATAACTGTTGTTGTAGGCAAACTCCACCAAGGGCAACAACTGCTCATCCCAAGACCCATTGAAATCCAAACTGCAAGCCCTCAACATATCCTCCAACGTCTAAATCATGCGCTCTGACTGTCCGTCTGTCTATGGATGAAAAGTTGTATTGAGATCCAACCTCGTGCCTAAGGCCTGATGTACGACACGCCAGAACCTGGAAGCAATGTTTTAAAAACCGGACCGGATATCGAACAGGATGAGTTACTGGTTCAATGGTTCATTGGTTCAACCGGTTCAACTGGGGTTCAACCGGAATAAAATAAAGATATATAAAAAAGCAATTATTTGTCATGCAAAATAAAAAATAATAAAAAAATCAACCACATCACATATAAATATGTTGATTTAATCCATCATAATATAAATTCAAGCATCACAACATAATCCATGATATAAAATAAAATAATCATAAACCTCATATGAACCAAATCCTTTAAGTACTAAAAGTCTAATAAGAGCTAAGTCTCAACTCCACACAATAGTATAATACCATAAATTCATAAAGTAACACAAACATAAGATAATCTAATTTAAATAGGATCATAGAAATCTGCATCGATTTGAGGATTATCTATTGCATCAACAAATCCTTCATCTTGGTCTCCATCTTCAGTATTGCTAAATGAGTCCAATATTAATACATTAGGTACACTAGCTTCCTCACCATCATCTGAGAGCAACATATGTAATTAGTTAAAAATATTCTTCATAGAACAGATTGAAGGTGTATTTGTGCACGAGAAGGGGGTTTGAATCGTGCAGGTTTTTAAAATTCGCTTCTGAAACTTTTCTAAGAAAGTTATTTGACTCAGAAAGAAGGTTTAAGAGTTAGCAGCGGAATGAGCTTTCTGAGAAGGTTAAGGTTCTGAGAACTTTAACTTTCTGATAAAGTTCCTTTCTGAGAAGTTTAAGAGAAGGTTTTGAATTTATTGTCTCTTAACCTGTTTCTAAGATTAATTAGATTGATTACTTTGATTTAAGAACGGATTAAAGGTGTTGGTTAAGTTTCACGAAAATAAGAGTTTAAGGAAGAGAAGCTTAACACAAAGAAATTTTTATACTGGTTCGGTTTTAACTAACCTACTCCAGTCCTCAACCTTGAGTTGAGAGTTCTTTAGATATTCTTCTTATCGTGCCTTCTCAGACAACACTGCCTTTACCTCGTAAATGACTTTCACCACTTCACAATCTTGAAATGGATTTTCCTTGCCTCCAACACTAGAGGACTTTTCTTGCCTTAACTTAATTAAGGACTTAACCTTGCCTCCAAATGGAGGACTTAATTGCCTTAAACACTTAAGGACTTGAACTTTGCCTCAAACAATAGAGGACTTGAAACTGCCTTCAAAACAGCAAAGGACTTAGCGTTTTACGAGTGTAGTTTGATTTCGAAAATAACTACTAAGATTAAGATACAGACTTTGATTTCTCTTAGTAGACTTCTAGATTTAACTTACAAACGAATTATAAGAATTTACACCAATACAAAGCTAGAAGATTTTTCGCAAAGCTTGAAGAGCAATTTAATTAAAAATTGTCTTTCTGAGAAAGTTCTAAGTTTTCGCAAATGATTTTCAATTCAGCAGAGTTTTTGCACGTTTAATCAAGAGTTTTTGGCGCAAGAATTTCGTCATCAAACTCTAGAATTGAACTCATATATATATGCATTAAAGAGCCGCGAAAATAGGATCTTTCACTTTGCTGATGTGGTTGTGTCTGGCTCAGAACGACTCCCTGCTACAATCAGCGCGAAATGAGGAACTTTTCTGACTTGTACAGAGCACGTGTTCCCACTTCCTTGGCTTGTTGTAACGAGCTTTCTGAGAGTGTTTGCAGAATCCATTGAGTCTTGACACTTGGTTGCTTCTGAGTCGAACTTTCTGAGAGTTGTACGGACTATTGAGGCGAACCTTCTGAGAAGTAACCTTTCTGAGAACCATCAGAAGCAAGGTCTTCTGAGACCCTTATGAGGCGACAGTGTTCTTCTCTCAGAATGATACTTTCACCTTTTGCGTTTCTTGAGCATCCTTTCTGATGTCTTTTATGCTATGATTTCCTCTTTTAATACACAAGGTTACTCGTTGTTTGCTTTGATCTTGCTCAAGGAGTTGCAAAATTTTACGCTTTCTGAGACACTTAGCACACATATTAGTAGTCCCTTAAGTAAAATTTTATACTTATGGCTTACTTTGTTATCATTAAAACTTTCTAAATCTCTAAGAGAAATACTTCAATTTCTCTCAGAAGGGTTCTGGAGCTTACAATCTCCCCCTTTTTGATGATAACAACTTAAGTCTTGAGATAATAATTTTGCTTAAGTTCTGAAGTGTTTCTGATTAAGTTCACAACTTACTCAGAGGGCACTTTTGCTTTCTTAGAAATTAACTTAGCTTTCTGAGAGAAGGCTTTGTCATTTTCTTAGAAGACTTTGATAATCAACAGATAAATATGCAATGTATGACTACTGTTTTAGATTATCAGATATATAACATGTATTTCTTGATGCTTAAGTATATGAATTTCAGAAATACCAAGCTACTAAAACATGAGATGCCAAAAACACAAATGATGTTTCATTAATTGTAGTGAGGTTACAAAAATTTTTTGGCTCCCCCTTAGTTTGTTACTCCCCCTAAGTTTGTTACTCCCCCTAAGTCCTAGTCTAGTGTTTATAAAGCCAAAATATTATCTATTTTTCTTCTCCCCCTTTGTTATATCAAAAAGGGTGGCTAAATATAAACCACATCATAGACTTAGAACTATTGCTTCCTGGCGATGAAGCGTAGAAGCCTGCATATCTCCATTACTATTTCGGCTTGTCCCGCGCCTGGAGGGCATTCTGGAGGTAGCTCAGCTGATGATGTAGAAGGCAGCTGTGAAGATGATGGTGGTGGAGGACGAGAAGCCTCAGCTTCAAGTACGGCATCCACAATGTCCATCTTTTGATATTCAGGAATGACTTGGTCTTCTTCTTCAGCTTCTTCTTCCCTAGCGGTCACTTTAGTGCAAGGCTGCTCCTGAGTGTCTTTAGAATCTTGAACCAATTCCAAGGTAGCAGTTGCTTGACCCATTATTTCCGATGTCTGATCTTCATTTGGGATGTTAAAGGCAGAAATCTGTTGATGAATCTCTTCAATTATCTTTTTCTGCATGGATCGACCCGAAAAGGTTTGAAGATGCATATAGGGTGAGTTTAATTCCATTCTTCCATTCTGAGAACAGAATTCACTTATGGAATCTGATATGGAGAGAGATGGACCAAGTTGATCGTAGAGGAGAGGAGGAATCTTAATCATATTGAAATAACAGTCGTGAAATTCCTTGTGTGAGTTTTGTTTATATTGACTCTTTTCTGGAGAACACGCGGTTACAAATGTTTCTGAGACATGAGTGACCTCTGTGTCTGTTTCTGAACTGAGTGAAACTTTGGTTTGCGTTAGAGCGGAAGTTTCTTTTTGTTCCTTCTTTTCTCCTCGACCGCGCTTGCATTTGCTCTCGTTTGTATTCAATTTTGTTTTCCGTTTTCTGATCAAGGAAAAATCAGAGGTTGTTTCCTCAGAACCTTCAACAAGGATGATCGCCTTAGGGTCCTTCTGAGGAATCTTCTAAGACCTCTCAGAATCCATGCTTCCTTTTATCCTTGTAGGAGATGAATGAACATCTTTCTTCTTCTTCTGTTTTCCATCAGACGAGTTAGTTTCCTTATTCATGCTCTTGTTTCCACTGGAGGCCGCTTTTTGAGGATGAGGTTTAAGTTTGAGAGAGAGAGAAGAGGGGGATAAAAAGAGAGAGATGAGATGAAGAGAAAAAAATGACAGCGTTTTGGTGAATTTTGAGGGGCAAACATCTTGTCTAGAGCGAGACTTTGAGATTTTATAGAATAGAGAAAAAAAAAATAGCCGTTGCAGAATTTAATTCCAAGGTTACCGTTGGTAACTAATTTCTTGGAAGGCACCCTTCTGAGAGAAGTGGTCCTTATGAGAATATTGCCTTCTGAGAAAATTTTCAGAAGACTTCCTTTCTGAGAGATGGGTCTTCTGAGAGTTGATTTTCTCAGAAAGAGTTTTTCTTCAGTTATGCTCAGAAGCTTAGTTCTAATTTGTGTCTCAGATTCTAGACTTAGGTCTAAGGGGAGTTTCTAAGAAAATCTTTTTCAGAATTTAAACACTTAGAAACGTCTTAGATTAAGAAACCCTTTCAGAACATTAAAACGATCCTCGGGCAAAGGCTTTGTGAATATATCTGAGATTTGATCCTCAGTATTCACAAATTTGATTTCAACATCGCCTTTTTGCACATGATCCCGAATGAAATGATGTTTTATATCTATGTGCTTGGATCGTGAATGCTGAATAGGATTTTTGGCTAAGTTGATTGCGCTTGTGTTATCACAAAGGATGGGAATTTTTTCATACCTTAGTTGATAATCACGCAGTTGGTTCCTTATCCATAGCATCTGAGCAAAGCAATTTGCTGCTGACACATATTCGGCCTCAGCTGTTGATAGCGCAATCGTGTTCTGCTTCTTGCATGACCAAGTGATCAAGCACTTTCCAAAGAAGCAGCAGCATCCACTAGTGCTCCTTCGATCGATTCTGTCTCCAGCATAGTCAACATCACAGTATCCTACAACATCAGATGAACAACCTTTCTCGTACCATAGACCAAGATTAGTAGTTCCAATTAAATATCGTAGAATTCTCTTAACAGTAGTTAAGTGTGATTGCTTAGGCTTTGATTGAAATCTAGCACAGATTCCAACACTTAGTTGAATATCTGGTCTAGAATCTGTGAGATAGAGAAGAGAGCCAATCATGCCACGATAATTGCTTTCTGAGACTTTCTCATCATCTTCATTCAGATCAATTACTTGCGATGGATGCATGGGAGTGCTCATAGGTTTGGCTTTATCCATTAGAAACTTCCTCAGAAGTTCTTTGGTATACTTCTCTTGATGTATAAAAGTCCCTTCTGACTCTTGCTTGATTTGCAATCCTAGGAAGAACTTAAGTTCTCCCATCATGCTCATCTCGAATTCACCTTGCATAAGCTTGGAGAATTCTTTGCATAGTCGTTCATTGGTTGCACCAAAAATTATGTCATCAACATAAATTTGGACAATCAAGAAGCCATAGTCTTCTGAGAGGGTGAATAGTGTAGTGTCAACTTTCCCTATTGAGAATCCGTTTTTAAGAAAAAAGGAACTCAATCTGTCGTACCAAGTTCTAGGAGCTTGTTTTAGACCGTACAGAGCTTTTGTGAGCTTAAATACGTGTTCTGGGAATGTATCATTCACAAAACCAGGAGGTTGTTTTACATAAACTTCCTCAGAAAGGTATCCATTCAAGAAGGCAGATTTTACATCCATTTGATAGAGTTTGAAGCCTTTATGTGCAGCAAAAGCTAGCAGCATCCTAATAGCTTCCAATCTTGCGACTGGAGCAAAGGTTTCATCATAATCTATTCCTTCTAGTTGATTGTACCCTTGAGCAACCAATTTGGCTTTATTTCTCACGACTTGACCATTTTCATCAAGTTTGTTTCGAAACACCCATTTAGTCCCGATGACACTTTTGCCTTTGGGTTTCTGGGTAAGTTTCCAAACTTGGTTTCTCTCGAATTGGTCCAGTTCTTCCTGCATGGCATTTACCCAGCTAGGATCATCCAACGCTTCTTTTATGGATTCTGGTTCAAGTTCAGAAACCATAGCAAGATTCGTGTAGTTCCTTCTGGTTCTAACACCGCCTCGGGATCACCCAGGACTTCATTCTGAGAGACATTTTTCAAGTCTCTTGAACCTTTATATCCTTTAGGAATAGGGTTCTGAGAAGTCGACACAGAAGGTTCTCGTTCTGAGTCATCAGAAGCTTGATCTTCTGAGAATCTAAATTCCATTGTTGTTGGAGGATTAGATTCATCAGGTTCTGGAGCTTCAATGATGCTTTTAGATTTCTCTTTAAATGGAGATGATTTTTCCATAGGTTGGAAATCACTCTCGTCATCCAATAGAATTTTCCTTTGGTCATTATCAGAAGAGATGTTGAGTTTCTCAAAATCATCTTCTAAGTCAGCAACCTTCTGAGGCAAGTCCTTACTAAGTTCTTTGAACTTAAATGGATTGTCTGTTCAACACATTTTCTCCTCTTGTTATAGACTCTATATGCTTTAGAGATAGAGGAATATCCTAGGAATACTCCATCATCGGATTTACAATCAAACTTAGAAAGTTTGTCCTTTGTGTTGAGTATGAAGCACGAAGAACCAAAAACATGAAAATAGGATATGTTGGGTATTTTGTTCTTCCAAAGCTCATAAGGTGTTTTCTTCAGAATTGGTCTCAGAAAGACTCGATTCTGAATGTAGCATGAGGTGTTTACAGCCTCAGCCCAAAATCCTTTTGAAAGCCCGCTTTCTAAGAGCATTGTTCTCGCAATCTCTTGAAGGCTTCGATTCTTTCTCTCAGCCACTCCATTTTGTTGGGGAGTTCTAGGAGAAGAGAATTCGTGAGCAATGCCCAAATTTTCACAAAACCTTTCAAAAGCATGATTCTCAAATTCACCTCCATGATCAGATCGTATGGTGTGGATATGAGAGTCCTTTTCATTTGAAACTCTTTTCGCAAAGGTTTTGAATTTTTCAGATGTTTCTTCCTTAGAAGCCAGAAAGAATACCCAAGTGAATCTAGAATAATCATCCACTATGACAAGACCATAGCGTTTTCCAGAGAGGGAAGCCGTTCTAGTTGGTCCAAAGAGATCCATGTGAAGGAGCTCAAGTGGTTTCTGAGTAGAGATTCCACTTTTGCCTGGAAATGAGGCTTTGGTTTGTTTTCCCTTTTCAGAGAAGTCGCAAGTTGCATCCTTCTGATATTTAATGTTAGGAAGACCCTTTACGAGTCCTTTCTGAGAAAGCTCAGAAAGAAGCTTCATGTGGGCATGACCAAGCTTCTTATGCCAAAGCCACTTGTCTTCTTGGACAGAAACAAGACATTTCACATTTTGATCCTTTAGATCATCTAGATGGATAACATAGATGTTACCAACACGTTTTCCTTCCAGAACGATCTCGCCGTTTGTGAGATTAATCACATGGCAGTATTTGGCATAAAACTCAACCTTTAAGCCTTTGTCACAAAATTGACTAATGCTTAATAGATTATGTGTTAAGCCATCTACTAAAAGTACATAAGAGATTTGGTGAGAAGAATGCTTACCAACATCTCCTATGGCAGTGACCTTCCCTTTGGCACCATCACCGAATCGCACCGTTCCTCCTTTCTTAGGCTTGAGAGTTCTGAACCAGTGCTTGCTTCCAGTCATGTGCCTTGAGCAGCCACTGTCCAAGTACCACTACTCATCTTGGTGGTGGAGCAGTGCTTGTTGATGCACCTGCAGACACAAAGTTCACTGATTTAGGTACCCATGCTTTGTTGGGTCCTTGCTTGTTAGCCTTCTTTGCCTTTTGTCTTCTTTTCTTAGAGGGGTTGTGGTTTTGAGACTCAGAAACTTTCTCTTTACCCTTCTTAGAAGCTTTAGCTTTCTGAGAAGACTCACCCTTCTGAGAAGAGTTGGTCTTCTGAGAATTTTTAATCTTCTTAGCCCTTTTGGGTAGAGAAGTTTTTCCTTTACCGAGCATAGGACAAGTCTCAGATCCATGTCCCTTTTTGAAACATGCGATGCACATGCGATGTGATTTGATTAACGATGGATCGAGGTCATGGGGTTCGAAAACTTCTTCATATCCAAGTCCTCTTTTATCTTTGTAAGGTCTTTGACCTCCAAGTAAGAGAGTCATCATTTTCCCACCATCGACCATTTTAACCAAATCAGAAGTGAGAAGCTCATATGTCTTTTGTAACTCTATCAAGGCTAGTTTGGCCTTTTCAACGGTTACAGAAGACATTGTTTCTAAGGCTTGATAGAGATTGTGACTTTCAAGATATCTGTTTTTAAAATCATCTCTTTCAAGCTTTAGATTCTCAACTTCTTGAATTAGTCTAGCATTTTCAGCTTCTAGATGTTTGTAATTTTTCTTTAAGTTGCTGAAACTGTTAGCTAATTCGTTTGAGTCTCTCAGAAGCTCTTCATAGAGTTATGAGATCTCATTATATGAGTATGAGAGAGGAGGAGAGTTAGGTACCTCTTCTGACTCAGATTATGTTTCCAGAACAAAGTCAGTACCAGCCATGAAGCAGACGTTAGCTTCTTCCTCGCTTGCTGGCTCAGAACCTTCATCTTCTGAGTCACTCCAAGTAGCAGCCATTGCCTTCATCTTCTTTTTGGGAATAAATTTCTTTTTCCCTTTGTTCTGAGGGCACTCCGTTCTGAAGTGACCCTTTTCTCCACAGCCGTAGCATGTGGCTTCAAAAGGCTTTAGCTTTCCCTTCTTGGGAGTAACCTCCTTGGCTTTGCTTGGTCTTCTCTTCCAAGCTTTCTTTATTTTTCTGACTAGAAGAGAGATGTCATCTTCCTCTGTTTCTGAATCTTGCTCATCTTCTGATTCAGAAACCTCTTCGCCCTTGAGAGCCTTGGAAGGTCTTTTTATTTGACTTTTAAGAGCCAGACCCTTCTGAGGCTTAGATGAAGAGGATGGTCCTCCAAGCAATCCTTCCAGCTCAATCTCATGTGTTCTGAGAGAGCCGAATAATACATCCAAACCAAGTTGGTTTAGATCCTTAGCTTCCTGAATTGCAGTGACCTTTGGTCGCCATTTTCAAGAGAGACTTCTGAGAATTTTTCTCACCATCTCAGCATTTGAGTAAGTTTTTCCCAAGACTTTAAGCTAATTGATGATGTGGAGAAACCGAATTGACATGCTGTCAATGGTTTCATCTTATTGCATGCAGAAGGATTCGTACTTGTGTACGAGCATGGATATCTTCGTTTCCTTGACTTCGTCATTACCTTCATGCAGCATGTGAAGCCTTTCCCATATCTCCTGTGCTGTATCACACGACACTATCTTGTCGTATTCTACCTTGGGTAGTGCACATAGGAGAATGTACTTGCCTTGAAGTTCAGCTGAATCTTCTCCTTCATGTCTTGAGTGCATTCATCCTTGGGAACTCGTCTGGTGTAGGTTCTGGGCGCTGGAGGTGCTGCTCCAGGTTCAGCGTCTGCTGCAACAACAACTTGTTCTGTTATTGTTTGCAGAGGTTGAGTCACTGTTCTCAATCCTATCCCATAGATCGAGACTGGTGTGTTTGATGAACAACGTCATCCTATCACACCAATAGTCGAAGTTGTCTCCAAGAAACATTGGAGGTCTGTTGATTGAAGCCCCATCAGATATGAACGCAGCTGGTGAATCCATAGTCCCTTCTTGGATCTTTTGCCTTGACACTGTTAAGTGCTCAACCCCTTAAGGACCGAGCTCTGATGCCAATTGAAGGTGTATTTGTGCACGAGAAGGGGGGGGTTGAATCGTGCAGGTTTTTAAAATTCACTTCTGAAAGTTTTCTAAGAAAGTTATTTGACTCAGAAACAAGGTTTAAGAGTTAGCAGCGGAATGAGCTTTTTGAGAAGTTTAAGAGAAGGTTTTGAATTTATTGTCTCTTAACCTGTTTCTAAGCTTAATTAGATTGATTACTTTGATTTAAGAACGGATTAAAGGTGTTGGTTAAGTTTCACGAAAATAAGAGTTTAAGGAAGAGAAGCTTAACACAAAGAAATTTTTATACTAGTTCGGTTTTAACTAACCTACTCCAGTCCTCAACCTTGAGTTAAGAGTTCTTTAGATATTCTTCTTATCGTGCCTTCTCAGACAACACTGCCTTTACCTCGTAAAGGACTTTCACCACTTCACAATCTTGAAATGGATTTTCCTTGCCTCCAACACTAGAGGTTTTATTTGCCTTAACTTAATTAAGGACTTAACCTTGCCTCAAAATCGAGGACTTAATTGCCTTAAACACTTAAGGACTTGAACTTTGCCTCAAACAATAGAGGACTTGAAACTGCCTTCAAAACAACGAAGGACTTAGCGTTTTACGAGTGTAGTTTGATTTCGAAAATAACTACTAAGATTAAGATACAAACTTTGATTTCTCTTAGTAGACTTCTAGATTTAACTTACAAACGTAAGAATTTACACCAATACAAAGCTAGAAGATTTTTCGCAAAGCTTGAAGAGCAATTTAATTAAAAATTGTCTTTCTGAGAAAGTTCTAAGTTTTCGCAAATGATTTTTAATTCAGCAGAGTTTTTGCACGTTTAATCAAGAGTTTTTGGCGCAAGAATTTCGTCATCAAACTCTGGAATTGAACTCATATATATAGGCATTAAAGAGCCGCGAAAATAGAAGCTTTCACTTTGCTGATGTGGCTGTGTCTGGCTCAGAACGGCTCCCTGCTACAATCAGCGCAAAATGAGGAACTTTTCTGACTTGTACAGTGCGTGTGTTCCCACTTTCTTGGCTTGTTGTAACGAGCTTTCTGAGAGTGTTTGCAGAATCCATTGAGTCTTGACACTTGGTTGCTTCTGAGTCCAACTTTCTGAGAGTTGTACGGACTTCTGAGGCGAACCTTCTGAGAAGGAACCTTTCTGAGAACCATCAGAAGCAAGGTCTTCTGAGACCCTTCTGAGGCGACAATGTTCTTCTCTCAGAATGATACTTTCACCTTTTGCGTTTCTTGAGCATCCTTTCTGATGTCTTTTACGCTATGATTTCCTCTTTTAATACACAAGGTTACTCGTTGTTTGCTTTGATCTTGCTCAAGGAGTTGCAAAATTTTACGCTTTCTGAGACACTTAGCACACATATTAGTAATCCCTTAAGTAAAATTTTATACTTATGACTTACTTTGTTATCATTAAAACTTTCTAAATCTCTAAGAGAAATACTTCAATTTCTCTCAGAAGGGTTCTGGAGCTTACACAAATATATTTAATTATAACATATCATCTTAACAAACAAAAAATTCAATACAATATGACTCCCCAACTTGACATAAAGGAATAAAATTTTCCTGATATATCAACTTTTGGGTATCACCAGGAGTAAAGTCTTATTCTTCAACTTCTTCATTCACCCAAAAGTCCACAAGATATCAATGCTTTCATAATGAATTGGATCATAGGTCCTCTTCTTTTGTTGTGATCTTAAATACAAATTAAAAACAAAACACGATGTGTTTGTATCTTAATGACATAGAGAATATAATTTGATGACAAAAAATTATAAATCATATATAATACCTGGACTTAAGACGCAAATTATACATAAACAATATCATTAAGTCTTTGATGCTCCAACTTATTCTTTCTTTTAGTATGTATTTGCTCAAAAATGCTCCAATTTCTCTCACATCCAGAGGAAGTAGAGGTTTGACTAAGAATACGAATTGCAATCTTTTGCAAATTTGGAGCCTTAGTACCAAATAATCTCCACCATTCACATGCATTAATATATAAATGTTTCATCGCCAACCAGTCAAAGTAAAAGATATAAGGTAAAATTTAGAATATCAAGTACAATTTTAGAATTTCTTACTTGGTTGAAGTTCTTTGGCTGCTTGTACAACTTTAGGCCTATCAAAGCTTTCCTTGCGTGTTCGATATATTTGTATCTCTTTCATTGCCTCAACCGAGTCATTACAAAGACTCTATATATCAAACATGTCAAGTAAACCTTGCATAACATTATGCTTCTCAATGAACTTTTCTTCATAAAAAAAGATGGGTTTAAAATATAAGTTGTTGCATGAAGACTCCGCTTCAAATGCTTATCCCATCTTGTCTTGATGATTTCTGTGTAAGGCTTGTATGAAGTCTTCTTGTTCTTGAACATTTCCTTAATTGCATTTTTAGTCCTTTGCATGCCTTCATATATATACCCCAATGAAGGCTTTTCATCATAATCAACAGATCTCAACAATCTAATCAAAGGACTTATGAGCTTACAAATGGTATAACAATCCTCCCAAAATTTATTATCTAGGATAATAACACTAACAACTTTTCCAATAGCACTTCTTCCTAACTTATGTCCAGTGAAATATGTGTCTACAACCAAAGCTTGCAAATCATTCTTGTGATCATAAATATTCTTCAAGGTAAGAAAAATAGTAGCAAAACATGTTGGCCCAGGACGAACAATTTCTTTACAACTTGGCCTTTTCCTAAGCCAAGACAAGAACACCATATGGTTGTAAACAAAGATAGTAACCTTTGAAGCACGAGATGCAAGACTAGTAATGTGGGGCATAATGCCTAATATATCCTTCAAAATGGGATTAAGGCAATGTGTAGCACAAGGAGACCAAAAAATATTTTCATATTTCTCATGAATAAGCTTCCCAACAACCACATAATTTGCTGCATTGTCAGTCACTACATGCACAATATTACTAGGCTCCACCCATTCAATAACTTCAGAAAACAATTGACACAATGTAGATGCATTTTTAACAACATCAGAAGTATCTATAGATTTCACAAAGCACATACTAGCAGGAGAATATACCAAAAAGTTAATCAAAGTTCTTTGTCTTTAATCTGTCCACCCATCAACCATTAGGGTGCATCCAGTTTCTTTCCATGAGTTTCGATAACTATTAACAAGCAACTAACGCTCCTTCTTAAGATCACCTAATAAGTGAACTCTCAAATTAGTATAAGAAGGGCCTGTATAACCAGGTCCATAACCAGCAATAGCATCTAATGCATCCTTAAAAAAGGGAGATTGAATTGCATGAAAGGGAATTTTAGCATCAATAATCCATCTAGTAACTCTAATGTCAGTTCAATGCTTTACCTCTTTGCTTTGAAATGGACTTTCCAAAGTTGGTTGCCCCCTGGAGTTGACCTTGGTGCGAAATACTCACCACCAGCTTTCCCCTTGTTTTTGTCTCCAACAACTTGCTTCTTAGGTGGTGGTTAATGGGTGGGAGTAAGTGTTTCCTCTTCTTCTGCCATTGCTTCTTCAATTTCATCACCAAAACTCACAGATTTGTCTTTCATTTTTTTAAAGTCTTCCAAATGTTTTAACATTTCTTCTTTCACATCATGAGGAACTTTCTTACATTTTGCAACTTGTCCTGGTACTCCTGCAAGATGTTGTTTCAGCATATGGATCCCCTCCTTCTTTATACTTATTTAGACAAAATAAGCATATATAGGTTGGCTTCCCTTTCTCAAAAATCAAACTAACATGGTTCCATGCTGGATCAGTTTTGCCACGAATAGATGAGGTAGATTGAACAGGTGTGGTAGCATCACTAGATTGATTTACAACATTATTGTTATCATCAACTTGCTCGATTTCTTGAAAAAAAATATTTCAGAAAAAAAATGTATCAAACAGATGCAAGATTGATCAAAGTATCAAACAGAACAGAACTTGAATAATTAATTAATTATTGACATTTACAGATTAGGAAATACATTTCAATAAAAAAAACTTACATAGAAATAAATTTAGAAATACATAGAATAGATTTAGAAAATTAGAAAATAGAAATATAAAATAAAAAAGAATTAGAAATACTGAAAATCTGAAGTGAAATCGTGAAATACATACCTGAAGTCCTGAACTCGGATGCGAGCAAGAGGGATTCAGCCCAGAGCAGCAACGGCGCGATAGTATTCGACCAAGAGCAGCAGCGGCGCGGCGAGCTTCGACCCAGAGCAATGGCGGCGCGGCGAGCTTCAAAACACAGCAGGGGAGCTTCGAGCGGTGGCGCGGAGCTGCAAACCAAACCGTGGCGAGCTTCGAACCAGACGGCGGCGCCGGGAGTCGAAGCAGAGTGGCGGCGACTGGAACTCTAAGTGATGTGTTAGGGTCTTAGGGATAGGGACATGTTTCCCTGCAAGTGAAAATTCAAAATTGAAACGTCCAAGACTTAGTCGACCTTTTTGTTGTTTTTAAAATTTTTTTTATTAAAATACTGAAACGACATCGTTTTGATATTTTTAGGGATGGGTTGTGCAAACCGTTGAACCGACCCTGTTTGCCGGTTCATCGGTTCATGACCGATTCTCCAGTTCAACATCGGTTTTTTAATTTTACGGTCTATGAGCACAACCGGACCGGTACTGTGACCGGTTCCCGGTCCAACCATTTGAACCGGCTGGTCCGATCTGGTTTTTTAAACATTGCCTGGACGTGAACTGTGATCCTTTGTTTGAAATGATGGAAACTAGTACCCCATGCAACCTGAAAACCCTATCGATGTAGAGCCGAGCATACCGTGTGGTCGTGAATGTCGTCTTCACTGGAATGAAATGAGCCAACTTCGTGAGCCTGTCCACTATAACCGAGATAGCATCGAAACCTCTCACTACACGTGGTAACCCCGTCACAAAGTCCATCATAATCCTCTCCCACTTCCACTCTAGTAGTGGAAGGTCCTGAAGCATCTCTGCTGGTCGCTGGTGCTCAGCCTTGACTAACTGACACACCAAGCACCTGGTCACGAACTCACCCACATCCTTCTTCATGATGTGCCACAAATACAATGGCTTAAGGTCTTTGTACATCTTAGTCGACCTTGGGTGGACCGAATAGGGTGTACAATGAGCCTTTCTCAAGATGGTCTCCCATAGATCCCCTACATATGGTACGTACAGCCTATCCCCAATCTTGAGCACCCCATCTGCATCCACTGAGAAGTTTGAGCACTCCCCCTTCTTTACCCTATTCCTGAGCTCCACCATACTCGGATCCTCTGACTGATGCTGCTTCACGAGCTCTGCAAACTTCGACTGAATGCTGATATGGCTAAGAGCGCCCCTGATCCATCAATCTCAAACCTGATACCCTCGGACTCCAACCATCTGGATCTCTCCCGCCATGGGTCTCCTCTCTAGCTCAATGTGGGCTAAACTCCCCTATGACCTCCGCTCCTCCACAACTGGATTCCTACTCAAGGCTTCCGCCACCACATTCGCCTTTCTTGGGTGATACTTGATTGAACAGTCGTAATCACTGAGAAGCTCCAACCACCGTCTCTGCGTCAGATTCAGATCCTTATGCTCTAAGATGTACTTCAGGCTCTTGTGGTCTGTGAAAATCTCACATGTCTCCCCATACAGATAAAGCCTCTAGGTCTTCAAGGCAAAGATCAACGCTGCCAACTCCAGATCATGTGTGGGGTAGTTCTACTCATGCTTCGGTAGGTGCCTAGACGCATAAGCAATCACCTGACCCCTCTACATCAACACACATCCCAAACCAACCCTAGATGCGTCACAATACACCACAAAACCACCTGCCAGACGACTGAACCAACACCGATTCTATAGTCAAGCTGTCTATTAACCTCTGGAAACTCCGCTCACATCCCTCCGACCACTGGAGTCTCGCCCCCTTGTGCGTCAGTGCAGTCAGCGGCGCTACTACCGTTGAGAAACCTTTCACGAACCTGCGGTAGTAGCCTGCTAACCCAAAGAAAGAAGCTCTATATCTCTGCCAACTAACGTTGGTCGTTCCCACTAACGTACCGCCTCTACCTTCTTAGGGTCTACCATGATCCCCTGACTCGACACCACGTGCCCCAAGAAGGCCACCCTGTTCAATCAAAATCACACTTAGAGAGCTTAGCATACAACTGATGCTCTCTCAGTGTCTGCAACATTGTCCTCATATGCTCCTCTCTGCTCTTACTGTACACCAAGATGTCATCAATGAACACGATCACAAAACGGTCCAAGAGTGGCTTGAACACTCTGTTCATTAAGTCCATGAAAGCAGTTAGGGCATTCGTCAACCCGAAGGACTAGCACAAAGAACTCAAAGTGTCCATAACGGGTTCAGAATGTTGTCTTGGGTACATCCTCATCCTTGATCTTCAGCTGATGATATCCCGACCTCAGATCTATCTTTGAGAAACACACCGCCCCTGGAGCTGGTCAAACATATCATCAATCCTCGGCAATAGATACTTGTTCTTCATTGTTACCTTATTCAATTGCCTGTAGTCGATGAACATCCTCATAGACCCATCTTTCTTCTTCACAAACAACACAGGCGCTCCCCATGGTGACGAACTCGACCTGATGAACCCCTTGTCCAACAACTCATGTAGCCGACCCTGAAGCTCCCTAAGCTCTGCCGGTGCCATGTAATACGGGGGTATAGAGATAGGCCTCACTCCTGGCTCCAGGTCTATACCGAACCCCACCTCTCTGATTGGAGGTTTCCCGGGCAGATCCTCCGGAAAAACATCCATGAACTCCCGAACCACCGCTATCTCACTAGTGCTACCCTGCTCCATTGACACATCCCTTACTACTGCGAGGTAACCACCACTCCCCCTTGCTCAACAGCTGAAGAACACTCATAGATGATATCAAACAATCGACTGGAGTACAACTGCTGCTCTAGAACACCACTGGCTCCTGCTCTGGAACTCTTAAGGTCATTGTTTTCTCCTTGCAGTCTACCTCTGCATACTGCTCTGACAACCAGTCCATACCCAAGATCACATTAAACTTTGCAATCTCGAGAACCATCAGATCCGCCTATGCATGAAACTCTCTGATCCGAACTGGACATGATATGTATACCTGACCTACATCTAACAGTCTCCCTCCTGGTGTACTAATCCGGAAAGGCTGCTCAAGGACGGAAGGACTCTCACTGAAACTCATAGCAAAATAAATTGATACAAAGGAGTGCGTGGCTCCGGGATCGAACAACGCTAATGCCTCAAAGCCTCTAACCAAGATAATACTTGTAAGAGCTGCATTGGATGCGTGAGCATCCTGACGGGTGATAGCATAAAGATGGGGTTGTCCTCCTGTGCTTGAGCCCCTACCTCTAGGTCCTCTATTGTCGGTCCTCTTGTCTCCACCGCCTTTGTCGGCCGGTGCGAAAGAACGGGTTTGACCCTGAGCTGGCTGAGCCACTGGGGTGGCCATCTGAACTAATGCCTCACTAGGTGTTGGCTGTCTGACCGGGCAATCTCTGAACCCATGGCCCTCTTGGCCACAGTTGTAGCATCCTTTGGTCCCCTTATGGCAAACCCCAGAGTGGAGCTTATTGCAAGTCTGGAACTGTGGGTAGGAGGACACTGACCCTACCTACTGTCGTGATGTTGTGGGCTGACTGGCCCTACTCTAGCTCTGACTCTGCAAAGCGGCGAGGCGAACCGGAGCGGGAACTGAGGAGATGGCCCTGACTGGCTGAAACCCCTAAGGCTGTTGCTGCGACTGACTGCGAGCTAGGGCTACTCTACCCAAGAAAGAACCGATGTATCTAGCTTTCTTCTCTCCTCTAGCCTAGACATCCATACTCATCGTCTCACATAAAGTAGCAGCATTCAGGACCTCTACATACCTCTCTGATGTTTGATAGCACATCAGGGCGAACCTGTACTGACCAGGAACGCCTCACCCTCTCATTTAGGGTCATAGGGAACTGAGTGACCCCAACGAGCCATTGGTTTCCCATGTAAGGGTGACCGAGTTCCGACTTCATCACTTACGAAAAAGAAAAAAAATTACAAGGTATAAAAGGGGACTAGGGAACTAGCGTATTCTCTTAAATTCTAACGACCCAGTAACGACTAGAACGATACCTAGCCAAGGGTGATGTAACACCCTGATCTTTATTAAGTCCTAATTAAGGGAAATTAAGGATAATGGACCTTAGTTGGAATTTAATTGGATTTGAGTGGATGAGTTTCTCCTAGTTAAAGTACGATATGTTGTGTGAACTATGTGCTTATATGTATGTTTTTTATGATGTTTAAGGTTAGGAATGATTTGTAGATGTGATAGCACGAGTCAGGATGTTTTAGTGGTGTTTTGGGGCTTTTTCACGACCTTGTAATCGATTACAGCACCATGGTAATCGATTACAGTCTGTGCTGAGAGCATTTTTAGTGTGTTTTAAGTTACGACTGAGCCCCACGATGACTCTATGCCATGCAAAACCTAGCCACCACGTGAGAAACCCTAACACACACATTAGAAAACATCATAAACACCTTCTTTTCACCCTTGTGCCTCCATTATTCTCTCTCTCTCTAAAACACAAAAGCGATAGCCAATCCACACCACGAAACTCATAGCAAAACTCATCTGATCAAGAAACCGAGTTCATATTCTTAATCCTCACACAAAAACACATCCTTTTACCGATGCCAATTCATCAATAGGAGTTGTCTTCTTCACTACACCGTTCGTGGGGCTAGAAAGAGAAAGCTTGAATGCGGGTATCGTCGGGAAAAGGGTTGTCTCCACATTTTCATAGAATTTCTTCAAGAGGTAGGGGTTCAATGCATCCTAATTGCTCTGTATTTTCGTGCATAACTGATGTATGTTCAATGAAATTGATGTTGTCGTCATTTTTCCCATTAGGGTTCATGAAAGGGTTGAGTTTTACTGTTTTATTTCCAAAGAGAAAGTGATTTCACCAATTGAAACTCCTTCAGGCCGGGATCATCTATCCTATCTCTGATAGTGAATGGGTGAGCCCCGTGCAAGTTGTTCCTAAAAAGTCTGGAATCACTGTCATCAAGAATGAGAGAGATGAACTCATACCCACTAGAATCCAGAATTCGTGGCGGGTGTGTATTGACTACCGCAGATTGAATGAGGTAACGCGCAAGGATCACTTTCCTTTGCCGTTCGTTGATCAAATGCTTGAAAAACTCGTGGGTCAGTCACACTACTGCTTCCTTGATGGATTCTCTGGGTATTTTCAAATACAAATAGCACCGGAGGACCAGGAGAAAACTACTTTTACTGTCCCTTTGGTACCTATGCCTATCGTAGGATGCCATTTGGGTTATGCAATGCTCCTGGTACCTTCCAAAGGTGTATGATGAGCATCTTCTCTGATTTTATTGGTGAATTTTTAGAAGTGTTCATGGATGATTTTACTATATACGGAGATTCCTTCGACTCTTGCTTGCAACACCTCTCTCTTGTTTTAAAACAGTGCATCAGGACCAACCTAGTGTTAAATTTTGAAAAATGTCACTTTATGGTTGATAAAGGTGTGGTCCTGGGACACATTGTCTCTAAAGAGGGTATTGCAGTTGATCCTGCAAAAGTCGAAGTAATTTCCTCTCTACCTCACCCCGTCTCTGTGCGGGAGATTCGCTCTTTTCTGGGTCATGCAGGTTTTTACAGGCGTTTCATAAAGGATTTCAGCAAAATTGCAAAGCCGTTGACCGACCTGCTACAGAAAGATGCTGAATTTAATTTCAATAAGGACTGCCAAGAGGCATTTGAGCTACTATAAACCAGGCTAGTCTCCGCACCAATCGTGAAACCTCCGAAGTGGGACCTCCCCTTTGAAATCATGTGTGATGCGTCTAACTATGCTGTGGGTACCGCGCTAACTCAGCGCGAAGGTAAGGAGTCAAATGTAATTTCTTTTGCTTCCCGTACTTTAGATTCTGCTCAGGCTAACTATACCACCACTGAGAAGGAACTTTTGGCAATTGTTTTTGCTCTGGAAAAATTTAGATCTTATCTCCTTGGTTCTCATGTGGTGGTGTACACAGACCATGTAGCTCTAAAGTACTTGTTAAAGAAACCAGATGCAAAGCCCCGCCTTCTCAGGTGGATGTTGCTCTTGCAAGAATTTGACTTGGACATAAAAGACAGGAGTGGTTGCCACAATCTGGTAGCTGACCATCTGAGTAGAGTTGAGCATATTCCAAATGACCCAATTCCGCTGGATGATCAGTTCCCAGATGAAAGAATCATGAGTGTGCAAACTTCTATGCCTTGGTTCGCAGACATTGCGAATTATTTGGTTGCCAAAACCGTCCCCACATATTTTTCAAAAGCCCAAAAGGATAAACTTATTTCAGATGCAAAATATTATGTGTGGGATGACCCCTATTTGTGGAGGTTTTGTGCTGATCAAATTATTCGCAGGTGCGTTCCTGACCATGAGCACCACTCCATACTCGACTTTTGCCATACACAGGCTTGTGGTGGCCACTTTGGACTGCAGCGCACTAGTCGTAAAATTCTTGAGTGCAGTCTATTTTGGCCATCTATTTTCAAAGATTGTTATGAATACTGCAAGTCCTGTGCTAGGTGTCAAAAGATGGGAAAGAATTCTAGGAGGAATGAAATGCCCCAACAACCATTACTATTTTGTGAAATTTTTGATGTTTGGGGTATTGACTTCATGGGACCTTTCCCTACTTCTGCTGGTTTAAATTATATAAATTTTGGCAGTTGATTATGTTTCTAAGTGGGTTGAGGCAATCCCCACTCGTACTAATGACTCTGCTGTAGTCTGTAACTTTGTAAAGAGTAACATAATCTCTAGATTTGGCATTCCTAAGGCCATCATCAGTGACCAAGGCACTCATTTTTGTAACAAAACCTTTGGTGCCTTGCTCCGCAGGTATGGGGTTGCTCATAAGGTGGCAACACCTTATCATCCTCAAACTAACGGGCAGGCTGAGGTGTCCAATCGAGAAATTAAAAAGATTTTAGAAAAAATGGTTGGACCCTCAAGAAAAGATTGGAGTGCTAAGTTATCTGATGCTCTGTGGGCTTACCGTACTGCTTATAAAACCCCGATTGGGATGAGCCCCTTTCGGTTGGTATTTGGAAAATCATGTCATTTGCTGGTGGAAATTGAACACCGTGCATACTGGGCAGTTAAGCAGTGTAACATGGACCTAGGGAATGCCGGTAAAGAGAGGAAATTACAGCTGCAGGAACTTGATGAACTCAGGAGGGATGCCTATGAGAGCTCAAAGATTTATAAAGAGAAGACTAAGGCCTTCCATGACCAACTCATTCTGAGAAAAGAATTTCATGAGGGTTAGGAAGTGCTCCTTTACAACTCCAGACTCCAACTCATGGCCGGAAAGTTAAAATCAAGGTAGGAAGGGCCATATGTGGTGAAGAAGGTCTACCCTTTTGGGATGATTGAGATACAGTGCAAAATGACCAACTTCACCTCTAAGGTCAATGGGCACCGACTGAAAGTGTTTCATCAAAGCCCCAGCACAGAAATAAATCAGACTGAAGTCCTCCTCTTTGAGGGAGTGAAGCCACCCAATTAGGTGGCCACACGTCCAACTTAGGGACGTTAAATCAAAGTGCTTGGTGGGAGACAACCCACTGATATTTCTTTATTTTGTTGTTTCGTTTGTTTTATCCCTATTTTTAATTTTTCTTTTTAATTTGCATACAAGCTTTATTGTGAGCTAAAAAAGCATATTTGTGAGTACAAGAGAGCAAGTATGGTAGCGAGATAGGAGAAAATGGCGTAACTGCAATCAGTCAGTGCAGGCGGACCGCCTAGGTGGTCCCTTAACCGCCCCAGCGGTCGCGGCAGCCAAAAACGCTGCGTTTCGCTTAAGCGAAATGATGCGTTTCGCACCTAGCGCCCAGGCGGACACTCGGCCATCCCAGCGGTTCGACCGCTCTGAAACATAAAGCGGAGGCCGAGCGGCTTCGAGGGCATTCCATCACTCTCCCTTCTCTTGCAAAATAGAAACCCTAGCAGAGCAAGAGTGCGCCGCCACCCTCCGCCGTTGTTCACCTCTGTCCGCCGGCTTCCAGCCCCCTCACCTCCATTTTTGCACCTCTCAAATCAATGGCACCCAAAAGATCCCGCCGGTCACAACAAACTCAAGGGGAGTCCTCCCGAGATTTTCGCGAGGTGGAAGCCTCTGACAGTTATTTCTTTGACTGTTTGGTGGCTGAGGAGCGCTACTATGAAGACTTCCAAAAGTGTTCCATCCTCCATGAGCACCACCTCTGCTACGGGGGCTCAAATGAGTCGATTAGAGCTGTGGTGGCAGAAATTCAGACACGTCGGTGGAACTTTCTGCTTGCTGAGCCAAAGGAGGCCAATTGGACCCTGGTGCGGGAATTCTACGCGAACTACCACACCATAGGAACGACTCACGTCCACCTCCGCGATGAACAGGTCCCGGTGTCCCCTGAAGCCATAGCGGAGATCTTGTGCATTCCTCTGCCCACTCGCAGAACGTGGCAGGATGATGATGAGTTTACTCAGCTCCGCCACCAACCCACTGCAGATCTCTTAGAGAGGGTAAGAGCCAGACTCTGTGTTGAGGGGGGGGGGGGGAATGGCACAGAAATGCAAATGGTCTGCCAACCCATCTCCCCTCAAAGCACATCACTCTAGAGACCAGGGCATGGACCCGGGCCGTTTTCAGTCATATACGGCCTAACTCTCACCACTCAGATATCACTATTGATGATGCCATTCTTGTTTATCTGATTATGGGGAACTCATGGATAAATGTACCAAAGATTATATACACTACCATGAGTAAGGTCCATGACGGTGCCCGCTTCCGCAGCCTCCCCTACCCTGCTTTGATCTCCACCATGGCTGAGCGGGCAGGGGTGCCAGGAGAAGACACTGATGATTGGCAGGGAGACGTCCTGAAAGTAGGCGTCACTGGGTTGATTCAGAGAGATACCATAGAGTGCAGAGCGAGGGAGCGCGCAGCCGCCGCCGCAGCTGCCCGTGAGGTCCCTGACATTGCTGATCCACGTGCTGACGGCCCTGGCCCTTCTTCATTTGATGTCATGTGCACTACTCTGATGACCCACATGGATACCAGGTTCGATCGGTTGCAAGGTGAGCTCACAGGGCAGTTGAGAGCGTCCCAGAGAGAGATCGTCCGGAGGATGCGGGCTCTAATGATTGACCCGCAGCATCGCTTTGACGATGATGACGAGGATGAGTAGCCTGCAGCAGCAGGTCGAAGGGGCACACCTGAGTTGGTTTGATCTGAGAACTCAGGGTGTGCATACCACTCTCCATGGAGCCTGACAATGCCACTGAGGACAGTGACAAACCCAAGTGTGGGGAGGGGTAACACTTTTTTCCTTTTTCTTAACTTTTGTTTTAGTTGTTTCTTTTGTTTCCTGTTTCTTTTATCTCTATTTTACCTGCTGAGACTGGTTAGCTGCTAGGACTGGTTCTGTTTTGATGGTGAACTAGGTAGTATATACTGGTTTCCTGTGCTTTAATTAAAATTTTGAACTGTTGGCAATTGTGGCATATATGTTCTTAGTTTATGAGCAAGTTGAATTTGGTTGAGTGCATGTATGATGCTTGTGTACCCTTAGTTTTGAGCTTTCAACAGCACTACTCTTTTTGCACACATACACAGGCTCATGCATTATTTTTTTTGTTCATGTACACCGATCCTAGACTTGCCGAATAGCCAACTCTTCTGTATTTGATGTAAATGATAGACTCATGCATTATTTTTTTTGTTCAGCCCACTGCCATATAGACCTACCCTTGTAATTACCCTTGTATAGCCAATTTGAGCCTTGTTCCCCTTTTGTTCATATTAGCCACATTACAAGCCAAAAAGTGAAAAACAATGATTACCTGTGGAGGTTAAGTGAACATGGTTTGTTTGTATACTATTTGGGGGTATGATGCTTGATTGGGATATTGGGGACTGTTACATGCTTGTAAAGGAAGAAAATTGGGTAAATGGTGGGGGTGAAAGGTTGTGTACAATGCTTGGGTATTTGGTAGGAAAGAAAAATAAAAAGTTTTTATTATCTTATTTCTTATATATATATATATACAAAAAATAAATAAAAAAACTAAGAAAAAAAATGAAAAAGAAAAAAAAAATAAATATAAATAAATAAGGTTGTTTTTATAGCTCCTTGTATATAGTTGGAGCCACCAATGCTAAGAATGGGCTTTGTGGTATAAAATGTTTGGTTCTCAGTCTTTGTGCTTATGTAATATATTATTTTCTAGACTAGGCGAACCATGAGATCTTAATTTCCACTTTAGTCCACACTCCCATATTTCCCTACCTGTACCTTGGCCCCATTACAACCCTGTAGCATGTTTCTTAATGCATCGAGTTTGAATTGAGAGGCTAGTTACATCTTTGGCAAGTCTGAGGAAGAGTGTCAGTGTTGTGTGTTCTAGGGACTAGCCTATACACCTGAGTGTTATTGAGTGAATTATATCCTTGTGAGGCCTAGCATCTCTCTGATCATGCATTCATACCTGATTCTCCTGCTCATTACTTGCTTTGATGAAATTGCCAACATGTCTGTGGATATTAATTGGAAACTTGCATTATCTTACTAGTTCACTACTGCCATTGTCTGTTGCTAACCATGTCTGTAAGCTCTAGCTTTGTTTCCCTCTTTGTTATCTTGGTTGTCTGCTGTACTGGAACCCTGTACCTATTGCTCGGTTCTGTGTTGCATGAGGACATGCAATTGTTCAAGTGTGGGGAGGTTTGATAAACCGTATTTTCATGCTTATTTCTCCTCATAACTTGAGTGATTGTATGCTCTCAATCATGCTTAAATTGGGTTCTTACGCAATATTTGAGTTGCATTACCGTTTCGAGTATTAGTACCATTTTGCGTATTAATTACTCTAATTGTTGCCACTGGTGCATTTGATGTGTTTTTGTTAGTATTGTGGCTTCTCAGGAACAGGTAATCATAAGATATGTTGGAAATTGCGTCTGGAAACCAAGGAAAGCTGACTCACTGCTCACAGCAACGCACCAACCGCCCAGGCAGAGAGCACACCGCCCAGGCGGTGGTGCAACCGCCCTAGTGGTCGTGCGCGAGAAGACCTAGCGCAGCAGCAGCCCAAGACAGCAGCAGTTGGGATTTTTATAAATAGTCTCTTTGTGCTCAGTTCTATATATCTAGTTTTTAGTCCTTGGCTCTTGTATGTACTCTGGTGCTGGCACTCTGTTACTTTTTAGGATTTACTTTTCCAGAGCTCTCAGTTCTCCGTTCACCGTCTTTGTTTTGGGCACTCTTATTTCCTGCTTTTCACATACTGTTCTGAACATCCATTTAAATTCACTGTCTTTACTTTTCCTTGTTTCCAGTTGTTGCTTTTACATTAAACCTTGTTTTTAGGGAGAGTTCACCTTGAATCTCTCCCCCGTTTTCTTTAATATAAAGTTTTTTATTCAGCAATCTCTTTACTTTCCGAGCTCTTTTCAATTCAAGCCTTTAATCCTGTTTCTTTACATTTGAGTTACTTTTAATTCATGCCAATTTACCTATTTCGCACTCGCACTTAATTTCTTTAATTCAATCGCCTTTACTTGCTTTCAATTTAATTTCCTTGCACAACAAACCAAAAACCCCCTTTTTTATTTATTGCTAAGTTTGAGTCAATAATTGCCACACAGATTCCTTGAGAGACGACCTGAGTCAGTCTTACTACTTGCTACCAAGCTTGTATTGAGATTAATTCGGTAATAAACTCCTTTTTCAAACCCTTCTTCTAAATTGCTCCAGAGTACCGGGGAAATAACGACGCTCCGGTGCTCTGTCAAAGAGCTATGCTGATCAGAGGAGACGACCCTTAGAGTTCTCAGTAGGCGAGCATGTGTTTTTGCGAGTTACCCCTACGACAGGTATAGGACGAGCCATGAAAGTTAAGAAGCTTATCCCTAGGTACCTTGGTCCCTTCGAGGTCTTGAGTCGTGTCGGGTCAGTCGCTTACCGAGTGGCCTTACCTCCTAGTCTCTCAAACTTGCATGATGTCTTCCATGTTTCTCAACTGAGGAAGTACATCTCCGATCCTAGTCATGTCTTAGAGCCGGAAAGTGTACAACTAAGGGATGATCTGTGTTTTGAGTTTCCCCCTATGAGTATCGTTGACCGCAGTGTAAAGAGGTTAAGACGGAAGGATGTGCCTTTGGTCAAAGTGGCTTGGGGCGGAGGTCGGTTAGGAGACTTCACAGGGGAATTGGAGGACGAGATGCGTCGCCAGTTTCCATCTTTGTTTGCAGGTACGAATTTCGAGGACGAAATTCTTTTTAAGGGGGGAGAAATGTAACACCCCGATCTTTATTAAGTCCTAATTAAAGGAAATTAAGGGTAATGGACTTTAATTGGAACTTAATTGGATTTGAGTGAACATGTTTCCCTTGGCTTAAGGTATCTATGCTATGTGTTTTATGAGTATTTATGTGTAGTTATGTGTGCTTTGATGTTACATTAAGTCATAATGGGTGTATGGATGTTATTGTATGAGTTGAGACACTTTAGAAGTGTTGTGGGGCATTTTTCACGCCCAGTAATCGATTACAGCCCCTTGGTAATCGATTACAGCAGGTCAAGTTTCAGAATTGGGCTTTTTCGAAGGCCTGTAATCGATTACAAGTTGGATGTAATCTATTACACAGCGCGCAAAATGAGTTTTTCGGATGTTTAAGTGAGGGGTGGGCCCCACGATGACTCTTAAACCCTATTAGCTCAGTATATAAGAAAGTAAACCCTAATTTCCACCTCATTTGGTCAGAAACACTCTCCCTCTCCATCCCAGAGCCTCCATTGTTTCTCTCTCAAGAACCCTCATAGCCATAGCCATTCCACGTCATGAAAAACCCACAAATACTCGCTCAATCCCAAAAATAATTACATATTATTGATCCTCTCACCAAGCCGGACGTTTCTACCGGTTGCTTTTCTCCAAAAAGGGTCATCGTTGGAGTCGGGCCGTTCGTGAAACTAGGATTCCCTCTTAAAAACAAGGATTGTCTTCAAGAGGTAGGGGTTAGACATTCTAAACGTTATGTAATTGCATGATTGTTGATAAATTAATGAAGTATTGAATGTTGTGCATTGTTTTTCCCATTAGGGTTCATGAAAGGGTTGATTTATGAAATTGGATTTGAGAAAGAAAAGGGTTTTATGAATTGAGAAGCGTTTTAAAAGTATTTTTATGATTATTAATGATATGGCTATGTTTTCTATCGATTGGGACGATGTTGGGTTCATGTTTAGGCCATTGGCTATTGAGAATCGTGTTTTTGGAACTCCAAAGTCGTGTTTCACGACGTCGTAATCGATTACACGGGTTCGTAATCAATTACGATGTCTGAATTTCCAATCGCGAGAAAACGCTGCTCTCTGTTAATCGATTACAGAGCTGCGTAATCGATTACAGTAATCGATTACCAGTTCGTGTAATCAATTACCAGCCCGTGTAATCGATTACAACAGCGCTGTTTTTGCGAAAATGAACCGTTTTGACCCTTTATGTACCCTAATGCGTTCTACAACTAGTGTGGATGATATATTATGATTTGTATGCAAGTTTAAATGCTGATTGGATGATGTTATGTTGATATGTTATGTTTGTATGAGATGATCGATGAGAATGAATGTTTATGTGGATTATGTGATTAATGTATGTGTTATGTGTTGTGAACCGAGACGTCACTGGGTGGCGCATGTATGATGTTAAGACGTCACCGGGTGGCGCGTGGTTAATAAAGACGTCACTGGGTGGCGCAAAGATTTCAGAGTAGCCTTCGGCTTGTGATTGAGAGGCTGTAGGAGGGGGTTGGCATCCTCGGCGCTACAGGTCCTTCACTTGCAGTTGGTGAATATCCCCCTTTTCCCCATTTCGTTAGGATGAGGTCATGCCTAGGGGTCGGTGCAGCGGAGGTTACATGAGGGTGGATAGGCCATAAGACGTAATAAGTGATAAAGTGATAATGAGTTACAGTTCAGTAAAGTGTCAGAGAACGTAGCATGATAATTGATTAAGTTTCCCTATATGACTAGATGGCACGTAGAGTACACACACGAAGGCTATAATTATGTATAATGTATGTATGACGTAAAATGAACAAGAGGCACTTAGGTAAGTCGTTCTGGGAAAGATGATTTAAGAACTTATAACTGAAATTGAATACATTCATGTTACACCGATTTTATTAATAAACCCGGAGCGGCTCCCCTACTGAGTTACTTCCCAGTACTCACCCCACGTTTTTCCCCCCATTTTAGATGATGAGATTCAGCAGGACACAAGAGCGGATGAGGAGCCCGCGCAGCTTTAGTTTATTCAGTTTATTTACTTCTAGACTTATCAGTTCCCGTTATTACGTTATGGATTATGTTTATTTCATATGTTAGCATTTATTTGTACTTACTTTGAGTCCGGACATATGTAGCCGGTATTTACTTTTCAGTTATGGTTTGTATTCGTGGAATCTTATGGGTCTCAGTTTTAGGCTCATGAGATGACACCTATTATTACTATTTACTTTCTTGATTGTATGTTTGGGGAAACTATGTTTGTTTATTTCTATTTATTTTATGAGATATTATTCAGACTATATCATGTGTCATATACTATCGCTATATTATACGCAATGCCCTTATGTTTATATTCCGCAAACGATTTTCGAAAAATTCTCCCATGTATTTTCCGCGTACAAGTATTTTAAAATCAAGTATAAGTATGATAACAGGAGGTAACCCTTATGAAATGGCCCTAAATGACTATAGCACTAGGGGCTATCTAGTAGGGTGTTACACGGTGGATCTCGGGGGTGGCTGCGGCGGGAAGGTGGTGGTGGTGGCTGCAGCGACGGATCACAATGGTGGGTGCGAAGGGTGGTGGTGGTGATGATTAGGGTATAGATGGACTGGTGGAAATATAACAAGGATATATTGGGAACAAAATTTAATTTAAGTTTCTGTATTTGGTCTCTATATTTTTGTATCTACTCTTTTGAGTGGACAGAAAATACAAACATTTTTTGTATTGATACACAAATTTTCAGTATTGTATTGTTCAACAAACACTCTAAAATTTCTGTATTGTATTGTATTTTCTTTATTGTATTACTCAATCAAACGCTACCTAAGGGCTATTTACTTGGGGGTTACAAGTGACCCAGTTCCAATGTAATGTTTCTCTGAAAAGAGAAAATGAAGGGATAAAAAATGAACCAAACAAACCCACGGGAACAGGCAATGAAGCAAAGAATGCAAAATGTCAAGAAACCAGAAACCAAAAAAAAATGGAAATGTACATTCATTTGAAATGTAACACCCCGATCCTTATTAAGTCCTAATTAAGAGAAATTAAGGGTAAAAGACCTTATTTGGGATTTAATTGGACTGGAGTGGATAAATTTCTCCTTATTAAAGTGTTATATGTTATTTATTTTATTTGATTTTATTTTCTTTATGTGACTATATGTGTATTTTTAATTTGTTTAAAGATTAGAAAGTTATATGAGCGATGTAGTATTATTTGCGACGTTTTATGATGTTTTAGTATTTTTAAGTGACGGTGGGCCCCACGGTGACTCTTGACCTAGCCACTCCATATATAAACTCTAGTAGCACTCTCCCCATCAAAAAAACACTATTCTCCTTCTCCTGAGCCGCCATAGCCATTTTTCTCTCAAGAGCTCCCTAAGCCATTGATACTCCAAATAAACCACGAAACACCCATCAAACTTTACCCAATCCAGAAAACAAACTCATATTCATAATCCTCTCATCAAGCCGGTGCCTTCTACAGATTCCATTTTTCCGTTAAGAGTCTCCGACGTCACAAGAATCGTTCGTGGGGCTAGAGAGGGAGGTTTCCAATGAGAGCAACATCGGGAAAGGGTTCCTCTTTGCATATTTCGTGATTGTCTTCAAGAGGTAGGGGTTTAGGCATTCTATTTTCGTCCATATTGATGATGATTTTATGAAATTGATGTTGTGGTCGTTTTTCCCATTAGGGTTCATGAAAGGGTTACTTTTTTGTGAAATTATTTCAAAGAGAAAACATTTTTACCGATTAAAAGTGTTCTTATAAGTTAAAGGTGTGTTTGAAGAAAGTTTTTCATCAATTGCATGTTCAAAAATGGCTTTTTGGAAGAAACACCATTGAAATCGCAAAGTTCTGCGAACAGGATGACGCACGACCGCCCAGGCGGCCAGAGACCGCCCTAGTGGTGGCGTCGTCATGCGACGGCCGCCCCAGTGGTCATCAGCCGCTCAAGCGGCGCGACATCTGCGTAAGACCGCCCTAACGGTCAAGGCGCCGCTCCTGCGGTGAGCCTTCTCTGCGAGGCCGCTCTAGCGGCTAGTAGCCGCTCCAGCGGCAAAGCTCTGTGCGCGGGCCGCTCAAGCGGTCGTGGATAGCCCTAGCTCTGGTCCTACGCTGTCTCTCACTCCTTTTACGAAAATTGACATGTTTTACCCTTTTATGCTCCCTAATACGTTATACGACTTGTATATTGAAATATATAATTATTGTATGGAATATATATGTTGTACTGAGTATATGTATTGCTTTTATGATGATGAGTTAAATTGTTTATGTGATTATATGATGTATATGATGAATGAGTATATGTTATGTAAAGAGATTAATGTGCAAAGTGAAAAGAAAGTTAAGAAACACAGAGTAGCCTCTCCGTTCGTGATGAAAGTTACAGGGGTTTGGCAACCTCGGTTGTAACGACTCACTAGCAGAAGGTGAATTTCCCCCTACCCATATGTATAGGAAGAGCTCATACCTAGGGTCGGCGATGCAGAGGTTACAAGAGGGTGGGTAGGCCAAAACAATGTAAATGATCCACAGGCACCAAAAGGGCGTGCTCTAAATAAGATGGATCCACAGACATACTAAGTATGCTTAAAAGACTCAAGATAATTAAGCAAGTTATATGATTTGTTATCACAAACAAGGAATGTTTCTTTATGCTATATATTTAAATGTATGATAGTTGAGCACATAGTACACTACACACGAATTATTATTTATGTTATGTATGTCTTTAATTTAAAAGGAATAAGACGCACTTAGGTAGTCATTCCAGGACAAGATTGTTTTTAAACTAATAACCGAAATGAACTCATTCATGCTCACTTATTTATTTAATAAACCAGGAGCGGCTCCCCAACTGAGTTACTTTCAAGTGCTCACCCCATGTTAATTCAAACATTTTAGATGACGAGTACCAGTAGGAGGACGAAGCGAGCTTGGAGCCAGCGCAGCCTTAGTTTATGATAACGTGGTTTTTGCCAATATTTTATGCCCTTAATTTGGATGATTGTTTGCAATTCTTTGCTCTAATTTAGCCTTTTATTGTATTTAACACAACTTGGAATTAATCTGGGCTTAATAGAAATAAAGGCTAAAATAACAAGTTTTATGATGTTTTTACAATTCAAGAATGACCTTTGCACTTGATCTTGGATATTTTGTATTTTTAGTACAGAATGGCTAAGAGAGTAATGCACAAGACTAGTTGTATGACGGTTTGTCACAATTGGGGGGGTTTTTGTATGCAAGGGAATTAAATTGGAATTAAATGAGAATAATAAAAACAGTGGTTTATGGGGGTGGAACATTCATTAGGGTGCCATCATTGGCTACAAAAGAATGCATGAGTTGATTAACTACGCCGGAGTTAGATCTAACTCCTTTGTTGTGATTCTAATGATTAATTGCCTAGAATGGGATTTATTAGTGAGATCTCACCTTTAGTTCCACTTTCAACAATTATTAAAGCCAATCACATTAATCTAATTAAAGAGACTAATCAGCCAATTAATTACTCATTACCAAATCCTAATATGTCATGCATCAATTAATCAACCAATTAATTACTCATTACCAAATCCTAATATGCCATGCATCAATTAATCAACTAACACATAACATATGCCAATGAGTTAGCCTACTCAATCGAGTAAGCCCAGACAAAGGATTAAACACACAATTTAAGATCTCAAATTATATGCCAAGGGTTGATAATGAAAACTTATGCAAGATTAAGAACAAGCCTCAATTTACCCCAATGATGTTCACACCCTCATAAACCACCAAGAAACTTAGTTACTCATGGAGGAAATAAAAGGGCAGAAATTAAATTGGAATTTAAAGACAAAGATGGAATGAAGAAAGTAAATAACTTGAACAATAAAGAGTAAAGCAAGGAAATTAAATGCAAATTGGAAAGATGGAAAACGAATAACTGATTTAATGATAAAAGAGTAACTTACAAAACCCAAAAAGGGCTGGACGAATAACGTTGGAAATGTAAATGAAGGAGCTAGAGCTAAACTAGGAAAAACGGAAATCCTAATGGAGAGAAAAATAACTCTAACTAGGAAAAAAAAAGATGTAAAAGTGGTAGTGTTGAGAGGTGTTGTTTCTGATGCATTAGCTCCCTTTAAATAAGATGAGCAGCCTCCAAACCCTAATCAATTTGGGCCCCCAACTCGTGCAGATAGGGTTTCTGCTGTGACAGAGTTGCGGCGCGGCGCTGGAGCGCGTATAGCTCACTAGAGCGCCAGCGCTGTGCACGTGACGAGTTTAAGTGAGCCTCGCGCGCTGGAGCGCGCTATGGGAGCTGGAGCTCTCGATGCTGGTTCTGAAATCCACTGCTCCGCTTCTTGCTCAGTTCTTGATGTTTATAGCTCCAATAATACCTACGACCTGTACTAAAAATACAAAATATCCAAGATCAAGTGCAAAAGTCATCCTTGAATTGTAAAAACATCATAAAACTTGTTATTTTAGCCTTTATTTCTATTAAGCCCAGATTAATTCCAAGTTGTGTTAAATATAATAAAAGGCTAAATTAGAGCAAAGAATTGCATACAATCATCCAAATTAAGGGCATAAAATATTGGCAAAAACCACGTTATCAAATATCCCCACACTTGAACAATTGCATGTCCTCATGCAAAAGCAATGATTCCAAGCATCTCTCAAAGCAAAGCATTGGCTAACACATCTACAGTTGATGGACAGTTATTCAAAACAGCACACCTTGGTCAGATTTATGCAACACCCTTAACATGTTATCAGTTGGCATTAAGAAAAATTCATGAGTTAGGAGAATCAATTCATGTCATGCAAAGTTGGTTGATTGGTCCTCACTAGTGTGTTTCTCTTTCAATCACTCAGTGTTTTGGCTAAGCACTCAATTGAATAATCCACACAAGTATTCACATTCCATAAATTTGCTATACTCCTAACATTGCAATTCTACAAACATGGTGCATCAAGAGGTATTTTCAGGGTTGTAACGAGGCTTGGGACAGGTGTGGCATATATGGGAAGTGGACTCAATTCCAAAAGAACTAAGACTTCATGGTTTGATCGATCCTAGATGACTTCTATTACTACAGAAAAGATGGAGAGAGAAGTGGTGGAGAGAATAGAAATACCCAAGATCAATAACCCATAAATTCTTACAATTGACATTCCCAAGGTTCCCAAATATCTTCACATTAATTCCCAGGAACCCAACAACCTTTATTTGTAGAATTCACATTTTTTTCTTGATTTTTCTGTATTTTTCGATTTTTTTTTCTTTTGATTACCTCATCTCAATTCTTTTGGTAATTAAAATGAGGTGGAAAAGAAAATAACAAAGGACCACTTATGTACAAAAGCTACCCTTACAGTTATATCCCAATATTTTGCAATTTATACCAGTGCTCAATTTAACCCAATTTTCCCACACTAAAGACCTTTGCCCAATAATCAAACCATGTCCTCCTAATTTCTCAGAAGGGATTTTTCATTGTTTTTCTGTCTTTGGCTTGTAAGGAGCTTAGTAACAAAAAGGGGTAAAGGCTCAAATTGGCTACAAACAATGGGAATTGTGTATGGGTTGGCTATTTGGCTAAGTGGCTTTTAAATGTAAAAACAAAATTATGCCTCAATCACATGCAACATGTATAAAATGCAAAACAAGAATCAAGCAAATTCGGGAATAACAAATACAAGTGTGTGTGTGCTCACAGAAAGAAAGTGATCAGTTGATATACGTAATCACATTTAAGGCTCAAATCTCACAGGTAATCCAACCAACCAAACATAGATAACACAAACAATTCAAACTCATATTAGATTATCATGCCAACATTCCTGAGTTAAAATCAAAGGGTAAAGCAATTTCAGACCAAAATGTGCTATAAAGAAAACTACCCAATCATCTACCTAAAAAGACATAGAAACAAAATAAAATAAAGAAGAAGGAAAGAAAAAGAGTTAGGCATGCTATTATTTACAAAAGCCAATTTTATCTACACCCTCCCCACACTTGAATGAGACACTGTCCCCAGTGTCAACAAATTAAAGAACAGAGAAAAGGGTATAGAAAGGACCTACGGAGGACTCAATCGTCCTCTGAACCGTCATCATCCTCATCACCGTCCTCCTCCTCAGCCTCACCATCCTCATCATCATCGTCGTCCTCGTCCTCATCGACATCAATAGGAGCCTGGGACTGTCTCGGAGCTCCATAACCGGCGGAAAAGCGCTGGTCGATGTAGGATCGGAAACCGCTCTGAATCTCTGCGATCCTCTGGTCATAGTGAGTCTGCATGGCCAGGTACCGCTGATCATGATAGCTCTCAGCAGCAGCAAACTTCTTATCGAAGTACTCCCTCATGTTGACCTCCATCTGGGTCAACTGTGCAGTAATGGAATCTAGAGGATTCCCCGCTGGCTGGCTCTTATTCTGAGCTGCTGCATCCTTGGTGGCGAGATCGGCGGCGGTGATGGTGTTGTGTGGCCCTTGCCACTCATCGTCAGCATACTCTGGCACACCGCACTGGATAGCCAAGGAGGTAACCAGAGAAGGAAAAGGGAGACACCGATTGGACTAAATGTGGTGGGCCTGCTGCATGATACGCTGCAGGCGAGTAGGCAAGTCCACCCAGTGGCCCTCCATAATGCAGTAGAGGTGGAGGGCCTGCTCTGTGGTGAGGTCTGAGACGTGGGAGACTTGATGGATATGGCTGAAATAGATGCGGGACCACGCTCTAGTCTCCAGGTTGAGCGTGTAGTTTTTCAGCGTGCGGGGGAGCATATTGGCTCCCAATGTCCAGCTACTACCCGGAAGGCAGAGGCGGGTCTTGATCACCTCCAACCCCGTATCAGCCATAGTCTGAATGGCATCTGGCTCTCCAAACGCGTAATCAGGCTCTGGGGCGATCTGAATATGCGTGGCAATGCTCGCCACGTCTACCGGAATGAACTTGCTCCGGAGGAACACCTCAGTGGCGGTGCAGTCGTGGAAGTTGGCATAGAACTCCCGCACCCATGTGATGTTCGCCCTGACGGGGGCGCTGAGAAGGTAGTGGGCCCACCCCCGCCTCTCAATCTCTGCTACGACCATGTCGAGCCGTCCCTGGCCCTCATCGTAGAACTGATACCCCAACTCAAAGAGGGGTTTCCTCTTGTGAATGGTGGCGTGGAAGGCCAGCTCGGCAGTAACATCTAGGAATCGTGCGGGGTCGTGGGGCTGATCATAGGAGTGATCATCCTCCTCAGTGGTGCGTACTCTCTTCCCCTTACTGCCTCGAGTTCGTGGTGCCATGCCTGAAAGATAAAGATCAAGACAATTAAGTTCCAGTCTACAGTCCAAATTTTGGCTAATGTCAATCCTAGTCATGCCATAACTAATGCAAATGCAAAACAAAATATAATATAGCAGTTAAACATGCCCAATTCCAGCAAACAATTAATCAGAAATTCGGCCAATTTTCTGCAGCAGATCGGCGCTGGAGCACGGAGGACGCGCTGGAGCGCACGATCTGCATCGGAACGAAAGCACCTCGCGCTCGAGCGCGTATAGCGCGCCGGAGCGCACGAGGGTTTCGGCGACAATACAGAGCAGCGCAGAACAGTAAGAACACGATTCCAACTCAAAATTTTTCACCATTCTAACCGATTAAATCAAATCACATGCAAAACCAACCGATTAAACTCACATTAAACAACCGAAAATCACATTTTCCATCTCCTAATCAATCAAAGAACCGATTTCTACCAAGAACAAGGAAAAGATTGAGTTTCAGACCAATGTACCTTGATAGGATGCAATGTTATGACAAGATGATCAAATGTATATGGAGGATTTTTGAGAGAAAAAGTGAGAAGAATGGTGGAAGAAGGAGAAGGGTTCTCGGCTGCGCTGGAGCTGCAATGGAGGGAGAATGACCGAATGGTCTGCAATTTGGGAATTTAGGGTTTTTGAAGAAACCCACGCGCGCTAGAGCGCGCTGGAGCGCGAAGCCCAAACGCAACATTTCATTTAAGCGAGACGCGCGTGCTGGGGCGCGTATGTGGCGCCCGGACGCGGCCTTCTGATGCAGAATCAGTATTTTACTGCTATAATTCCTAAAATGCATGAAACTAACCTAATTAATTTAAATGCATGCAAAAATTTAAAGATGCCAATAAAAATAAAATACGGAAAATAAAATACGGAATTTAAAATACGGAAATTAAAATATGGAAATTAAAAATACTGAAAAATAAAGGAAACCAGTGGGTTGTCTCCCACGAAGCACTTTGCTTTAACGTCCCTAAGTTGGACGGTCGACCGTTTCAAGGCTACTTTGGTCCAAAATGGTCAGCACCAGCTGCTCCGGTCATGATGTGGATGGCACTCACATTCCCCTTGGGATTGGGAACTGTTTGAGAAGGGATCTGTGAGGTGCCAGCTTGTTCACAGGCTTGTGTGGCCGGATTTCCCTTCATTTGATTGACCTCATTCTGCAAGTTTAGCATCATCCTTTGTTGCTCCATGAGTAGCTTCATCACATCACCGATGGTTGGCTCATTAGGATTCGGAGGTGCAGGCAGAGCCAATTGTTGCGGTGGTGGAGGCAAGGCCATTGGGGCCTGATATGGAGCCTGGGGTTGCCTTTGATGAGGAGGTTGGTACCGAACTTGCTGAGGTTGCTGCACTTGTTGTGGCTGTGGGTTATTATTCCACCTCAGGTTCGGGTGATTCCTCCAACTTGGGTTGTAGGTGTTCCCCGTAGGTTGATTCTGTGGCTGAAACTGAGGCTTTCCCGGAAAAGTGTTTGCAGCTGCCACCACTGTTGCCTCTTCTTGAAGGTGTGGGCATTGGTCAGTTGGATGGGTCTCCAAAGAGCATATCCCACACACCATTGCTTGGCTGGAGGTTCCCGGTTTGGCTTGATTGATGGCCAATTGCTTCATGAAAGTAGCAATTTCATCCAGCTTTTGGTGTAGGCCACCACTCTCCTGTTGAGCTACCTCATTCACCCCTTTGGTCACAGCGGTTGCCCTTGTACCAAACTGCTGTGAGTTCATAGCCATGTTTTCGAACAAGAGCCTTGCTTCTGCCGGAGTTTTGTCCATCAGGGCCCCACCACTGGCGGCGTCAATCATACACCGGTCCATACCTGTCAGACCCTCATAATAGTACTGGATCAACAATTGTTCGGAGATCTGATGGGTTGGACAGCTTGCCACCAGTTTCTTGAATCTCTCCCAGTATTCATGGAGAGACTCACCTTGCAGCTGGCGGATGCCACTGATGTCCTTCCTTATGGCTGCTGCCCTTGAGGCTGGGAAGAATTTCTCCAGAAAGATCTTCTTCATGCCAATCCATGTGTTGACAGCTCCATTTGGCAGGTTCAAGAACCATTGCTTCGCCTGACCGTCCAGAGAGAACGGAAAATCCCGAAGCTTCACATGTTCCTCGTTAACTCCTCTTGGCTTGAGAGTCTCACACACCACATGGAATTCCTTGAGGTGCTGGTGTGGATCCTCTCCGGCCAAACCGTGGAATTTAGGGAGCAAGTGGAGAATAGCTCCCTTGAGCTCGAACTCAGTGTCCAACCTTGGGTAGGTAATCCCCAAAGGTTGTTGACTGAGGCCAGGAGCTGCAAGTTCTTTCAGGGTGGGCTGATAGTCTGCCATAATCGAACTTGGACCTGAAACAGTAACAGACAAATCAGAAAGTTCAGGATCAGAGAAAAGTAGCGTTTCAATCGGTGGATCTTCCGGTTGCCCTTGAGACTCAGTAAACCCTCTCCTAGCTTGCCTTATTTTTCTTAAAGTGTGTTCGATTTCAGGATAAAAAACAGCAAGCTGGGGATCCGGTTGGGATCGAGTCATGCGCGGCTAAAACTTTGCGGTCGCAGTCACGCGCTGGGGCGCTGTATACGCGCTGGAGCGCGAGTAACAGTAGTAGACTCAGCTGTTCGTGGAACAGCGAGTCTGGGAAGAGTAAAAACAAAAATATAAAACGAAAATAAAATGAAAAATAAAAAGAAAATCTTTTTGTTGTTTTTATTTTTGAAAGAAACAAAGAAAAATAACAGGAAACAGTTATGTACACTATTCACAAATCAAACAACTAGTGATTACTTTCATCGCTGTCACAACGTCCCCGACGGGTGTCGTGACTAAAAATGTTGAAAAACGGAGTCGCCACCAACTTTAATTATGGAAAAATTGGAAAACCTTTGTTTTGTGGAAAACTGGTCTTTTCAGAGATAAGGTTCGGGAGTCGAATTATGATTAGAGAAGGGTGAGAGCTTAATCACACTGCACCCCTAATACATTCGTATAAATACGGTTACCCTAGAGCAAATTATGCAAATCTATATTTATAATTTAATAATATTTATTTTCCCCTTTAAGATATACGCACATAAAAACAATATGGAAAGAAACAAAATAAGTTAAAATTAATTTTGGGTTGACAGGTTGTAGCCTGCGCCGACGTATCCTCTTGGTGCAATGAGGAACTCAAACCCACGTCGTTCTTGTGAAAGATTATTATATGTTAAGTGTCTTTTAATTAAAGAAGAATTAGGTACAGGACAAATTATGAGTCGTACAAGTACCTGACAGTTTATGGTTCCCGAGGATGATTAACTCATACAACGAGATAATAAGTTACAAAAGAATTTTACGCCAATTTGGTTTTGATTTTATTTGAAGAAAGGATATTTTAAGTTTGATTAAAAGGAAACAATTTATTTAAGATAGAAAGATATTTTTAGGGTCCAGGACGATGTGATTCGTACAAGTACCCGCAATTTATAATCTCGAGGATGATTAACTCATACAACGAGATTGAGATTAGTAAAGATTTATGCAATTCTGGTTTTGATTTGAAAAAAAAAGAACATAATAATAATGACCATGATTAAAATAATAATAATAATAATAGTCATAATAATAGTAATAATAATAATAGTAATAATAATAGTAATAATAATAATAATAGTAATAATAATAATAATAGTAATAGTAATAATAATAATAATAATAATAATAATAGTAGTAATAATAATAATAGTAATAATAATAATAATAATCATTATATTAATAATAAAAACACACACTCACACACGGGTACATCACTCTCACACACACCTCACCTACACTTACATAGATTTAGGGTTTTATTTTAGAAAGGGAGAGGGGGAGAGGCCGCAGCGGCGGCCTCTGGAAGAGAGAGAGAGCGCGGGCGAGGTGAGAGAGAGAAAGAGGTGGCGGCGAGAGGAGAGAGGACCGTGGCCGCCGCGGTCATCGCGACCGCAAGGCGCCGCGGTCCGAGGAGAAGCCACGAGCACGAGGGGACAGTTGCCGTCGGCGAGGAAGACACGGAGGGAGCTGCGGCCTTCGTGGCAGTCGCGATTTCCACGGCCACGAGGCGCCGCGAGGGTAGGGGGGAGTGTTTGGGGTGAGCGGATGCGAGGTTCAGGGGCGAGGACAGAGAGAGATCCGAGGGGCTGAGGAGGGAGGACCAGGGGTGACGGGAGGCGTGCGACGGCAGGGCGGCGTGCGACGGCAGGGCGGCTCTGGGTTTAGGCCGTCACCGTTGGAAGCCGAGGCGCCACCAAAGAAGAAGAGGTTTTCGCCGCCGCCACGGCTGGTTTTTCCGGCGATGGCAGTGGTAAAGGTAACGTTCTTATTGTGCCTCTCTCAGTTCTGTTCACTCTGTTTTTCTCACTCGGTTCGATTCTAAAATAATGGCTATATGATCTTTAAAATATGATGGAATGAAACTGAAATTTGGTATTGATGGTGTGATAAAAATGATGATGAATGCTGGGGAAATGGTGAATGACTGTTTATAATACCTCTACTTCTGTATTTCTTTCTATTGACGGATGGGGAATGAAAATGATTTGGAATTATTGAAGTTGTGATGATGGATTGTTTTTGGGATGTATTTCTGCAATGAGGGTTGAATGTGAATGTATTTCTCTGTGTGTGGTAGGATACTGATGGTTTTCAGAATAGCCTCCTCTTCTTTGTATTCAGTTTCCTCTATTTATCATCCATGGATTTAGAATTTTTATTTAATCTTTTTGCTGTTTATCAATTTTTTAGTTTATCCTCCCCTTAGTGCTGTTTATCATTTGCTGATCATTATTCTTTAGTTTATCTTCTTTGTAGTGTTTTTTATCATCTGCATTGTTGTGCTGTTTATCATCTGCTTATGTCTGGATCTGATAGGCAAAAATGGTGATGGTTATAAAAGAGAGTATGGAGGATTGAGAAAGGGAGTGTGGAGCTGAAATAAGTGGAGGGCAATAAAGAATGGAGACAGCTAAGCTGGAGATTGGCTGGCATATCAGGATTTTCGTTTTATTTTTATTCTTATTTTTATTTTTATTTTTTTTTGTATATTTTGTTTTTTTTTTTTGTATATTTTGTTATCTGAATTTTTTTTTTCTGTTTGTATTTATGGATTGTAACAAAAGGTTGGACCAAGAGACCATTGACCCAAGATATAATTTTTGTTTTTTGTTCCTTTTGTTCAATCAAATTTATTCTATTAATTGGGCTGTTCTAGGATAAAATGGGCCAAGTACCTCTTTTTCAATATATTTGGAATGAGCTCTAAAAGAAGCAACAACAACAAAAATAAAAAAAATGAAAGGAAACAATTTTTATTTTGATTTTTAAGAACATGAAAAAGTGTCGGACAAAATACGGTATTCAAAGTTGCCCCTCTTTACTTGGTTTTTATTAAGAGTATGAAAATTGTCAATTTTCATCTCTTGTGATAAATAACAAGTAAAGATATGAATTCGTATTTTGTACGGAAATGACAAAAAGATGAACTTGAATCAAAGTGATGTGTGATATGAAATTGTCCATTTTGTGACCTATTGATGCATGTCCCAAACTCATATGAATGATAATTACCCATGAATGATAACAAATGATATGGAATGTCTGATTTGCTGAATAGTAAATGCCAGTCTGCTGAAAGTAAATGCTAATTTGCTGAAAGATAAATGCCTGTTTGCTGAAAAGTAAATGCCAATTTGCTGAAAAATAAATGCCAGTTTGCTGAAAGTAAATGCCAGTTTGCTGAAATGTAAATGCCAGTTTGCTGAAAGAAATGCCAGTTTGCTGAAATGTAAATGCCAGTTTGCTGAAAAGTAAATGCCAGTTTGCTGAAATGTAAATGCCAGTTTGCTGAAATGTAAATGCCAGTTTGCTGAAAGTAAATGCCAGTTTGCTGAAAGTAAATGCCAGTTTGCTGAAATGTAAATGTCAGTTTGCTGAAAATAAATGTCTGTTTGCTGAAAGTAAATGCCTGTTTGCTGAAAGTAAATGCCTGTTTGCTGAAAGTAAATGCCAGTTTGCTGAAATGTAAATGCCAGTTTGCTGAAAGTAAATGCCAGTTTGCTGAAAGTAAATGCCAATTTGCTGAAAGTAAATGCCTGTTTGCTGAAAGTAAGTGCCTGTTTACTGAAAGTAAATGCCTGTTTGCGCAAAGTAAATGCCAGTTTGCTGAAAACAAATGCTAGTTTGCTGAAAACAAATGTTGATTTGCTGAAAGATAAAATCTCTTCACAGTGGTATGTGAGGGGTGTCGGTTGCTAACGCTAACAAATTTACCTGATTTGAAGAAGTATCTCTAAAATGATGCATGATTATGGGAAGGTGCATAAGGTGATTTTAATCGAGAGATAAATGTCCCTTGATGTGCGTAATTTTTCGAACTATATCTCATTTGCCCCAGTATAAGATGTTTGTCACATTGTCCCTCCAAGAAAACTTTGATCTGATCCCATTTCGAGTGTTGTTACGATGACCTAAAAATTTAGAATGATGAATCTGCCAGTTGTTCTTTGACTGTGAATCACGTTAATCATCTTCAATGTTTTTTTTTTCCTTTATGATATTGGTTTCACGGATTTGCCATTCATTTTGAATCTTGAACCTTTATTTGTTTTACTATCCTTTTAAGTCATGTCAGCTGTTAAACTTTCGGCTATACTTAAAATAACGCTATGATTACGCATGCACTGATATAGGGTATTGCAAAGGAGAAAGAGGGAAGAAAAGAATGAAAGAAAAGAATTTGGACATGAAATGAACATCAAAGGCTGTAGATGAAAGTGAACAAACAGCAAAAAAAACCATTTCATTGAGTAATGGTTACATTGGACTTAAAATTCCGAAAATTAGACCCATTATCATGTCTTGTTCAAATTGCCCCAGTTTAGCTGTCTAGGTAGGATAAGTTGCTCCTTCAAGGGAAGTATCTTGCTCTTACTTTTGCCTAGACCGCCCTTTCGGGTTTTCAGTCTAGCGAGCTTCCTAATTTTGCCTGGGTCGTGCTTTCGGTTTTCAACCCATTTTTTTTTTAAGGCAAAGTATTTTTTCACGACGTCTCAATTAATTGGCTTCGGAAGTACTTGTCCTTCCATATCAGTCAAGATCAAGGCCCCTCCTGAAAAGGCATCTTTTACAATGTAAGGGCCATCATGTGTTGGTGCCCATTTGCCTCTATTGTCCTCCTGATTCGGTAATATTCTTTTTAGGACGAGATCCCCGGGTTGAAATATTCGGGGTTGCACCTTTTTATTAAACGCACGAGCCATCCTTCTCTGGTACAATTGTCCATGACAAATTGCATTCACCCGCTTTTCTTCGATCAAATTTAATTGTTCATATCTGGACTTAATCCATTCAGCTTCATTTAATTGTGTCTCTATTAGGATTCTCAAAGATGGAATTTCCACTTCCACAGGTGTTACCGCCTCCATCCCATACACTAATGAGTAGGGAGTTGCCCCTGTTGAGGATCTAACTGACGTGCGGTATGCATGCAGCGCATATGGCAGCATGTCACTCCAGTCTTTGTAGGTGACTACCATCTTACTCAAAAATCTTCTTGATATTTTTGTTTGCAGCTTCGACTGCCCCATTCATCTTAGGCCGATAGGGGACGAGTTGTGATGCTTAATCTTGAATTTCTCACAAAACCCTTTAACATCTGAATTGTTGAAATTTGTTGCATTATCTGTGATGAGTCTCTCTGGCAAACCGTATCTACAAATGATGTTGTTTCTTAAGAATTTCACCACCACTTTTCGTGTTACATTAGCGTAAGAGGTTGCTTCTACCCATTTGGTGAAATAATCTATTGCTACTAGAATGAACATGTGCCCATTTGAGGCTTTGGGATTAATCGGCCCTATGACATCCATGCCCCACATGGCAAATGGCCATGGTGATGAAAGGGTATATAGTGGTAATGGCGGGGAATGAACTTTGTCAGAGTAGATTTGGCACTTGTGGCATTTCTTCACGAACTTAATGCAATCCTTTTCCATTGTGAGCCAGTAGTACCCCTGTCTGAGGACTTGGCCAGATAGCATGTGCCCATTAGCATGAGTCCCACAAATACCCTCATGCACTTCTGAGATGATTGATTTAGCTTCTGTCGTATCCACACATCTCAATAGAACACCATCATGATTTCTCTTGTACAACACGTCTCTTGAGAGGAAAAAAGACATGGATAGCCGCCTGAGTGTTTTCTTATCATTCTCGTTTGCCCCTACTGGGTATTCCCTCTGCTTTATGAACTTCTTAATGTCATGAAACCATGGTTGGCCATCTAATTCTTCTTCAACATTGGAGCAGTATGCAGGTTCCCTCTCAATCATGACTTGTAGAGGTCGAATATCTACCTCTAGATCAAGCTTAGTCATGGCAGCTAATGTAGCTAATGCATCTGCGAATTGATTCTGATCACGAGGCAGGTAATGGAATGTAATATCTTCGAACTCTTCCTTTAGACCGGTGAGACATTGGTAATATGACAACAACCGGTGCTCTTTAACTCTCCATTCTCCATTGACTTGGCAAATAACCAGTGCTGAATCCCCATAGACTTCCAAGTGTTGCACACTGAGAGATATTGCGGCCCTCAGACCCGTTATGCAAGCCTCATATTCTGCAGCATTATTGGTGCAATCAAAAGCAAGTTTAATAGCGATTGGAAATTGCTTTCCATCTGGGGAGATTATAACTGCTCCAATCCCATTGCCATGTATATTAGCTGCCCCGTCGAAGTACATTTTCCACATAAGCTCTCCTTCTGCTTCACTTTCACCTTCTTCTTCAACGACAGATACAAGACTCTCATCAGGGAATTCGAAATCCATGGATTGGTATTCCTCGAGAGGGTTTTCAGCGAGATGATCAGCGATAACACTTCCCTTTACGGCCTTTCTAGTCACATACTTTATATCAAATTCTGCCAGAGCGACTTGCCATTTGGACATCCTCATGGAGATATGTGGACTTTCAAATATGTACTTGAGGGGGTCCATGCGTGATATTAACAAGGTCGTATAGTATAACATGTACTGACGCAACCTCCTTGCCGTCCATATTAGTGCGCAACATGTTTTCTCAATGGCCATGTATCTCGACTCACAATCGTTGAACTTCTTGCTCAAATAGTACACTGCCTGTTCCTTCCTTCCAGACTCATCATGTTGTCCCAAAACCGCGCCCATAGAATCATGTAAGACTGTTAGGTACAAAATAAGGGGTTTCCCTTGTGATGGGGGAACCAAAAGCGGTGGATTTACCAAATAATTTTTTATTTTTTCGAAGGCTTCTTGGCACTTATCATTCCAACGTGTTGGATTGTCCTTCTTCAATAATTTGAATATCGGCTCACATGTATGTGTCATGTTGGAAATAAACCTTGCAATGTAATTCAGACGTCCCAAAAAGCTTCGAACCTCTTTTTCTGTTTTGGGAGCTGGCATCTCCTGGATAGCCTTAATCTTGTCTGGATCGACTTCGATGCCTCTTCTGCTGACGATAAACCCCAACAATTTTCCTGTAGATGCTCCGAAAGTACATTTTGCGGGATTCAGACGTAGTTTGTACATCTTGAGTCGTTCGAACAACTTTCAAAGAACTGCAACATGGCTTTCTCCTTCTTGTGATTTTGCGACCATGTCATCCACATATACTTCCAATTCCTTATGAATCATATCATGGAAAAGCGTTACCATGGCTCGCTGGTAAGTTGTACCGGCATTCTTTAGTCCAAATGGCATAACTCGATAGCAAAACACCCCCCATTGTGTGATAAATGATGTCTTTTCCTTGTCTTCTTCTGCCATAAGGATCTGGTTATAACCAGAGTACCCATCCATAAAGGAAAAACGATGACTCCTTGCTGTATTGTCGACAAGGACATCGATGTGAGGTAGAGGGAAATTGTCTTTTGGGCTTGCTTTGTTTAAATCCCTATAGTCTACACAGATGCGGACTTTCCCATCCTTTTTCGGTACAGGGACAATGTTTGCTACCCACTTAGGGTAGAGGGTACTTCTAAAAGCCAGCATCGAATTGTTTCTTAACCTCCTCTTTGATTTTAAGAGACATCTCTGGACTCATTCGTCGTAGCTTTTGTCGTTTGGGCTCAAATCCCTCAATTAATGGGATTTATGAGAGACAATTTCAGGATCTAACCCTGGCATGTCCTCGTAAGACCAAGCAAAGACGTCCAAGTACTCCTTAAACAACGCGACCATTTCTTCTCTTTCCGGGTTGTCAACAATTTTAACTTCCCTTTTGTTTTCGTCGTTCCCTAAATTAATAGTTTCGACAACCTCATCATGTGGATTTATACCCTCTTCCATTGAGTTTATTATTTTAGCAAAGTGTTGACATAATTCAGGGTCTTCTTCTTGTTCCCGTTCATTTAAGTCCGTTGTAACGCAATAATCAATTAATGGGTTTTCGCAATTGTTCGTAATGGAAAGAGATCCCGTCGAAGAGGAATCCTTGGAATAAAATAAGGGATGAATAAACACGGAAGGCAATAAAAGAAAATGGATTGTCAAATGAAATCACGCGTAATCATAACATTAATCAAAAGTAGAAGTCAAAATGTAAAAGCGTTCATTACTCAAAGCAAAGTAAATCATTTAATGGTTCAGACTCCCAATTGTCTAATGCCTCCGAATCTTGGCTGGGGTGGATCTGCCGAGCAGAATTTGAAGCCTTTTGTACGACATTGATAGTACCTTCTTCTCCTACCATCGATGGCGGCAGGAATGTCTCGCTGATGTGCGGGATCCTTCTGATTTCCAATGGCGACTTTTCTTTTCCATCAAACCCTAACCCAAGTTTCCCCGGATTTTCATGCAATGAAATTGCATGCTTGATCCCTTGCAGACGACTCCCCAACCCTTTTCCTTCTTTGAAGCCATTTTTCTGCATCATTTTGATGACCACATCATTTATCTTCATCTTGTCATGTTCCACTATCTCAAGGTTTTGTAATGAGCTATCAGGAGCATCTTCTGCACAGTCAATGTAAGGGATTGTCACAGGTTTAGCAAGAAGCATCGCTTCTTCCCCTTTTACGGTTACTAGTCTTCCGTTGTTTATATACTTCAGCCTCTGATGCACTGTAGATGGGATTGCACCAGCTTCATGAATCCAAGGTCTCCCAGTATCATCGTGTAGTCTGGCTCAATATCCATTACATCGAACTGAGTATTGAAGATAGTAAGACCTATCTCCAATTGAAGATGAATGTCGCCCATGAATTCTCTAGCTGAGCCATCGAACGCTTTGGCAATGGTCCCTTTTGGTTCGATCTTTGACGGATCCACAGATAGTTGTTGGAGCGTGGAGTAAGGGAGAACATTGAAGGCGGATCCCGAGTCCATTAATACCTTTGCCACGATATAGCCTTGACACTTCAGAGTGATATGCAGTGCCTTTGGACGCCCAGCCTTGCAAGGAAATATTTCTTCATCTGTGAAAGCTATAGTGTTTGCAGCCTTAATTGCATTCACTATCCCTTCTACCTTTTCTGGGGTGATGTCCTTGGGCACAAAAGCCTCATTCAGGACCCGTTTCAGTGCATTGCGGTGTGCATCTGATGTCATGATTAGAGAGAATAGCGAGATTCTTGCAGGCGTCTTCTTCAATTGTTCTACCACATCATACTCACTTTGTTTCATTATTTTGAGAAATTCTTCATGCTCATCTTCCGAATTTTTCTTTTCTCCTCTTCAATTGGTTTTGTTTGGGGAACAACTAGTTTCTCTGGAGTGTAGAATCGTCCACTCCGAGTAATTCCTGCGACGTCGGCCGTTATTCCAATTATTTCTGCGTCAGGTTCTTCGTTGTTTCTGGGTCCTTTCTCAATTCTATTTGCTTGACTACAAAGTGAGTTGTTTATCCCATATACTGGCACTGATTTTGGAGTGCTAGGTTTGACTGTTGTTTCATAGTTCCAAGGGACAGCGTGATTACTATGGTAAGGTAAAGGACTCACTGCACGTGGAAAGACCTTGTAGATTGGGGTGGTTGATTTAATCATATGGACGCCTTCATCCTTTTTCCCCTTGATGGGCACCTCAAGTACTCCTAGCTTGACCATCTTTTTGATAAAGAGCTTGAGTGCGGGACAATTCTCAAGATGATGTATGCCTTCATCATTTGAGCAACCGCAAACAAGCCTATATCATTGTCGTTTACGGTCCTTCGGCCGTCTTTGCTTTCCATGACTATCTCGTAGCCTGTTCGCCTCAAAGCTTCCACAATTTCTCTAACAGTGAACTTGGTATCCCCTATTGTTCTGTTCGTGTCGCTCTCCTTATTGATGGCATTTATTTGCCCTCCAGCATGAGGGGGGAATGGGCTATTCTTTGCACTTGGTATTTGGCTTTCCTCTAATTTAATGGCATTAGTATCAATTAATTGCCAGATTGCACGTCGAAAACCATAACATTCATTGATAGAATGTCCAGGAAAATTAGAGTGATATTCGCACGTCTTGGTTGGATTATACCACTTGGGGTATGGTGGTCCTTGTATCCTTCCTGGCATTGGCTTTATTAAATCGTCCCTACATAAGCATTTGAAAAGTTCACTTTTGTCCATATGAAATCAGGTAATGGTCGATTCCCATTCTTCGGGTATTTTGTTGGTATAGTCCCGTTTGGGCTGTATGGGAATTGATTGGTTGGTAGCTTGGTTGTTGTGTTTGATAAGGTCTTGGCATGGTGAATGTGTTTATTGGGGATTGGTGACATGATTAACTTGGGGAGTGTATGATGATTGATAATAGGGCCTTTGTTGGGGTCCGTGGTTTTGTGGTGACTGATAGAAAGGTTGATGTCTTGGCTGTGTGGGAGAATCGTTGGACTGTGAATTGATATAGTTGACGGTGGTTTCCT